>CAUYUJ010019717.1:17500-112500 GCA_963575745.1 Prorocentrum cordatum
CGGATTGGTTCTGGGTCGCCTTGGCCATGCGGTTGACTCTTCGCATTCATCTGGTCGAAACTACCGCTCACGACTGTCGGTAGTACCCTGAAGCTTTCAACACTTGCATTCGGAAGAAGCAGGACACAGTCAAACAAGTCCTACATCCAACGAGGTGCAAGGTGCAGACAAACCGAATAGGTGGCGTCGTGCGAGGAGACGTTGTCCTAGAGGAAGGTTTCTCTGTCAACGTGCTGCCAGAAGGTGACAATTTTGAGGTTTTGGGGACTGCGTTATCGCTGTCTGACATCACCTGGGCGGAAATCGAGCACAGGACAGGTATCGCTTGGAGGAAGTTCTGGTCGATGAAACCCCTTCTCTTGAACCAAAATGTTTTTGTCTGCGGCTGAAGCTGTTCGACTGTTGTGTTGGGGGCTGCTTACTCTACGGGGCTTGTTCCTGGACGCCGAGAGCTGCATAATGCAGTGGTTTGAAGTCAACCCAGAACAAAATGTTGCGCCGTATATATGGCTTCCGGCGAGCACCGGACGAGGCGTGGCACGAGTGGATCATTCGCACGACGCACACTTGCAGGGTGCTGGCCGATCGCGCTGGCATACGGGATTGGGTGCAAGCGCAGGCGAGACAGAAGTGGCTTTGGGCAGGGCATGTGGCCAGGATGCCAGCATTGGCGTGGGCATGGCGCACGACCTTCTGGAGAGAGAGTGGCTGGACAGATGCCATGCGGAATGAAAGCGCCGGGAGAAGCGGCCATCCAGACGGGGCAGGGTGAAATGTGAGGACGCATTACGGCGAGATGCGACGCAGGCGGGGCTGCGGCAGTGGGCCCGCGCAGCGGAGGACCGCAGTGAGTGGGCTTCGCACGCAGAGCTTTTCGAACGGTTCATCGAAAGATGACGGCGCGGAAGCATTTTTCAGCGTGCTGCCCCCCCCCCGCGGGCCCTCTTCGGAGCCAGGACTTCTCCCACTTTCACACTTTCACACTTGGATGCCAGATCGCAGGTGCCAGATGCGCAGCTGGAGTCCACAGTCAACAAGTCCAGAATTCTGGTTTTCGCATGCGAGTAAGGCGGGTGGTGGAGGGTGGAGGTGTGCGCATTCGCTGCTTAGTGAGATCTGGGATGCTGGGCAATGCTGGCGCAGGACGGAATGCAACCATGCTCCAAAAGGATGGGTACCACGTAGGTGGCCGGAAATGGCTTTCCCGAAGCAATGGCATCTGCCGCTTTCAATGACAAGTGGCCGCATGAACAGTGGGCTTCAGAGCAGGGTCTACGCTTGCGCGGAAGGCAGGCAACCGTGTCAGTGGCCATCGAGTTGAATGCCCCTGGCCACGAGGCCAGGAACCCACCACGCTAGTTGCAGCGCTCGGTGTTGCTCTCCTGGGGCTTGTCCGTGAAAGCGCAGCACGGACTGGACGTTTTCAAAATTGATGCGGGTTTCGCTTGCGAGCAGAGCGGGCCCCAGACATGCGACGCCCTGTTTTTTTTCAAAACGGGGTCCCTGGAAGTCCCGACCCTTTCCCAGGGACCAGTTTTTCATCCTGAATCGTTTTTTGACGGTCCCGAGGCCCGGCGAGGGCCCCCGAGGCCGAAAACGGCCGAAAATTTCCCGTCCTGATCAAAAGAAAAAAAACGCGAGCATGCCTGGGGCAGGGAGGACGAGCGATTACAATGTTCTGTGGCATGTGAGGTTTTGAGGCTGGAGCGCCCAGCCTGTGCGAGTACAGCGTCCTGTTCGCCGCGAGCGGGAGCGCAGGTCTTCACATTGGGCTCCTCCTCCTCCTCCTCCTCCTCCTCTCCCTCCTCCTCCTCCTCCTCCTCCTCCTCCTCCTCTTCTCCCTCCTCCTCCTCCTCCTCCTCCTCCTCCTCCTCCTCCTCGTTCTCCTACCCGCCGACCGCCCCATTCCGCCCCATTCCCGACCGTCCTCATCCTCCTCCCCTGCTCCGCTCCTCTCCTCCCCTCCTCCCCTCCTCCTCTCCCCCACTGACTCCTCCTCCTCCTCCTCCTCCTCCTCCCCCACCTCCTCCTCCTCCTTATTAGGCGTTGCTGCAATGCGGGGAGCTGATGGTAGCTCAACTGGGATCCGCGCGCGCGCGCGTGCGCGGACGGGAGTCCGGGAACGTGGCGCGCAGGTGAAGTCGGAGGGATTCGTCCGCAAGGTCCTGTTGGCACCAGTTGGAAGCAATCTTGCGCAGACGTGTGGTGCGGCGTGGCGGAGGAGGAGGAGGAGGAGGAGGAGGAGGAGGAGGAGGAGGAGGAGGAGGAGGAGGAGGAGGAGGAGGAGGAGGAGACCTGGCGCGGGTCATGTGTGGGATGGGTTGGCGGTCGTCGCGAGCGAAAGGGTCGCGCTCGCTCGAACAAAAAAGGTGTCGCGCGGAACTTGAGCTGGGTCGCGCAGGCGTGTTTTTTTCCGCTGCCAGCTGCAAGAAGGTCACTTCGAGGCGCGTTCTGGGCATAGCCCTTGGCAGGCAGGGGGCAGGTGGCAACAGCGGGACCTTTCCTCGGAAGATTTTGTCACGTTTGCATCATTTGAACCTCCCTCGGGTTTCACGTGTTTTTGATTTTCCCGCGGCAAGTTTAATGTCGTCTTGTCGGCGTCACGAGCAACGGATGGCCCGAAATCTACCCGACTTCACCCGTCGAAAGATGACAGAAATACCGTTGAACAGCGGAATCGAAGGCACATGCGAAACACATGAACCACGTCCAGTGAACCTCTCGACGCCTTGCGTATCCCCACCAGCCTATCCGTAAGCGATCGCTGGGCGACATACTGTGAGAAGGAGGTGAATGAACATGGGTGAAACAAAGAGGGATACAAGAGTCTCCCACGCAGCCTGTCAAGATTGCTGACTCGGAAGGCCCAGGAGCCTCATGAAGCCTTCGGGCTGTCTTGCTAGGGGCTGTCTTGGGGCTCCCAGGGCCATGCTGGAGGGGATCGCCAATCGATCATCTCGCTCCAGCTTGGACGCAATCTTGTGATATCTGGGGACATCGCGGAGAAATCTACGGACATAATGGCCTTCGTGGGGTGAAGACCCGCGCATCTCCCCGTCCAGCCCCAAGGGGAAGGGAGTCGGAAGAAGGGGTCGGAAGGGCCGAGACCTCATACCACCTACTCTGAGAGGGGTGGCGGGATTCGAGCGGGAGTGCTCGGAAGGGGAGGAGGAGGAAGAGGAGGAGGAGGAGGAAGAGGAGGACATTCTGTATATATGTATGTATGTATGTCTGTCTGTCTGTCTGTCTGTCTGTCTGTCTGTCTGTCTGTCTGTCTGTCTGTCTGTCTGTCTGTCTGTCTGCCTGTCTGTCTGTCTGTATGTATGTATGTATGTATGTATGTATGTATGTATATATATATATACATATATATATATTACCTAACATGGTTTAGAAGTAGGTAGGCTGTCGCCTCTGTGGGAGCCCGCAGAACTGCTTTGCTTCTGGAGCCTATCCGTCTGGTCCACGGCAGCCCCTGCCGATGTCAAGAGTCTGGCGTACTGCGGCCTCGCCGTGTTTCACTTGGCGTGTTTCATCCTGTCTGCATCCTGGCTTCTCTTGCTGGTCCCTCGGCTTGTTTCTCGTGGCCGAGTCGTTGCTGTTGACAACCTGGGTAAGCGCTCTGATTGGCGCTACCTGGATTCGCTTGGCAGCTCCCTGGTCGCATGGTGGCATTCCTGGCTGCATCTTTACCTGAGGCGTGCGCAGCATCTAGTGGCCTTGGCCCCTTGGCCCACTCCGTTGCCGTGCCCGTGTTGTGGGTCAGGGTCCTCCTGGATGCGCATGCGTGGTCTCTCGGGATGCGTCTCGGGGACCTCATGGAGGCATCTTCGGGGCCTATTTGGGGCCGGGGAGCCTCTTTGAGTCCCATCGGTATTTGGGGCCAGGGAGCCTCTTGGAGTCCCATCGGGGGCTTCTCAGGGGCCTCTCCTCTTGGGTGGCTGCTGGCGGCCTCGGGAGCTCTGGCCCCCCCCCCTGGGCCGTCCGCGAAGCCCCACTTGGGCCGTCTTGGGACCTTCTTGGGCCGTCTTGGAGAAATCTTGGTGGCTTCTGGGAGCGTCTCGGGGCGATCTCGAGGGTCTCTTCGGTCGCCTTGGAGCGGCGGCGTGATGGAGAACTGACATCAGCAGAATGGAGCATCAATAATCTGTCCCTCAGGGCCCTCTTGGACCGTCCAGGCGGCCTCTTGGGACCGTTTTGGCTTGTCTTCGGAGTCCTAGGCCCTGGGGGAATCCTGCGGAAACACGCGGGAAGCTCCAACAGGCATGCGAGACTCCCCAGAAATTCAGTGAATTAGTTGCCTCGGCCGTCAAAACGTACCTGAGGACACTCCAGTCAGTGCCTCGCGGCACGGTGGCAGATCTTGTGGCATGATGCCGCCTTCGGCCGGACAGGCTTGCCTTCGACCTTGGCCTCGGCCACGCCAAGGCCCGCAGCGATTCAGCGGGCAGTCGAAGGGAACGCCGCGCTGGAGTGGCACGAGCGAGGGCGTCCCCAGAGCGCGCGCGGACGAGCTGGGGAGACCCGTCTTGTCTTTGGATCGGGCGAGCAGGACGTCACCTGCTTCGGCAGTGCCCCCAAATATCTACCGAGGTACCTGACGGGCGGTGGGCGCTGCACTCGCCTTGGCCTCCGCGCTGGGCGCCCTGCGAGCGGACGTGGTCGCCCCAGGTGGGAGGCTTCGGCCGTCGTCTGGGTGTTGTCGCGTCTTGCGTGCTCGCAGTGCGCTCGGCCCGTCGCGCGCTCTCGCGGCCATGTCCGGGCGGCCTCGTTCCACAGCTGCACTCCGTCGGCCCCTCCGACCGTGCCGCTGGCAGCTGGGGGTGGGGCGGAGGCGCCTGCCTGAAGCGGCCGCGCGCCGGTCCTGCAGCGGCCGCCGGCCAGGGCGGGGCAGGCTGGGCACAGCCCCCGGGCACGCAGGCGGAGCGCAGGACGGCGAGGCAACTCAGAGCACCGTTCTGCTGTGCATGCACGCGAGGTCCCTGGGTGCACGGGCGAGCGAGGGAGGCTGGTTCTGGCCTCCCAAGGTCTGTCGGGACGGGACGGGCACGGGCGCAGACGCTGGCGCGCAGGATCGACTCGCCCCGTGTGTCTCGCCTGGCTTGGCGTGGCTCGGCTGCGGGCCTGGGGGTGCTTTCTTGCACATCCGCGCGCCAATCTCTTTGTTCCGGTGTGTTCCCCCCCCCCCGGAAGTGCCTGAGGCCGCCTGTGCGCCCCGCTCCCGCCGACTCGGAGGTCGGGCAGCTTCCTGCCCCTTCCGCGGCCGTCCTCTGCCTTCCCGCCCGCTCCCCGCGCGCCTCGCGCCCTGTCGCGCCTGTTGCCGGGCTCGCCCCCCCCCCCCCCCCCGCGACCGCGACCGCTGGCGCAGCCGACGAAACAAGTTTTCTTTCATGTGTTCGTTTTCTCATTCCTCGTTTTGCCGATCGGCGCGGGTCCTCGCAACCACCCCCCCTCCCTCCCCCCCTGGAGTGGATCTTGGCTGTTTTTGGCGCCTGCTTCGAGCAGGTGGGGCCTCGCCCATACGACGCACTGCTGCAAACAGTCGCACTAAGCAGAGGTCTGGAGCCAGACACCCCCCTCACCCCCCCTTCCGCCCAATGTCGAAACGCCGAATCAAAAAGCGTTTACCATCCGCCGCCCCCAGCCCCGCACATGATGGGCCAAGTTTCCACCGCCACCACCATGGGTAGGGCGGGGTGGAGGGAGGATGGGGGGGCCCTCCTCCTCCTTCTCCTCCTCCTCCTCCTCCCTCAGGCGACCCCCCGCGGGACCGTTCCCGCGGCGAGAGCGCCGCGGCCGCCCCAGAGCGCGCGCGCCCGCCATCTTGCGGCGACCGTGGCGCTCGCTGCCGCAGCTGGGGCCTCTTGCTGCGCGCGCTGCCAGCCCGCTGCCTTTCCTTGCCTGCCGCGCGCGCGCGTTCACGCGGAAAGCATTATTCCCAACCATCCTGTGGTGTTGGGTCTTCGTTTTTGAAGAGGCAGCGCCCCGCGTCACTCACTCCTTCCCCCCCCCCCCTCGCCCCTCCTCCCATCCCTTGCGCCCCTTGCACGTTTCGTGGCCCCAGAGGGAGCTGAAGGAGCTGCCGCGCGCGCGCGCGTTCACGCGGAAAGCATTTTTTTCCGTGCCGAGCAGCGGTTGGGGCTGGCGCCGGCCCCCTTTTTGCAATGAGTGCTGGTTTCATAGCATTTTGTGGCTGAAGGGTGTGGGTCTTGCTCGTGTGTCCAGCGCAGCAAACCCCTCTTCCCTATCCTGCGTTCGGGTTCCTGTTGCTGTGGCACCTCTGCCTTCTCCTCCCCTCCTTTCTTCAGCCCTTTCCCGTTATTTTGTCGCCACGCTCGTGGTTGGTTTCTCCGTACGCAAGGCCGCATTCACAGTAAGTTTTCTGCTTTTCCGCACTCCTGCTGGGACTGACTGTGAGTGTTTCGCACCCTCGAACTTGGGCACGCTCCGACTCCTACCTCTGACCCATATGCCTTAACATAATCCCGCCTGCCGCTCGGACTCCCTCTCGTACCCGAATGTGGTCAGACTGGTGCTGCCCGCCTGGCCCTGGTCGCCGGCAGCCAACGCCCCAGACCCCCGACGCCGCGCTTCTCTCGCAACTTGGACCCCCAGAGGTCTTTGGACCCTTTTTGTCCTCCTCCACATCCTCCTCCTCCTCCTCCTCGCCCTCCTCCTCCCTCCCCCCTCCCCCTCATCATCCTCCTCATCCTCCTCCTCCGCCTCCTCCTCCCTTCCTCTCCGCCTCTCCTCCTCCTCCTCCTTCCTCCCCCATCCTCCTACCCTCCCCTTCTCCTGCACTCCTCCTACCTCCTCCTCCTCATCCTCTCCTCCTCCTCTCCTCTGCTCCTCCTCATCTCCTCCTCCTCCTCCTCCCACCTCTAATCCTCCTCCTCATCCTCATCCTCTCTCCTCCTACTCCTCTCCCCTCCCCCTCCTCCTCCTCCTCCCGCCTCCTCCTCATCTTCCCAGCCTACTCTCCTCCTCCCCTCCTCTCCTCCTCTCAGCAGCCTCCCTCCTGCCGCTCCCTCTCATTTCCTTCCTCCTCCTCCTCCTCCTCCTTCTCGCCCTCTCCTATACTCCCGCCTCCCTCCTCCTCCCCTCTCACCTCCCCCTCCTCCTCCTTCTACCCCTCCTCCGGCACCGGTTCTTCATCCCGAGTCCTTCTTTGGCGGCCTGAAAGAGCGAAAGACCTCCCGTCGTGTTTTTTTCGCAGCGCGGGGGGGTCTGGGGTCCACGTCCGCCGGAGGTTCTCCGCGGGAGGCCCCCTCGCTCGAGCGCTTTGCTCTGCCGCGGCTGGCAGGCTTGCTGCGCGCCGGGCCCCTGCGCAGCATGTGTCCGGTGCTTGGCCTGGGCCGGGCCGCCTGCCGGGCAAGGCCCACGGCAGAGCTGTTCCCTGCCAGTGTTCGGAGGGGGGAAAGTCACGAATGGTGCAACAATAGTCTGGGGACGATAGGTCGTTTTTTGTTGCGTGTGTGTGTGTGTGTGTTTGTGTATGAATGTACGTGTGTGTGTGTGTGTGTGTACGTGTGTGTGTGTGAGTGTGTGTGTGTGGTGTATGTGTGTGTGTGCGTGTGCGTGAGTGTGTGTGTGTTTGTGTATGAATGTACGTGTGTGTGTGTACATGTGTGTGTGTGGTGAATGTGTGTGTGTGTGTGTGTTTGTGTTTGTGTATGAGTGTACGTGTGTGTGTGTGTGTGTGCGTGTGTGTGTGTGTGGCGTGTGTGTGTGTGTGTGTTTGTGCTTGTGTATGAGTGTACGTGTGTGAGTGTGTGTGTGTGTGTGAGTGTGTGTTTGTGTGTGTGTGTAGGTGTTTGTGTTTTGGTATGAGGTAGATTGTGTGTGTGTGTGTGTTTGTGAGCGCGCGTTTTGTGTGGTGTGTGGTGTGTTGTTGTGTGTGTGTGTTTGAGTTGTGTATGAGTATGTACGGTGTGTGAGAGTGTGTTGTGGTGTGTTTGTGTTTGTGTGTGTGTGTGGGTGATGTTTGTGAAGAGTGTACGTGTGTGTATGTGTGGGATGGTGTGGCGTTGTGTGTGTGTGGTGTGTGTGTGTGTGTGTGTTTGTGCTGTGTTATGAAACGCGTTAGGTGTGAGTGTGTGTGAGTGTGGTGGGTGTGTGTGAGTGTGTGTTGTGTTTGTGTATGAGTGTTATTGGTGGCGTGTGTGTGTGCATGTGCGTGTGTGTGTGTGTGTGTGTGTGTCGTTTGTGTTTGTTTTGAGAACGTGTGTGTGTGGTTCGTAGTGTGTGTTTGTGTTTGTGTATGAGTGTACGTGTGTGTGTGTGTGTGGTGTGGGTGGTGCGTGTGGTGTGTGTGCGTGTTGTGGTAGTGAGTGTGTGTGTGTGTGTGTTTTTTGTTTGTGTATGAATGTACGTGTGTGTGTGAGTGTGTTTGTGGTGGGTGTGTGTGTGTTGTGTGGGGTGTGGGAGAGTGTGTGTGTGGTGTGTGTTTGTGTTCGTGTAGGAAAAAAAGGTGTACGTGTGTTGTGTTTGTTTGTGTCTGGGTGTACGTCGTGTGTATGTTTGTGTTTGTGCATGAGTGCACGTGTGTGTGTGGTGTGTGTGTGTGGCGCGTGTGTGTGTGGTGTTGTGTGTCGTGGTGAGTGTGTGTTGTGGTTGTGGTGTGTTGTGTGTGTGTTAGAGGTGTGTGTGGTGTTTGTGTATGAGTGACGTGGTGTGTGTGGTGTTGTGTTGCGTGTGTGTGTGATTTGTCGTGTGTGTGTGTATGTTGGTGTTTGTGTATGAGTGTACGTGTGTGTGTGTGTTTGTGTGTGTGTGTGTGTGTGTGTGTTTGTGTGTATGAGTGTTAGTGTGTGTGTGTGTGTGTGTGTTTGTGTATGAGTGAACGTGTGTGTGTGTGCGTGTGTTAGTGTGTGTGTGTGTTTGTGTATGAGTGCACGAGTGTGTGTGTGTGTGTGTGCGTGTGTGTGTGTGTGTGTGTGTGTGTGTGTGTGTGTGTGTGTGTGTGTGTGTGTTAGAGTAAATTTCTTCTTGAGTCATTACTTTTCCTTCAAAATCCGCGTGTGGGAGGACATGCCCGACCCAATGCCAGTGGTGCTCGCCGGCCTTTCGCGAGGGCAGCGCGGCGGGCAGGAGTGCCACCTTCCTTGCAGTCGGACCAGGGTATAAGATCGAGGTCGTTTCAGGGAGGGTGGCGTAAAATTCTTCGCGCCCTCGAGCATTCCAGGGGAGAGTGCCCCCGAATGTTGATCAGTTTGCGGGTGTTCTTCCTGCTCCACGTCCTGCCAAGGACACGCGCAAAGAGACACGCAATGTTCTCCAAGTGGCCGCGGACTGGGGGGAGTTGGGTGACAGGGCTGATCGCGAGATGCGAGGGTGGTGTCGGCGGAGGTTTCTGGAGGAGGCGTCCACAGCATTGTTTGCCCCTCCGACTGACAGGCGGGCGTTTTGTGCGGGTTGCGTGGCGGAGGGGACGGCGTAGAACAATTTTCCAGCACGGGCTGGACATTGGTAATGGGAAAAGGGCCGCTGGACTCCCAGGTCGCGAGGCGTCCCCTTCCCAGGTCGCGAGGCGTCACCGCCGGGAAGGAACAAAGACAAACAAAAACAACAAGTTGACGCAGTATTGTCATTGCGTGGCCTTTCCTGTGCCGCGGCAGCGTCGGGCCGGCCGCGCGCAGGCGGCGCGCGCCCCCCAGCCCCTGCAGTGCGGGCGTCCGTCCTCTAGGGGCGCCAGCGCGGGCCGTTTCCCGTTAGGTAGGGGTCTCCCACGCTCCTCGTGGAAACGGCCCTTGAGCATCATCGTAGGGGCGAGCGCACCGTGGCAAGCGGATGCTTGGCAAGTCGTGGCTTGTCGTTGCTGGGCCAAATCTTCCTCGTCGCGGCGCGGCCTGTCGTAGCGCCCGGGATCCTCGTCGGAAGTCACCGAGGCAGGTCTGCTCATGTAGTCTTTGGACGACTTCGCCTACACCTATCCCCTCTCCGCACCACGCCGTCAGGCTCAGCGGCGGACAGCAGGTAGCTCGTCGCCCTATGTACGCAAGAAGACCTACAGTGACTACGTCGTGGCTCCTGCGAGTGACGACGGTGCAGCGGCGGAAGAAAAGGGGGGAGGGGCAGCGGGGACGGGCTGGTGGGCTGGTGGCTGGCCTTTGCAGGCACGGCCCCTCCCAGGGCGCACATGGGCTCTGGTCGACAGCTTCCCTTTTTTTTTTGTTTGTTTGTTTGTTTGTTTGTTTGTTTGTTTGCTCCCCCCCCCGCCCCTCTCCCCCCCTCTCTCTCCCCCCACTGAGCTGAAGCCTGCTGCGCGTAAGGGGCCCCCAGGGACGCAGGAGAAAAATAATAGAAACGCTGTGGGCCCGCGGTGGCCGCAAGGGGGAGGCCGTCAGACCAGGGGGGGATTTGTCGCAGCCGGCGAGGTGCTTTGCCTCCACCTCCTCGTCGGCGCGACTGGTCGTCAGCCCCCTTCCGGCGCGGGGGCGTGGCGCGGAAGCGACAGTAATCCTGGAGGCGCGGCCCATGTTAGAAATTTATCTTGTGGTCTGCAAGGCGGGAGGCGCCGTCAGACCAGAGGGGGGATGAACTTCCCAGACCAGGGGGGGGGATCGACGCAGCAGGGGGAGACACAGGAAGGCGAGGATAAGCGGGCACCAGGGCATGCACAGGCAGATGCGCACAGGGAAGCTCGGCTGCCGTCTCCCGCGAAACGCTTCCCTCCCAGTGAACACCGCAGCAGTCCATCAGGGTGTGTCTCGGGGATCCAGCGCCCGCCCGCCTCACCGCACAGGGTGTCGAGCAGAACAAAGCCCTAGGCGTGGCGAGAATTGGCCAGGACACGTGAGAGGCGCACGCGCGCACGATCGCGACGCGCAGGAGGGCGCGGGGGGCCCGCGGTCGCCAGCTCAGCCCTGGGCGGGTGCTTCGCTCGCCGTGGCCAGGACCTGCCTGGCTAGCTTCCGTGCGGCCACGCGTCTCTGGCTCGCCTTGGGGGCTGGGGGCGCGGCTTACAGGGGCTCCGTGCAGGGGCCGGAGAAGGTGCGGAGCTTGTTGTTGCGCTCCAGCGCTGCGCGGGTTTTCTTGGTGAGGAGCTTGCCTTGGAACGCCTGCAGAGGCTGCGCAGAGAATTGGGGCCGGGGTGGCCGACGCCGGCAGAAGAACAACAAAAATAAGGCGCAGCTCCTCCGTCGCCCCTCCGCGAGCGGGTGATCGTGCGAACTACGTTGGTTTTTAATTTCCTTTCGTGCCGCTTGCGGCGGCGTCCGGTCCTGCGCCTGCGTCTGCGCCCGAGCCCGCGGGCGCGCTGCGCCGCTCCGTCGACCTCCGCGGCGGCCAACTCAGCCCTCATCTCGACGCTGCGAGCGGTGTGACAGGCCGCAAGGACCCTGGCACATGCGTTGCCCAAGGGCGTGGCGAGCGGGGCAAAGAGGCCGAGCCGGGAGAAAGCAAGCAGTAATAGTGCGCACCCTCCCCAGGATACCGGAAGCAGTACCCCGCTACGGCGAGTGTTCGCGTTCGCACCACTTGCCCGGTTCAGTGCCCTCGGGCGGGGCGCCCTTGCTCGGCGCTAGAGGGGGAGGCAGAGTGAGAGGCGAGAGCCACCTGGCAGAGGCGCAGCCACATTGCAGACGTGCGCGTGCTCCCTGAGCGTGCCCAGTTCAACCCAGGTGTGCCTGGCAAGCAGCGGCTGCTACAGAGCGAATTTGCGCCTCGCGCGCTCCCCCCTCCCCCACCCGCTCTCTCCCCGCCCCCCTCCCCCCGGAACAGATGGAACAGTGGCAGGCAGGGCAAGCGTTGGCCGCCACGTTAGCCGCAGTTCAGCTAGGACAAGGCACAGAGAGGGCGTGAGAGACATCCACGTCCTCAGCCCCGCACGCCGCACACCGCGCCAGGCGCTGCGGCAAGACGGAAGCACGATGCGCCGGGGAAGGCCCGCACCCAGTCACGTGTACAACAGGCCATCGCCGCATCATTTGCCACGTTGGCGGGCCAAAAAGTCTGGGTCCAAGAAATCCGCAGGGCGCTGTGCGGGTGAAGCTTGGTGTCCTGAAAATGAGCGCTTGGAGGCTGCTCGTGGGGACGCTGCCAATTCAGCCCCGGCCCCCCTGGTAGGCCAGACAGTTCCATATTTATATAGCCGACGCCTTGTTCTACGCACCCCTGGGTTTGCCCGCATTGCTCGTAGAGGGCAGGATCGAAAGAGGGCGCCTCTGGTGACGCGCGGGGCCTCTGGTGACGCACGGGCCTGTGGGGGGGACATCCACTCCTTGCCCAAGTGCTGACTGTGAATCCAGCCGCCAGTTGGAGCCGAGCGTGGGCGCAGGAGATGCCAGATGCCATCCTGGTCCCGCCGGCCACACTGCAAGGACAACTTCAGCCGGAATCGGCAGGCCACACGCGCAACCTAACAGGCGCCGGGCCCAGTCTGCCTGCGTGGAATTGAGCTTCCTCGGCGCGCGCTGCGCAGGAAAGCGACGGGGCAGGAGACAAGATTGCCGACTCAACGCGGGTTGGTATCGTGGCACACAGGACAGGGCCCCCCTCGCAAAGAAAACGCTGTCAAAAAGACTGTGTCCCCTGGCCAGATTGCGTCCGCAGTTGACTGACCCGCAGGAGCAGCACGCGCAGGCCTGCGCTGTTTCTTGGCGGTGGCCCTGCCTCTCCTGGTCTCGCTCTTTTCTTGACCTCTGAGGTGGATTCCGTCTGCGACCGCTTGGCGACCACCTCCTCCGCGCTCCGCGGGTGTTTCGCTTCTGTCGGGTCGGCGGTGCCCGAGGGCCGCGGGGCCACCCGGGCCCTCGCGAACCGTTCCCGGCAGTGCGCCATTCGAGCACCCTATGGTCGAGCCGGCCTGTGACTCCCCTGCGCATGTCGGGCCCGCGCGTCGTCCGTTCCACTCTGTGCCTACGCCTCATTTCTATCTTGGCGGTCAGGACGTCTGTCGTGAACGGTTTGTGGGGGTTGCGTGGCGCCTTGCTGCTGCAGGCATACTGCGGGGTGGCCCCACCTGGGCGGGGTGGGTGACCCCATCTCTCCACTCCTCGCTCTCCTTCTTCCCGCCCAGCTCCGCTGCGCCCAGGGCCTGCCCACATTGTGGGCGGTCACGACTCTTCAGTGGGCACCCCGCCGTGATCCTGAATGCCTGCGACGCTGGAGTCCGTGGCCATGCTTGGCGCCTCCTCGACGATTTCCTGTCGTCTGACAACCAACTCAGTGCGCTTCGCGGCCGCGTCTCTCTTTTCGTTTTCGCTCGGTGGCGGCACGGCGCAGGGCCGTAGGTTCAGCGTTGGCGTTTTCAACGCCATGAGCGGCGCTGTTTGGGTTGAGCCCCACCAGTGGCGTGTTTGCTTAGCGCTGGCTGTGCCTTCTTCCGCTGCCACGGGAGGGCCCGGGCCGCCTGCTGTGGGGGGCGACCTTGAAAGTTTGGCCCTCGGGGTGGCGTCGGCAGCTGCCGCGGATCGGGCGCCCTTCCCGAGAGCCGAGCGAGCAATGCTTCGTGGGGCCCATCGGTTAGCCTCTCGAGGCCGACAGGGCCTACTTGCTCGACTGCCTGGGCACGGGTTTCGCCCCCACGGCAGTTTTTTGATCTCACGGTCGCCGCGTCCTCTCTGGGGGCTCTCCGAGCCCGCGTGTCGCGGGAGTTCTGGTCAGCCTGCTCGCTGTGCGCACGCCGCGCCCGGTCCATGTTTGAGGACACGACGGGAGAACGGCGGCCATGGTGATCCTGGACAGCCCCCCTGTGGGGGGCATCGGCTGCCCAATGGTGGATACTAAGGCCTTGCTGGGGGTGCTCTTTGACTCCCACCGCTCCCTGCTGCGGGCTTCGCTGGCCAGAGGTTATGAGCGAAGAGCAACGGGACTCGCAACTGAACAACGGGACTCGCAGCTGGAACAACGGGACTCGCAACTCAACAACGGGACTCGCAACTGGCAACAACGGGACTCGCAACTGGCAACAACGGGACTCGCAACTGGCAACAACGGGACTCGCAACTGGCAACAACGGGACCGGCCACTGGCAACAACGGGGCTCGCACCTGGAAAACGACATTCGCAACTACATGCGCATCCCCGAGAACGAAGCCCAGCGAGACGAAACTTGGCGAAAGCGACCCCGGCGAAACGAAGCCCGGCGAGACGAAGCCCGGCGAACCGGGCGAACAGCATCCGCGAGAAGCGGGACTTCGAAGAGGAGGCTGAGGATGAGGAGGAGGCAGAGGGAGGTTCGTAACGAGGAGGCAGAGGGAGGTTCGTAACGAGGAGGCAGAAGGAGGCCGGCAACGAGGAGGCAGAAGGACGCTTGCAACGAGAAAACAAAGGAGGACGAGGAAAGATGTAGGGGACCTTCCTCCATCTCCCATTCCTCCATTCCTCCTGTTCCGGCTCTCTCCTACCTATTCAGGTTCCCTCCCATTCTGGTTTGCTCGCATTCCGATATCTTTTTCCGATTCCCTCCCATTTCTCTTCTTATTCCGGTTCTCTCCCATTCCTCCCATTCCGGTTCTCTCCCTCCTATTCCGGTTCCCTCCCATTCTGGTTTGGTCCCCTTCCGATATCTTTTCCCGATTCTTTCCCATTTCTCTTTTTATTCCGGTTTTTTCCCATTCCCCCCATTCCGGTTCTCTCCCTCTTATTCCGGCTCCCCCCCCTTATGGTTTGCTCCCATTCCGATATCTTTATCCGATTCCCTCCCATTTCTCTTCTTCTTCCAGTTCTTTCCCATTCCTTCCATTCCAGTTCTCTCCCTCCTATTCCGGCTCCCTCCCATTCCGGTTTGCTCCCATTCCTATATCTTTTTCCGATCGAGGAGCAAGAAAATGAAAAAGAGAGAGGGCGAGGAGCATGAAGAGAAGGGCGAAGAAGAAGAGCAAAAGAGGAGGTCCAAGAGGAGGAGGTCGAAGAAGGCCACGGGGAAAATTTCGTCATCGCCTAGCAGGTCGTCGAATGCACAGAGACTTTCCTTTACAGCTGCCGGGCGGGAAGGAGCGCGACCGCGGCCGCGTTCTGACTTAGCGGCCGTTGGGGGGTTCAGCACGGCCGTTTGGGGTGGACATAATTGCTCTGTGAGGTCCGAATGAGGAAGAGGGTGAAGAGGAGGAAGGATCACATGCAAGAGGTCGGCCAAGGAAATTTCGTTATCGTCGAGCAGGTCGTCGCCATGAAAATGTCGAGGATTTCGTTGTCATCGGCAGGTCGTCGTCGAAATGCAGTGCCGTTCTATTGGCTGCAGGAGGCCCGCATATGACAAACGGAATATATCATTGTGATCGCGGGTTCGGTCCTTGAAACAATGCGGAAGAATGTCGGGAATATTATGGGCTTCTCCGTATGGTTACGGCGATGTTTTCAATCCGGTGAACGGGGACCATTTACGATTACGCAATCGAAAGAAATACATATTATTACAATCCGGGCGAATACAAAACCAATGCAAGACAAATAAGACAAAACCGGATTTCACCGCTAATCCATAAACGAATTCCAAACATATCTCACCATTCTGTATGTCCCGCTAAGGCCGACTCACCAAACCGGCTTTCCCACAAAAACAAAGCTCTAGATTTGAAAACGGTTTCGTCTTTAAACCTTCCGTCCCGTTTGAAGCCAGTTTCCTGTTAAAGCAATCTCTCCCATTAAACTTAGTTTTCTTTTTGAAGCCAGCTCTCCCGGCTCTCCTGCTTAAGCCGGCTATCCCGCTTAAACCGGTTCCCCCGCATAAGCCGGATCTCCCGCTGAATCGGTAGGCCGGTTCCCCCGCCTAACCCAAACTCTCTTTCTTTTACCGACTTTCCCGCTTAAACGAGGTCTCCTGCAGAAGCCGCACGTCTCTACAATTCCTTCGTTTGCGCGCCCCGTTGCTGCCAATTGCAGGTCTCCCTGCTGCCAATTGCGAATCCCGCTGCTGCCAGTTACGACTCCCGTGCCAGTTGCGAGTCCCGTTGTTGCCAGTTGCGGGTCCCGTTGTTGCCAGTTGCGAGCCCCGTTGTTGCCAGTTGCGAGTCCCGTTGTTGCCAGTTGCGAGTCCCGTTGTTGCCAGTTGCGGGTCCCGTTGTTGAGTTGCGAGTCTCGTTGTTCCAGTTGCGAGTCCCGTTGTTCAGTTGCGAGTCCCGTTGGTGCCGGGTTATGAGCTATTCGAGGGGTTGTTTTTCGCCCGTGGTTCCGGTGGCTTTGGTCTCCCCATCCTGTGTGCCACAGTGCCATCGCGCGTGGGATCTGCCTTGCTCTACCCCGCTCCGTTTCTCTTCCTTGCTGAGCGGGCGCGCTTCTCATTCGATCATAGGCAAGCGTCGTGGGCACGGCGCTTGCTGGGGTGCGCTGTCGGCCCAGAACCGCCCAGCGCGGTTGTCGTAGCGCAGTGTGGGTGGCAGCTGCGCTTGGGCACTGAGATGCTCGAGCGTACGTTCCTCGCTCGCGCGAGGCTGCTCCTCCTGCCGGCCGAGGACCCGGGTGCCAAGACGTATGCTGACAGTGGCCTCGAGCACAAGCTGCTCCACGTGGGCGAGCGCTGTCTGGGCGCGAATGTGCTCCCTGGACCCTCCCCGTCCTGAGGTGGTAAGAAGTGGCTCTTCGCCGGGCCCACGACGTGCGCAGAGGCGCGCGCTGATCCTGCAGCGCGCCGCCTGCTCCTCCGCAGCTACAAGTTTTATGTTGTGCGCCCTGTACTCTTCAAGCTGGATCTTCGCTCGTTCCAGCGGGCTGGCTACGCTGCCCTGTTGTGGAGCTTGTGGCGCGCGTGACGTAGATGTGTGGCATGCCTTCTTTTCTTGCTCAGCCTCGGCTGAGCTGAGGTCCTCTCTGTGGTCTCGCCTCCCCTTGCCTCCTCCGTCCTGTCCTGCCCAGGTTTCTCAGTTTCTCTTCCACCGGTGCCGCCCGCCAGCGGAGCGCCGTGAGCATGTCCATTTTGTTGCCGCGGCCGTGCTCTTGGCAAGGGCTGGTACCACGCATCATTAGGCCTGGCCTGTATGCGGGGCGGTGCCGGTAGTGGCGCGTCTGGGACCGGTGCATGGGCAGGGAGGTGCCAGGCAAGTGTCGGCGCCGTCGTGACCTGCCCCCAGGGGGGCGCGCGCGCAGGACTGGACCGTGTGCGCGCGGTGGCAAAATGCGAGTTGGATCCTTTGCTACCCGCTCCGCTTGCGCGCGCTACCCATCGTGCCTGCTTGCCTGTCCTGCTTCTCGTTTGTCTCGCGTTTGCCCGTGCCTGCCCCGTGTCCTCGCGTTGCGCCCATCACCCGGTCTCTCTGCCGTGCTGCGCTGGGTGTTGCGTACAAAGATCCGGCCTCACAGTGGTGATGCGCTCCCCTGTTCTGAGTGGTGCTGCGGCCCCTTGTGTCCTTGTTGTGTTCCGTCTGTGCGCAATTCCTGCCTCGCAGTGGTGATGCGGTCCCTGCGGCCCGTACTGCGTGCAAATTCCTGCCTCAGTGGTGATGCGGCCCTTTGTGCTCACTTGTTGCAACTTTCGCGGTGCGTGCCACCCTTGTCCGATGAGGATCGACTATGCTGCCACGTCCCAGTGCGTTCGTTCGGTTTGACAGTATCTTTGAGTGAAGCACGTTACCCCTCTGACCACGGAGGGGGGGCTGTCGACCAGTGCCCGCCGCTGTCGGCCAGCCTTCGGCCGAGGGAGGGGGCTGGTGTCTTCTTCGTCGTCGTCGTCGTCGTCGTCGTCGTCGTCGTCGTCGTCGTCGTCGTCGTCGTCGTCGTCGTCGTCGGCGTCGGCGTCGGCGTCGGCGTCGGCGTCGGCGTCGGCGTCGGCGTCGGCGTCGGCGTCGGCGTCGGCGTCGGCGTCTGTCGTCGTTGCTCTGGTCCGTGCCCTGTGGGGGAGCTCCACCTTTGGCGGGCGCAAGGTTAAATGCTGTTTCCTTGCCTTTCCTCGTGCCTTATCGTTTTTAGCCTTTGTCCACATCGTGGTTGACTTTGAAGCACGGGTGTCGTGTTATGTTCCCCATCCACTGTCTCATGTTGTATGCTCTCCGGCATGTCCGTGCGCAATTCCTGCCTCACAGTGGTGATGCGGTCTCTGCGGCCCGTGTTGCGTGCAAATTCCTGCCTCGCAGTGGTGATGCGGCCCTTTGTGCTCACTTGTTGCAACATTCGCGTTGCCACCCTTGTCCGAGTTCCCCATCCTCTGTTTCATGTTGTTTGCCTCTTGGCTTGTGTGTGTGTGTGTTGTTTTCGCGCTCCGTGTCGTGGCCTTGTGCTGCTGTGCCGTGTCGTGGTGGGTCTGCGCGGTGCTGTGCCTGGGCCGCCGTTGCCGTGCTGCCGTGCTGTGCCATTCTCGGGGTCCGTGTTGTGCTGGGCCCTGGGTCCCGGTGCCGTGTCTTCCCCTGCCGTGCCGTCACGCCCCTGTCCCCCGAGCCTGCTGTCCGGCCGCCCAAGCTGGGCGTGCACGGGGAGGAAGTCTGATATTCTCACACCCGCTGCTGCATCCGCTGTCTTCTCTTGTTCCTTCCCTTGCTGGCCGCGCGCGCGGATCTGCTCCCCGCGCGTCTTGCTCGGGCTGGGGGGGCTAGCCCTATCTCAGTGGGCTGGCGCCGTCGTCCTGCGGCGCGCGGTGGTGGGCGGGTCGGCGGGGGCTGCGAGCCTGCTGCACTTGCATTGGGGGTCCCACGAAGGGCGGTGAAAGACCCGACCCTGGACGGGGGCACCCTGCGCCCCGCCTCGCCCGCATCCTCCCGGGGGGCGCGCTGGGGCGCTGCGAGGGTCCGCGGGCCGGCGGCGCGGGCGCGCGGCGCGCGGCGCGTCGGACTTGTGGCCGCCGCTGCGGAGGCAAAGAAAACAATGACAGGGCATCGTCAAAAAGGACGCCTAGAATTGCCTTCGGAAAGACCTGGGGGCCACCCACATCCCCGGGCGGTCCCGAGGTGTAGTTCAAATGCGCTCGAGTGCGGAGAGCGTGCCTCGAGCAAGCCGACTCCGGTTCTGATGAGGAAACCGCGCGCAAGGCGCCAGGGGAGGAGTCGCCCGCAAATTGCCATGGAGGCAAGTGCCACGCCCTCAACAAATCCATTACGTATGCGCCGGAGGCTCAGGAGGCTGGCAGTGTCAGACGTGGTGGGGGCAAGGATTTTACGGGGTGGGGGGGCCCGAAGAAGCTAGGCCCAGAGACTCCAGGAGGCTCGCGGTGTCAGACGTGGTGGGGGCGTGGTGGAGGGGTCCCGACCACGATTTTGCAGGGTGGGGGGGGCCCTAAGAACCTATGCCCAGAGGCTCCAGGAGGCTGGCGTTGTCAGACGTGGTGAGGGCGTGGCGGGGGGGTCCTGGCAAGGCTTTTGTGGGGTAGGGGGGCCCCAGGGACCCATGCTCAGAGGATCCAGGAGGCTGGCGGTGTCAGACGTGCTGGGGGCGTGGTGGGGGGGTCCTGGCTAGGATTTTGCAGGGTGGAAGGGCCTTGAGAACCGATGCTCCGAGGTTCTAGGGCGCTGGCGGTGTCAGACGTGGTGGGGGCGCGGTGGAGTGGTCTCAAGGATTTTGCAGGGTGGGGGGCCTTAAGATCCTATGCCCAGAGGCTCCAGGAGGCTGGCGGTGTCAGACGTGGTGGGGCCTGGTATGGGGGGGGGGGCACGGCAAGGGCCTTGCAGGGTGGACGGGCCCTGAGAACCTCTACCCAAAAGCTCCAGGAGACTGGCGGTGTCAGACGTGGTGGGGCGTTGTGGGGTGTGTTCCTGGGAAGGATTTAGCAGGGTGGGGGGGTCTCAATAAGAACCTGTGCCCAGAGCTCCAGGAGGCTGGCGGTGTCAGACGTGGTGAGGGCGTGGGGGGGGGTCCTGGCAAGGCTTTTGAAGGGTGGGGGGGCCCTCAGAACCTATGCCCAGAGGCTTCAGGATGCTGGCGGTGTCAGACGTGGCGGGGGCGTGGTGGGGGGGGTCCTGGCAAGAATTTTGCAGGATGGGGCGGCCGTCAGAACCAGAGGCTCCAGGAGGCTGGCGGTGTCAGACGTGGTGGGGGCGTGGTGGAGGGGTCCTGGCAAGGATTTTGCAGGGTGGGGGGGCTCCATTGTGCCCAGAGGCTCCAGGAGGCTGGCGGTGTCAGAGGTGGTGGGGGCGTGGTGGGGCGTCCCGGCAAGGATTTACCCGGGTGAGGGGGGCCCTAAACCTACGCCCAGAGGCTCCGGGAGGCTGGGCGTGGTGGGGGCATGGTTGGGGGGTCACCGCCAGGATTTCGCAGGGTGGGGGGCTCCTCAGAAGCTATGCCCAGAGGCTACAGGAGGCTGGCGGTGTCAGACGTGATGGGGGCGTGGTGGTGGGGGCTGTCCCGGCAAGGATTTTGTGTGTGTGTGTGTGTGTGTGTGTGTGTGTGTGTGTGTGTGTGTGTGGAGCCCGAGAGGAGGAGGCGCGGTACGCCCAGAGGCTCCAGGAGGGCTGGCGGTGTCAGAGTGGTGGGGGCGTGGCTGGGGGGTCCCGGCACGGATTTTGCAGGGTGGGGGGGAGCACCTCATAACCTATGCCCAGAGGCTCCAGGAGGCTGGCGGTGTCAGAGGTGGTGGGGGCGTGGTGGGGGGGCCCCAGCAATGATTTTGCAGGGTGGGGGGCCCCTAAGAACCTGTGCCCAGAGGCTCCAGGAGACCGGCGGTGTCAGACGTGGTGGGGGCGTGGCGGAGGGGTCCCGGCAAGGATTTTGCAGGGTGGGGGCCCCCCCTAATAACTTGTGCCCAGAGGCTCCAGGAGGCTGGCGGTGTCAGAGGTGGTGGGGGCGTTGTGGGGCGTCCCGGCAGAGATTTTGCAGGCCCCGGGGCCTCGAGCAGGAGGCTGGCGGTGTCCGACGTGGTGTGGGCGTGGTTGTGGGGGGTCCCGGCAAGGATTTTGCAGGGTGGGGGAAGCCTTAAGATCCTATGCCCAGAGGCTCCAGGAGGTTGGTGGTGTCAGACGTGGCGAGGGCATGGTGCGGGGGTCCCGGCAAGGATTTTGCAGGGTGGGGGGGCCCAAGGCAAGGATTTTGCAGGGCGGGGGGAAGCCCTAAGAACCTATGCCCAGAGGCTCCAGGAGACCGGCGGTGTCAGACGTGGTGGGGGCGTGGTGGGAGGGTCTGGGCAGGGATTTTGCAAGGGGGGGGTCCTAAAACTTATGCCCAGAGGCTCCAGGAGGCTGGCGGTGTCAGACGTTGTGGGGGCGTGGCAGTGGTGGTCCCGGCGATGATGATTTTGCAGGGTGGGGGGGCCTTAAGAAGCTGTGCCCAGAGGCTCCAGGAGGCTGGCGGTGTCAGACGTGGTGGGGGCGTGGTGGTGGGGATCCCCGTCAGGATGTTGCAGGGTGCTGGCGGTGTCAGACGTGGTGTGGGCGCGGTGGAGGGGTCCCGGCCACGATTTTGCAGGGTGGGGGGCCCCGAAGCACCTATGCCCAAAGGCTCCAGGAGGCTGGCGGTGTCGGACGTGGTGGGGGCGTGGTGGGGGGGTCCCGGTAAGGATTTTGCAGGGTGGGAGCCCCTAAGCACCTATTCCCAGAGGCTCCAGGAGGCTGTCGGTGTCAGACGTGGTGGGGGCGCGGTGGTGGGGGTCGTGGCAATGATTTTGCAGGGTGGGGGGGCCTTGCGAATCAATGCCCAGAGGCTCCAGGAGGCTGGCGGTGTCAGACGTGGTGGGGGCGTGGTGTCCGGGCAAGGATTTTGCAGGGTGGGGGGGCTCTAAGAACCTATGCCCAGAGGCTCCAGGAAGCTGGCGGTGTCAGATGTGATGGGGGCGTGGTGGTGGGGATCCCGGTCAGGATTTTGCAGGGTGGGGGGGGGCCCAAGAACTTATGTCCAGAGGTTTCAGGAGGCTGGCGGCGTCAGACGTGGTGGGGGCGTGGTGGTGGGGGTGCCAGCAAGCATTTTGCAGGGTGGGGGCGGGGGCCTAAGAACCCATGCCCAGAGACACCAGGAGGCTGGCGGTGTCAGACGTGGTGGGGGCGTGGTGGGGGGGTCCTGGCAAGGATTTGGCAGGGTGGGGGGGGGCGCCTAAGAACCTGTGCCCAGAGGCTCCAGGATGCTGGCGGTGTCAGACGTGGTGGGGGCGTGGCGTGGGGGTCCCGGCAAGGATTTGGCAGGGGGAGGGCCTTGAAGCTTATGCCCAGAGGCTCCAGGAGGCTGGCAGTGTCAGACGTGGTGGGGGCGTGGTGGGGGGTCCCGGCAAGGATTTTGCACGGTGGGGGGCCCCGAAGAACCTGTGCCCAGAGGCTCCAGGAGGCTGGCGGTATCAGACGTGGTGGGGACGTGGTGGCGGGGTCCCGGCAAGGATTGAGCAGGGTGCTGGCGGTGTCAGACGTGGTGGGGGCAAGGCTTTTGCGGGGGAGGGGGGGCCCGAAGAAGCTATGCCCAGATGCTGCAGGAGGCTGGCGGTGCCAGAGGTGGTAGGGGCGTGGTGGTGGGGGTCCTGGCAAGGATGTTGCGTGGGAGGGCCCCAAGAACCTATGCCCAGAGGCGAGGCTGGCTGTGTCAGACGTGGTGGGAGCGTGGGGTGGGGGTCCCGGCAAAGATACTTCAGGGTTGGGGGTCCTAAGAACCTATGCCCAGAGGCTCCAGGAGGCTGGCGGTGCCAGACGCGGTGGGGTCGCGGTGGGGGGGTCCTGGCAATGATTTTGCAGTGTGGGGGGGGCCCCAAAAACCTATGCCCAGAGCTCCCAGGAGGCTGGCGGTGTCAAAGGTGGTGGGGGCGTGGTGGGGGGGTCCAGGCCATGTTTTTGCAGGGTGGGGGGCCTTGAGAGACCATGCGCAGTAGCTCCAGGAGGCTGGCGGTGTCAGACGTGGTGGGGGCGTGGTGGTGGGGGTCCCGGCAACGATGTTGCAGGGTGATGGGAAGCCCTAAGAACCTATGCGCAGAGGCTCCAGGAGGCTGTCGGTGTCAGACGTGGTGGGGGCGTGGTCGGAGGTCACGGCAAAGACTTTGCAGAGTGGGGGGGAGCACTTGATAACCTATGCCCAGAGGCTGCAGGAGGCTGGCAGTGTCAGACGTGGTGGGGGCGTGGTGGTGGGGGCCCAGCAAGGATTTTGCTGGGTGGGGGCGGGGGCCTAAGAACCTATGCCCAAAGGCTCCATGAGGCTGGCGGTGTCAGACGTGGTGGGGGCGTGATGGGGGGGTCCCGGCAAGGATTTTGCAGGGGCCCTCATAAGAATCGATGCCCTGAGGTTCCAGGAGGCTGGCGGTGTTAGAGGTGGTGGGGGCGTGGTGGGGGGGTCTCGGCAAAGATTTTGCAGGAGGGGGGCCTTGAGAACCTATGCCCAGAGGCTCCTGGAGGCTGGCGGTGTCAGACGTGGTGGGGGCGTGGTGGGGGGGTCCCAGCGACGATTGTGCAGGGTGGGGAGCCCTTAAGAATCTATGCCCAGAGGTTCCAGGAGGCTGGCGGTGTCAGACGTTGTGGGGGCGTGGTGGGGGGTCCCGGCAAGGATTTTGCAGGGGCGTGGTGGAGGCGTTGTGGGGGGGTCCCGACAGTGATTTTGCAGGGTGGGGGGGCCCTAAGAACTTATGCCCTGAGGCTGCAGGAGGTTTGCGGTGTCAGACGTTTTCAGGGTGGGGAGCCCCGAGGAAGCTATGCCCAGAGGCTCCAGGAGGCTGGCTGTGTTAGACGTTGTGGGGGCGTGGTGGGGGGTCCCAGCAAGGATTTTGCAGTATGGGGGGGCCCTCAGAACCTATGCCCAGAGGCTCCAGGAGGCTGGCGGTGTCCGATGCCCAGAGGCTCCAGGAGGCTGGCGGTGTCAGACGTGGTGCGGACGTGGTGGGGGGGTCCCGGCAAGGATTTTGCAGGGTGGGGTGGCTCTGAAGGACCGAAGCCAAGAGGCTCCAAGAGGCTGGCGGTGTCAGAGGTGGTGGGGGCGTGGTGGGGGGGTCTAGGCAATGATTTGGCAGGGTGGGGGGCCTTTAATAACCTATGCGCAGAGGCTCCAGGAGGCTGGCGGTGTCAGACGTGGTGGGGGCGTGGTGGTGTGGGTCCCGGCGAGGATGTTGCAGGGTGAGGGGGAGCCCTAAGAACCTACGCCCAGAGGCTCCAGGAAGCTGTCGGTGTCAGACGTGCTGGGGGCGTGGTGGGGGGTCCCGGCAAGGATTTCGCAGGGCGGGGGGGCCCTGAAGAACCTATGCCCAGAGGCTCCAGGAGGCTGGCGGTGTCAGAGGTGGTGGGGGCGTGGTTGGGGATCCAGGCAAGGATTTAGCCGGGTGGGGGGGGCCCTAAGAACCTATGCCCAGAGGCTCCAGGAGGCTGGCAGTGTCAAAGGTGGTGGGGGCGTGGTGGTGGGGGTCCCGGTAATGATTTTGCAGGGTGGGGGGCCTAAGAACTCATGCCCAGAGGCTCCAGGAGGCTGGCGGTGTCAGACGTGCTGGGGGCGTGGTTGGAGGTCCCGGCATGGATTTTGCAGGGTGGGGGGGAGCCCCTCATAACCTATGCCCAGAGGCTCCAGGAGGCTGGCGGTGGCAGACGTTGTGGTGGCGTGGTGGGGGGTCCCGGCAAGGATTTTGCAGGGTGGGGGGGCCCTATAATAAGAATCAATACGCAGAGGCTCCAGGAGGCTGGCGGTGTCAGACGTGATGGGGGCATGGTGTGGGGGTCTCGGTAAGGATTTTGCAGGGGCTTCCCGCTGAGCAGTGGCGAAGCTGGGTGCCACGGCTCGGCCTGATCCTCATCTTCCTTTTCGGCCATCTCCTCTTCCTCGTCAGCGTCCTCGTTCTCCTCCTCCGCCTCATCCTCGGCCGCCGCCTCCTTCTCACCCTCCTCCTCCTTAACCTCCTCTCGCGCCTCCTTCTCCCCGCCCTCCTCTGTTACCTTCCGCATCTCCTCCGCTACCTCCCCGTTCTCCTCCCCCCCAGCGCTGTCACTGATGCCTTTGGTTGCCTTCTCGCGGTGTGGCTGATCTCGCTGCTGGCGGAGCCATAGTCTTTGGCCAAAGATCGCTGTTTGGGGAATGGGATGGGGGGAGGCACGCGGCACACCTTGGCACGAGGGGGTGGTCCGTCATTTGGGCAGTACGACCGTGCAGAGCAACTTTGGGCAGTCTCGCACGTAGCAGCGTGCTGTGTGGCGCGGTGGCGGATCTTGCCAGTACCGCGCTGCTGCTTGTTTGCGCCAGCACGAAAGGCCAATTCGTTTTTCAGCGTCGGCAGGTTCGCCCGTGTGGATGGTTCCACGCAAGCAATGGATTTGTGAGTGCGGTTTTCGTGTGGCGTGCTATGCCCCGCCGTGTGTCTCCTCTGTGGTGTTCTCCGCCTTCGCGTGGGCAGGTGCAGTGGGGGCTCCTGAAAAAAGATCCACCGCACGAGCTCCTACACGTTTGTCTTCTGGGCTGCTCGGCTGGGCTCGCAGAGTCAACGGGTTGGCTGCCGCGCTTGAAGAGGCTCAAGTAGAATGCATCATCTGCCCTTCAGATCACTCGCTTTCGGAGCGTCGCTGGCTTGGACTAGGCAGTGGTATGCAACCGAGCTTCCAGGCATTTCTGTGCCGACCACCGCCCAACATTGACGGAGGAGCAGGGCCGCTGTTCCAATCCACCGGCTTCATCTCTTCATCTTGCCCAGCCCGTTGCCATCTCCCCAACTCCATCGCGTCCGCTCTTTTTCCACGCTCTCTCTTCGGCGCCGCCGAGGAGCAGTCTCGGAAACGCCCGTTTCCGTTAGCTCGGGGTGGGCGGCCTCGTCGAGGCGGTGCTTCTCGTTGGGCTGCCTGCTCGACGGTGCTGCCCAAGGCGTCGGCAGAGGGCATGCAGGGAGTTTGACGGGGAGAGGGTCGGAGGGGAGGGATAAGGGGGAAGGCTGTGTGTTGGGGCAATGCAGGAAGTGTGGAGGGGAGTACGTTGGGGGTGGCCGGATGTAGGCATGGGGGAAAACGTAGAGTTGTGGAGGACGATTAATGGAGAGGAAGCATGCTGCCAAATAGGTTCTAGATGTCTAAAACATGTGTTTCAAACATGCTGTAAATACGTAAAAGCATGTTTGAAGCATTTTTAGAACATGTTTTACATATCTAAAACACATCTTTATTTCAATGATAGGACTGTTATGGTGTCAATTGTCGTGGCATCCACAAACGTAGAGGCAGGGGAATGGGAGAGGCGACAGTGAGAGTTCGACGCGAAGTGTCGGGGGGTCTCTCGGGGCTGCTTCGGAGTGGGTCATCGCGGATGCCCAAACTGCAACAGGAAGAGTCGCAACGTGGCTCGCCTACTCCCGCCCACCCTCCCTCCACATGGGTAGCGTGTTGGACCCAGTATTTGCATCGGTCGCCATCCGATGTCATACAAAGAACGATAGAGGAGCCAACCTCCCCACGCTTGTCAGGTGTGGCACGCTCGCCAGATACGCCATGTTGGGACGCAACTCCTGGGAGGTCAAATTCTGATGTTGCCCTGGTCCGAAATCCCGCTTCATCCCGCTTAATCCGGCTTCACCCCGCTGAATCGCGTTTAATCCAGCTCAATCCGGCCTAATCCGAGGCCCACTCCAGCGTAATAGCTCCCTAATCGGGCTTCATCCTCTTTCATCCCTCCGACGAAGACCTCCCAGTAGCTGCCTCCTCAGCCATGGCTTTCGGTTCCCCGGGTGCCCCAGCGCGCCCAGCGCGCCTCGTGGGCCGGGTGCGCCGCGTGCGCCACGCCGGGTGCGCTGCGCGTGCCGTGTGCGCGACGCGCGCAGGCTGCGCCGCGTGCGACCGTGCACGCGGCAGCACGCATCGGGCAATCCGTAGTCGGGAACTGGAGCATGTACACTACCAGTGGCGGGCTGTTTTTTCGATCCCAGGACTTTTTGTTGAGGGTCTGGGGTGACGTCGGGGTGGTGTGGTGTATACTTCTCCCCCGATTTCCCAGGGAGACAACGAAAAGTGTATACACCAGGATCCCGTATACACCAGGATCCGCGTTCTTGTGCGAATTTCAGCGCAGGGTCGGAAACAGCGTCGGTGTACAGAGCTCGTTTCCCTACCCCCACTGCCCCCGTGGCTGGGCGGTGGACATCGCGTTTGGTGCGTGCGCCACGAATATTTTTCGCTGATTTTCAAAAGGATCGTGGACCAGGGCACAGGCTAATCTGGTCCCACCGCATCGTTCCTGACAGAACACCCTGGGGCATGACGATGGGTGTCTGCCTCTCGAGCACGGGAGGCTGGGCGTACGATCAATAAGCGGTGATGCTGCTTTCCCCAACGAGTAAAATACGGTAGCTGTGTAGAAGCTGGCGCGCTAAACCACGCACGCCCAGAAGGCTCGTGTGCTCCAGGGTGACGTCTAGTGGAGGCGATCTGCATTTGTCGCAACCTTCGGTAGCGGCCAGCGGCAACCAGCGTTCGTAGCGACCCTTTGCGAAGGCCTGTAGGTCAGCCAGCGTTCCCCAGGGCAACGGCTGGTGGCGGCAACCTGGGCTCGTGGCAGCGAAGAGTATCTGCTTGCGGTGGCAACCAGAACTCGCAGCAACCCAGGGGAGCTACGGCTAATTCCTGCATTTAGCGTCGGCGTTAGGCTAGGGTGACGACTAGTGGCGGCGGCATCCATCTTCCGTGACAGCCCTCGGCAGCAGCAATTAAAAGCAGCAGCCCGAGTCTGTGGAAATGCAACGAGAAGTTGCGGCACCTCTGGGCAATAGCTGGTTGGAACAATCAGCGGTCGTGGCAGCCAAGAAGTCCAGCTGCACAAACCATGTCGGGCTATGGATGTCGGGACAGGGATACAGGGATAGGGATGGGGATGGGGCTCGGGATAGGGATCTGGATCAAGACACTTCTCCCGGACGCAAACTGTTTGGCTCACTCGCGCCCGCCCTCATTAACACATGACTAGTACTGGGGTCTCAGCATATTGTGAAGGCCTTGCGGCCGGTGCTGCCGACCCTGAGGGCGGGACCCCCCCCCAGGACCCGGGGGGGGGGTCGCAGGGCCAGGAGGAGGAGGAGGAGGAGGAGGAGGAGGAGGAGGAGGAGGAGGAGGAGGAGGAGGAGGAGGAGGAGGAGGAGGAGGAGGAGGAGGAGGAGGAGGAGGAGGAGGAGGAGGAGGAGGGAGGGCCGCGGCCCTGGCCGGGGCCAGGGCCGGGGCCAGGGCCGGGGTCGGGGCCACGGCCTCGGCCAGGGCTGGGGCCCAGGGCCGGGACTGGAGCGTCCCCCCCCCTCCACATGGGAGGACCCCTCCCTGTCCCCGCTGTCCAGAGGTGAGGCCATCCCCCAGGACCCACCAGGACCACGGGGGGACTGCAATCTGACTTGGGATTACTCCCCCCCCCTGCCCCTCCGGTCCCCTCCCCCGTCAGGGAAGGGGAAGAGGGGAGCGAATCGGCTTCACTGCGACTGTTCTGTCTCTGTTCGTTCCGCAGTTTTGCCAGGACTGGCGACGACGAAGACGACAGCGTCTCGCACACTCCGAAGGGTCGGCGGATTGAGCGGTCGTCTCTGGATGGACAGCCAATGGGAACCAACACAGACCCCATGGGGCGAGGTGCGTCACGAGTGCCAGGCGCGCAACGTGCACCGGGCGCGCCGGGTGCCTCTGGGGCCCAAGCGTGCCGTGCACGCCTGATGCGCCAGATTCGCCACGTGCTCCACGTGCTGCAAGCGTGCCGCATGACATAGCCGCGCAGTGTGCGCCACGTTCGGGGCACGCGCAAAGCGTGCCAGGTGCGCCCGCGCACATCGGGAAACATGCTGACCCCCACCGTCCTTGCCGAAAGCCGATGCGCCATCGCGGCGGAGTGGCCATGATGATGACTGGTGGGCCTGCACACAGCCGGCAATATGCCAGCACTCCCGCCGCCCCTGTCAAAGACAAATGCAACGTGATCGCGGGGTGCCAGCGCATGATCCAGATTTAGCCGCGAAGTGAAGTTCTCTCTACTTGTTTTTAACCGTGATGGTGGCCCTGTGCACAGTAGGACATGTGCTGGCCCCCGCCGTCCCTGCCAACAAACAGTACAAATTGCTCGCGGGTCCCCCGAACATGACCCACGATTTAGCCGCACAGTGCACTTCGCATTGTTTTTGGACAGGGATGGCTTGTGTGCGTGCCCTCATTGGCCCTGGTTTGTCGCCGGTCTGGTGGGTGAGGGGGGTACGGAGCGGTGACATATCGTAGGGTTAGAGGCTACGGAGAAGTGATATCTCGTAGGGTGTAGATTCATACGGAGCAGGGATAGGGATAGGGGTAGAGTCAAAAGGCACAGGGACAAGGATATGGATAGACATAGGTATAAGGATGTAGAGGTAGGGGTACAGATGGGGATGGTGATAGACAGGGGGAGACTACGGGAGAGCATGAAAGACACACTGGGAGACAATCGGGATAGGGATGGGGATAGAGATGGAGATAGGGATAGGGATACATATAGGGATAGGGATAGACAATGTGAGACAACGGGAGACCATGGAAGACAATGTGAGGCCATGTCGTCCCACCGATTCCGGATCTGGTAATGCACCGACTCGATCCCCTAGCAGACAGGCTGCTCAGGGAATAGCCCGCGCGGTCCGACGCGGCCTCCCCGGAGGGCGAAACGTGGCGCTGGTGGGGCTGGTGCGGTGGGGCTGGTGGAGTGGGAAGGCACGAGCCCAGGGTATCCGCATATCCAGCACAGTCCGACGCGGCCTCCCTGGAAGGGGCAACGTTGCGCTGGTGGCGCTGGTGGTGGGGCTGGTGGAGTGGGAAGGGCACGCACCCTGATCCCTGATCAATAAAAGGGTATCCGCATAGCCCGCGTTGTCTGACACGGCATTTCTGGAGGTTGGAACGTGGGGGCTGGTTGTGTGGCTGATGGTGTGGCTGGTGGTGTGGGAAGGGCACGCACCCCGATAAATCAAACAGTGTTCGCATATCCCGCACAGTCCGACGCGGCCTGCCTGGACGGAGAAACGTGGCGCTGGTGGGGCTGGTGGGCTGGTGGTGGGGCTGGTGGTGGAGTGTTCAGAGGAGGGGCAGGAGGAGGAGAAGGAGGAGGAGGAGGAGGAGGAGGAGGAGGAGGAGGAGGAGGAGGATAGGGAGGAGGAGGAGGAGGAGGAGGAGGATGAGGAGGAGGAGGAGGAGGACCAGTGTAAACCGAAGAGGCTTCAACGATGCTGGAGTAAGCCCTCCCTCCAAGCTCCCTCTTCATACAACGGTTCATCTCCACTGAGGGAACTGCCTCGTTGGAAGACAACCGTCTAAAGACCCTGAAACATGCCAAGACATTGCTCTCGGGATTCCAGCGCCACGGATCAACCTAATCCTTGCGTCTTGGCGATCCTGAATCGTGCCAGAACGCCATTCCTGGGACTTCAACACCGCGAATCAACGTAACTGTGGCGCCTTCAGAATCCAGATTTTTTCCAACACGCCATTTCCTGGTACGCTGATCACGGGAATCCGTGAACCTCTCGCAAATCTTTCAAACGAATGTGCGCGGTGCTAAGGCGAGAGCCATCTTTTGAAGAAACGGAACCGCCATCAAACTGTGAAGCTCGTCCAACTTGTTAAGACAAGTGTGCGCGTCGCTAAGGCGAGGGCTACATTTTGAAAACGGGCCGCCCTCAATGCGTGAAACTTTTGCACCTCATTAAGACGAGCTTGTGCGGCGCTAAGGCGCGAGCCACATTTTGAAAACGACTTGCCCTCCACTGTGAAACTGTTGCCAGTGTTTAAGCTTCAGGGTCATACATGGTGAGGAATTCCACGGCGAAGCGAATGGCCCGCCCTAACAACTGGCTTTGGGGTGCGACGGGGAAAAGCTATTCATAAGGAATGGAGGGAGGAGGGAGGAGGGAGCAGGGAGGAGGGAGGCGGGATGAGGAAGGAGGGAGGAGGGAGGAGGGAGGAGAGAGGAGGGAGGAGGGAGGAGGGAGGAGGGAGGAGGCAGGAAGAGTTGGAGGAGGAGGAGCAGGATTATGATGATGATGATGATGCTGATGATGATGATGATGATGATGATGCTGATGCTGATGCTGAGGATGATGATGATGACGATGATGATGATGATGATGCTGATGATGATGATGATGATGATGATGATGATGATGTTGATGATGATGATGATGATGATGATGATGATGATGATGATGAGGATGAGGATGAGGATGAGGATGATGAGGAGGAGGAGGAGGAGGAGGGCCCGGAATATCCGGAATGCCACAGGATGTTTGTTAGTCAGCGAAGCAGAATGTCTAGTGCGGTAAGGCGTGTCGGCGGCAAGTTTTTCCACTTTGCTGAAAGCGAGCAAGAGCACCTTCAGTGCAAGCACTGTTTGGGGAAAAATGTGGCGACAGCGAGCACCATTCCTGACCATTTCTGGGCCGATATATACCGAGAGGGTTGCTAGTACCGACGCGACGTTCTCATTTCGAAGTCACAATGTGGCCAGGACGACGGTGAAACCACGATGGTGGAGCTTGATTACGAGGCAGACTCCGCTGGGCACCGCGCATTTACTATCGACCACCGCCCACGCGGGAGTCCTTCGCCGCAGGACGACCATGCTGGGTTTTCTGGATCCTAGGGGACTTTTCGAAGGTAGTCATTCGTCGGGGGCGTGCTGCAACGCGCAGGGCTTGTGCGAAGCAGCGAGATTCCCCCCAGCTGGGGCCTGTACAGCTGATTGGTGGCAGAGCGTGGTGGTGGACATGCGTCCGCTGGGCCACTCTAGTTCGCTGAGTCGGCAGGGAGATCGCGCGCCGTCCGACAATGTCTCTTGTGTCCACTCCGCGCTGTCAGCCTCCCTGTGTTCAAAAAGGCCATCCCCGATTAAGTACACTTCTGTTAGTTCCCCTGCGTATATGGCGCCCGCGATGCGCTCCCTCTTGCCGGCAGTCTTGTGCTGCGGGGCGGCGGGCATGAGCCTGCTGAAGCCGAAGAAGGCGCCGCGTCAGATGCCCAGGGCGCTGGTGGCGACGATGGTCATGCCAAGCGACGAGACCCCGGTTGACCTCATGATGGAGCACCACATGCGCATGATCAGTGGCAACATGAGCATTTTGGAGGGGGCTGTCATCGACAACCGACCGCCTTGGGCCGAGCAGCCCAGCGCGCAGGAGCCCCTGCTGTCGCGCTACAGGCGAACCCAGGGCAGCACGGGAAGCGTTCAGGTGAAGAGCGTGGACTACTCGAAGCTGAGCGCTCTGATGGCCCGCTTCTTCAGTGCTGGTGACCTTCAGCTCAACAGCAAGATGCTGCGGCTGGCTTCGCACAGTGCTCGGAGCCAAGGCGACCGTGCAGTGAGGGACGTGTCAATTCTCGACGCTTCGCGTAACCCCACCGGCTCATCCAGAAACGATGCCCGGGCGAGTTGCCTTAATCAGGGACGTGTAGGAGCAATCAGAGGAAAAAAGAGGAAGGGCAGCCGTCAACTCGAGCTTGGGATCTGACCCTGGAATCAACCAGAAATGCCTTGTTCGGATCTTTCGATATGGGAGCCTCTTGACAGCTGGCTCGGGCCATCTTGGGGCCCTCTTGGGGCCATTTTGGAAGATGTTTGGGCTCTCTTGGAGCTCTCTTGGAGCTCTCTTGGGGCCTTCCTTGGGGCCTTGGAAGCCGTCTTGGAGCCATCTTGGAGGCCATCGATCAAAGAGGGGGCGGCGCTTGTCACACTCCCCCCGTGGAAGGCGGAAGGATCACCTCTTGGGGTGCTCTTGAGCGCTCTTGGGGCTGTGTTGGAGCCCTCCTGGGCCCATCCGAAGCCCATGGGAAGCGAAAAGGCGAGAAGGCAACATTCCATGAGACGCGGCAGGTCGCTTTCTCTTCGATGATGTTTACTCATACGCCGCAGGCCTGAGCCTCGAATGGAACCACCATGTCAATGGTGCTGAACATGTTATTCAATTTTTATCGCACAGCTTTGCTGAGCTATGAATTTCTGGGCGAAGTATTCGACCGTCTATCTGGGCGAAGTCTTCGACCGTCTAGGGGTGCATTCCTTCATTTCCGTAGGTTCTGGACGGATCTTAGCCCCTCGCGGGCGTCCCTGGGAGATTCCGAGGCCATTGGGAGCCGCTCGGTGGCGGTCTTCGGCGCCCCTTCGGAGATGTGTCGCAGGCCGTCCTGCGCCATCCTGTGCGCTCTTTCGGAGGCCGTCCGGGGCTACCCGAGGCCAGCTTCACCTTGGAGCCATCTTTGCATCATCTTGGGCGCTCTTACCGCTTGCGGACCCCCCCCCCCTCCAGACCCAGGGGAGGAGGTCGGTGGAGGGGTCAATCTACCCCCCTCGAAGGACGGCCGTCTCGTGCGCTCCCACGCGTCCTCCCGACACATGCGCAGCGCCCGAGCCTCGGCAGGGGCAGGGGAAGCCATCGACAGTCCTCGGGAGCCGCAGCAGAAACCAGCGAGGTGCGCGACGCCCGCGAGGTGCGCCGCGCGTGCCAAGGCCACCGCCCCGCCGTCCACGTCGAGCAGCAGGTGCGAGGTGATCTCGCGGGGCTCCCGCGCACCAGCGCGCGGGGCGCGCGCTCACGATGCTGCCTCGCGGTGCCTGCCGTGTGGCTCTCTGGGACGAGGATGGTGTGGGCGGTGTCGTCATGGCTTTTCGCCTCAACTCCAGTCAGGTGTGGGAGGGGTTGTGTGCCGATGAGGAACAGTGGTATGGTAACCTTTTCCCCGAAGTGGGGGGCGGGGTGTCGGAAGACCAAACTTCGTTAGATCGCCTAGGTCCTAAAGGGCTGGTGCGCTAGTACAAGATGGGCCGGTAGCAAGTAGCAGGGGGAGGAAGAGGAGGCGGCGGAGGAGGAGGAGGAGGAGGAGGAGGAGGAGGAGGAGGAGGGAGAGAGGAGAGAGGATTAGTGTAGGAGATTTCTGACGCTTTCGGGGATTCTCAGACGTTTCCTCCAACCAGGCCTGGATCCGCCCGCCAACGTCTCGAAGCTCGACGAGAAGGCCAACGCTGCGCGGCTCCTGGGCATGCTGAACTTCCTGGAGTTGTGTGCGGACGCGGACTCTGAGGTCGACATGTGCATCTTCGTGGACTCGACGACCTTCCTGTACCGCGAGAACCAGACCGGGTTGGTCGAGGTGGCGGCCAGGCTGTTCCGGCAGGACCCGATGGCGGTGGTGCTGCAGCCGCCGGACATGTGCACGCACACGCGTGCCTCCAAGAAGGGCGTCTGCAAGGTGGGAAACGCCACGAACATCAACCACGGGTTCTTCGTGGTCAACCGTGACCGCTTCGAGGGCTTCGCGCCAATGCCAGTGGAGAGCGCGGGCCTGGGGAGCATCTTCGAGGAGATTTTCGCCGAGGGGCTGACGAAGGGCGGTGTTGAGGGCGCGGTGAAGCAGATCAGGTGCGGCGGCGCTTTCTTCATCCACCCGTACGACGACAGCTTGGGGAAGTATGCCTGCCCGAAGCAGCAGACGCTCGGGCTGCCTGCGCACGCCCGCGCGACGGTGAGCGGAGCCAGGACCAAGAGGATGTCGGACGGCCACTTCGACGAGGACTACTCGCGCTTCCCGGGCAAAGCCGAGGGCGCCGCCGCGGTGAAGTCTCTGATCGATCGCGTCGAGGCCGGCAAGTTCCCCGAGGCCAAGTACCCAGAGAGCGTCACCAACAAGTGCCTCAACATGTGCCCCTCGAAGGAGCGCATCAGGGACGGCCTCGCGTGGTGAGCTTTGACCACGCAGGTGGGCGACGAATGGCGAAGGCCGCCGCCTGGAGGCTACCTTCTATGAGCGGAGTGGCCCGGCAGCCTGCGCTTTTGGTCATAACGAGCGACGTGCTTCGATGGTCTTCCCCAAAACCCTTGCTTATTCCCGCTTGCCCCACCCGAGCAATGCACAATCCTGGCCTCTGTTCGCGCTCTTTGGTGTTTGTTGCTGGCTGTGCCATCAGCACACCTGCTCGACTATGGCCGTTAGCGTTGCTCGCTGCGAACGCTGTCCCTCTCTCTCTCTCTCTCTCTCTCTCTCCCCTCGGAGTGTCTTCCTGCGCGCATTCGCGTCGTGCTCTCTGCATATCCTGCCGTCTGCCCATCCCTTCTGTCGCTGCTGAACGGCCACGCGAAATCAACCATCCCTCTTCTAATCGAGCCACGTTCCCTCTCGTCCGCCCGATGGGGGCGCCCGTCCCTCGCCTTCGCTGCGCGCTCTGCGCGATATTTCTCCGAGGACTTCTCCCAGGCAGGCGCGGCGCCCTCACAATACAAAGCTCACACCGAATAGCTGTCATACCACAGCTTACATAGCATGCGCAATCAAGCTTGCGACACATAGTGGGCACCGCAAAAAGCTTACGCAACCTAGCTTGCACCACATAACTGGCACAGCACATCTCTCACCTCCACAGCGCCATACATCACAGTTTGGGGTCCACGTTAGAACTGGCATATGAGAATCGCACTTCCGACCTCACGGCAGCGAGAGCCTCCGGCAGGACCGCCATTCCGATGGCCGAGGTCTCTTTTTTGTGGGGGAGCGCCTCGCCAGCCCCTGGCGGGTGCAGACCCACCCCGTCTCTGCGACCCAACCACTTACTGATCATCCGGGGCCCCAGAGGCCGCCTTCTGGGCCCCCCTCCTCCATCCTCTTCCTCCTCCTCCTCCTCCTCCTCACTCCCGTCTCTGCGATCTAACGAAAGCGTTTCAAGTGCAAGCCTTCTGTTGGGAGGCAGCACGATGCTCAAGGTTTTTCGTGGGACACTGGGGTTCGAAAGGTAGGCTTTGCCCCCTTTGGGTCCCTGAAGAATGGTTGCGTCACATGGGGCTGTGGGGTACAAAAAGGAAGGCAAGCACGTCGAGTGTGTCGATTCCGCGCCTCCAGCCTCCCTGTGTTCATACAGGTTTCATTTTCCGATTTACTGCACTTTCGTTAGGTGCTTCGTGTATGATGGCGCCCGCGATGCGCTCCCTCTTGCCGGCAGTCTTGTGCTGCGGGGCGGCAGGCATGAGCCTGCTGAAGCCGAAGAAGGCGCCGCGTCAGATGCCCAGGGCGCTGGTGGCGACGATGGTCATGCCAAGCGACGAGACCCCGGTTGACCTCATGATGGAGCACCACATGCGCATGATCAGTGGCAACATGAGCATTTTGGAGGGGGCCGTCATCGACAACCGACCGCCTTGGGCCGAGCAGCCCAGCGCGCAGGAGCCCCTGCTGTCGCGCTACAGGCGAACGCAGGGCAGCACGGGAAGCGTTCAGGTGAAGAGCGTGGACTACTCGAAGCTGAGCGCTCTGATGGCCCGCTTCTTCAGCGCCGGCGACCTTCAGCTCAACAGCAAGATGCTGCGGCTGGCTTCGCACAGTGCTCGGAGCCAAGGCGACTGTGCAGGGAGGGACGTGTCAATTCTCGACGCTTCGCGTACCCCACCAGCTCATCCAGAAACGATGCCCGGGCGAGTTGCCTTGATCAGGACAGTTGGAAAGCATGCAGTAGAACAAGTTTCGGATCAGCCTGATCAGAACCAGGACTAAGCAGAGATGTGGGAGGACGAGGAGGAGGACGACGAGGAGGACGAGGAGGATGAGGATGAGGAGGATGAGGACGAGGATGATCAGGATGACAAGGAGGACGACGAGGATGAGGACGGACAGGAAGAGGACGAGGACGAGGAAGAGAAGGAGGATGAGGACGAGGACGAGGAGGAGGAGGAGGAGGAGGAGGAGGAGGAGGAGGAGGAGGAGGAGGAGGGTGAGGAGGAGGAGGAGGAGGAGGAGGAGGAGGATGAGGACTCTGGTAATTAGCCGTCTTCGGTCCTCTAGAGGCCTCCTTGGGTTCCTCTGGGGGCCCTCGTGCGAGCGCTGCCCCCTGTCCTCCCCCCTCCTCCCTCCTCCTCCTCCTCCTCCTCCTCCTCCTCCTCCTCCTCCTCCTCCTCCTCCTCCTCCTCCTCCTCTTGGGGCTCTTTTTTTGTCGGGTCTTGGGGCTCTTTTGGGGCCCTCCAGGGGCCGCTTTGTGGGAGTCCTGGAGGGCCGCTTGGAGCCATCTTGGAGGGCGCCTATCCAAAGACGGGGGGTATCCGATCCCCCCCCCCAAACCTTCGGGGGCCATCAGAAACCTCCTCTTGGGGCCTTCCTGGCCAGGCGAGAAGGTACAGATCACTGATTGTGAAGGCCTTACGGCCGGTGCCGCCGACCCAGAAGGACGACCACGACGACCACGACGACCACGACGACAACGACAACGACGAGTTGATGACACTGCCACCAGTTCGGGACATGCATGGGGCGGGCGGTGGAGGGAGGAGGAGGAGGAGGAGGAGGAGGAGGAGGATGAGAAGGAGGCGAAGGTGGAGGAGGAGGAGGAAGAGGAGGAGGAGGAAGAGGAGGAGATGGAGGAGGAGGAGGAGGAGGAGGCAGAGGAGGAGGCGGAGGAAATCGCCTCTTGAGAACCTCCTGGGCAAGGCGAGAAGGCACAGATCACCGATTTCCCATACGTTTGATCGGATTTGCTTTGGGGAAGTCCTGATGGGGACTCCGAGAGCACTCGGAGCCATCTTGTGGTCCTCTTGTGGCCTCATGGAGGCATGTCGGAAGCCATCTTGAGTCATCTTGGAGACCATCTTGGAGGCCATCTTGGAGGCCATCTTGGACTCCATCTTGGAGGCCATCTTGAAGCATCTTGAACCATCCTGAACCATCTTGGAGGCCATCTTGGGGGCCATCTTGGAGCATCGGGGCCCCCTTGGGAGCTATCTTGGGCCGTCCTAGGATCTCTGACCGCTCTCGAAACCCTCCGAGAAAGCCTCAGGGAGGGGGGGAGGGTACCCCTCCCCGAAGGGAAGGGGGGTTTGGGAAGAGGAAAGAAGGGTACTGTTAGACCATCTGCGCCCAGAGGGCTGGTGGGATTACGGTCGAGCATCTGATCAAGAGCCCTCCTCCCAGAAAGCTGCGCCAGGGTTTCTTAACCAACTTGTCAGAATGGTCTGGGCCAGCTTCTTGAGCAGGTTCGCCCCTCCAGCGTGAACAACAGAAGTTGGCCCAGGTTTGCTTTAAGAAACTTCCGGGAAGCTGGCCCAGAATTCTTAAATGATAAATCCCGTAATTATCGTTGCCTGTATACGAGATGGGCCAATCGCAAGGGTGATGGAGGAGAGAGGAGAGAGGAGCTTTCCTGATATTATCTGACACTTTCGGGGATTTTCTATACTAGGAGGTTTCCTCCAACCAGGCCTGGATCCGCCCGCCAACGTCTCGAAGCTCGACGAGAAGGCCAACGCTGCGCGGCTCCTGGGCATGCTGAACTTCCTGGAGTTGTGTGCGGACGCGGACTCTGAGGTCGACATGTGCATCTTCGTGGACTCGACGACCTTCCTGTACCGCGAGAACCAGACCGGGTTGGTCGAGGTGGCGGCCAGGCTGTTCCGGCAGGACCCGATGGCGGTGGTGCTGCAGCCGCCGGACATGTGCACGCACACGCGTGCCTCCAAGAAGGGCGTCTGCAAGGTGGGAAACGCCACGAACATCAACCACGGGTTCTTCGTGGTCAACCGCGACCGCTTCGAGGGCTTCGCGCCAATGCCGGTGGAGAGCGCGGGCCTGGGGAGCATCTTCGAGGAGATTTTCGCCGAGGGGCTGACGAAGGGCGGTGTTGAGGGCGCGGTGAAGCAGATCAGGTGCGGCGGCGCTTTCTTCATCCACCCGTACGACGACAGCTTGGGGAAGTATGCCTGCCCGAAGCAGCAGACGCTCGGGCTGCCTGCGCACGCCCGCGCGACGGTGAGCGGAGCCAGGACCAAGAGGATGTCGGACGGCCACTTCGACGAGGACTACTCGCGCTTCCCGGGCAAAGCCGAGGGCGCCGCCGCGGTGAAGTCTCTGATCGATCGCGTCGAGGCCGGCAAATTCCCCGAGGCCAAGTACCCAGAGAGCGTCACCAACAAGTGCCTCAACATGTGCCCCTCGAAGGAGCGCATCAGGGACGGCCTCGCGTGGTGAGCTTTGACCACGCAGGTGGGCGACGAATGGCGAAGGCCGCCGCCTGGAGGCTACCTTCTATGAGCGGAGTGGCCAGGCAGCCCGCACCAGCGATGTGCCTCGATGGTTGTCCCGCAAACCTTTGCTTACTCCCTTGCTTACTCCCGCTTGCCCCAACCAAGCATTGCACTGTCATGGCCTCTGTTCACGCTCTGTGGTGTTGAGTGGTTACCGTCTTCACTGTCAGCACACCTACTCGGCTGTGGCCGTTGGCGTTGCCTGTTGCGAGCGCTGCGGGTCTACCTCCCTCAGGATATCTTCCTGCTTGCGTTCGCGTCGTGCTCTCTGCGTATCCTGCTGTCTGTCCATCCCTCCTGTACTTGCGGAAGGCCCGCGCGAGAGCAAGCGTCCCCCTCCAAGTCTGGCCATGTTCACTCTTGTCCACCCGAGAGGGGCGCTTTCGCTGCGCTATGTATGGCACCCCTGGTGCCCACGCGTGCCAGGCACGCCTCGCGTGCCAGTGCGCCACGTGCTCCATGTGCGCCACGTGTGCCGCATGGTCCAGCCGCGCGAGGTGCGCCACGTCCAGTGCACGCGCAGAGTGTGCCAGGTGCGCCCGCGCACATGACAGCACATATCGGGAGACATGTCGGCCCCCACCATCGTTGTCGAAAACCAATGCACAATCGCGGCGGGGAGGCCATCATGGTGTCTGGTGGGCCTGCACGCAGCAGGCAATATGCCACCACCCCAGCGGTATTTGTCAAACGCCAATGGACAATGATCGCGAGTTGGCCGCGCATGGTCCAGATTTAGCCCCGAAGTGCATGTTGTTTTGTTTTGATCACGGATGGTGGCTTTGCGCAAAGCAGGCAACATGAGGGCACACCTGCCGTCCCAGTCATACAACAATGCAAAGTGCTCGCGTGACCCACGAGCTTGACCCAAGATTTTGCCTCAACTTGTGCTTCGTATTGTTTTTGACAGGGATGACGTGTGTGTGTGTGTGTGTTCTCATTGGTCCTGGTTGGCTGCCGGTCGCCTGGGGGAGGGAGTGTTTGTGAATAGGGAAGAATGATCAGTTCCTTTCCGAAGGGAAGAAGGGGGGGCGGACGAAGAAACATTCTAAACCACTCACGCCCTAAAGGGCTGGTGGGATTCCCCAGTTCGGCTTTGCCTATGGGTTCCTTGTCTGTTTTCGAAAGTAGCCGGTGGGTGCGGGGTCCCAATTCAGAGGCGGCCCCTCCGCGTTGCTTGTTTTCTTGGTCTTGGTTTCCTCTAGGCGCTGCTCGGATTCTCCGTTCTTGTTCCTTGCGTTCCCTGGTCCTTTGACGGTTCCCCTGTCTTGTTCCTCGCCTTTCTTTCTCAGGTTCTTTGGTCTTGCTCCTTGGATTCCCCGGCCGTTGCAACGGCAAGCGCTGCCAAGCAATGTCAAACACTGCCAAACAATGCCAGTCAATGCCAGGAAAAGCAAATCAATGCCAAGCAACACCAAGCAATGCATGCCAATGAATGCGAAGACATGCCAACCAATGCCAAGCAAAGCCGAGCACTGCCAAGCATTTCTAGACAGCGCCAATAATTGCCAAGCAATGCCAAACCAATGCCAAGCAAAACCAATACTTGCCAATCAATGTGAAGCAGTGCGAAGCACTGTCAAGGAATGTCGAGCAATGCCAAGCAATGCCACGCCAATGCCAAGCACTACCAATTGCCAAGCAATGTCAAGCAATGTCGAGCAATGTCGAGTAACGCCAAGCAGTGCCAAGCAATGCCAAGCAATGCGAAGAAATGCTAAGCAATGCCAAGCAATGACAAGCAATGTCAACCATTGCTAAGCAACGCCAATCGATGCTAAACAATTCTAAACGAATGCCAAGCAATACCAACTGTCAAGAAATGCCAACCAGTGAATGTCGAGCAATGCCAAGCAAGCAATGCTCAGCAATGTCAAGCAACGATTCCCAGGAGTGCTAAGCAACGATTTCAAACAGTGTCGAGCAACGCAAAGCAATGCGAAGCAATGCCAAGCACTGCTTTACATTACATTTCTTGGTATTGTTCAGAGCTGCTTTGAACCTCTGTGGACGACAGGCCCCTAATTGAGGCCGCGCTGGGTTAGTTTGCCAGCTGTTGAGCGCTCAGCATGCTGGTGATGCAGCAGTAATGTTAATTGCAGCTGGATTCAAAGGGAACGTTTCAGATTCACCTCAGCTAGAGCCACATACTGATGCAAATGCAGTCTCTTTCTTAGACGCTTACACCTGCACATGCACAGGCCATGTATGGGGAAGGGGTCCTGGGGGCCCCAGAGTGCACTGATTTGGCTTCCGGCCGTTTTGGACCCATCGGGGGTGCCAGAACGCGTCAAAGGAGGGGAATGGGGGCGACGATAGTGCCCGAGAGACGTCCAAGAGGGCGTTAATATTGCCCAAGAGCGCTCCAAGAGAGCCCAAGGCCGCACAAGAGTGTTCAAAATTGGTCCAACAGATCTTGAAGGCAGCCCAAGAGGGCTTCAAGACTGCCAGGATGCCCTCAAAAGGATTCCCACGAGGCCCATCAGCGAGACAAGTAGTTTTTTTTGAGGGCTTTTGAAGGTTTTTCGTGTTCTCGCTGTTTCGTGCTTCGGCGGTCCAAGACAGCCCACGAGGCCTCAGAAATCAGCTTAAGACGGCCCAAGAGGCACCCAAAGAGGGCGCCACGACGGCGCAAGATAGTCCCAAGACGGCCCAATAGTGCCCGAAGATTATGGTGGGCTGCCTCCCCCCTGGGGTGGTCCAGTGCGCCCGCACTGACAGTTGGGCAACGCACTCGGTGCGGCCGGCCAGGGGCGCTCGAGAGACCCAACCGAGACCTCGAGACCCCGCCAGCCGACGCACCAGACCCACCAGGGAGGGAGGGCGGGGAAGCTGGCGACGCCAGCCAATAGCCCTCGGCCCGCAGACGAAGCATCGTTCGCCAAGCGCCCTCCTGGGGCACCGTCGTCGGTCCGCAGACGCCAACTCCGAGCACCACGAGGTGTGCCTGGGCCCTCAGGGGATCCTTCGGGCCCACACGGGAGCCTGCGACACGGCGCCCCCCTTGCCAGGCCCTCGGGCCGCCAGGGAAGGCACAACACAACTACCCCCTCGGGAGCGAGTGCCGACACTTGATACCCCGCCTCGGACTCGGGCGGAAAACAATGCAGCCAGTAGCGACGAATCCCCGAATCCAGCCATGGCGACAAGGATGCAGCCTGCCCAGAATCTTCTTCCCCAGGAACCAAGCTCAGGGACGACGAAGATTATGGTGGGCTGCCTCCCCCCTGGGGTGGTCCAGTGCGCCCGCACTGACAGTTGGGCAACGCACTCGGTGCGGCCGGCCAGGGGCGCTCGAGAGACCCAACCGAGACCTCGAGACCCACTGCTGGGGCTCACGGCGACCCAGGCCGCACCCCCCACTGCTGACGACGTGACCGCAGCCCTGGAATACCGACGCCACTGCAAACGCTACGCCGGGGAGGGCTGGGGGGGAGGGGCGGCGGAAGGCACGGCGCAAGCACTCCGCGCATGGAAGCGACATTTTACTGGCTCACGGCGCCGGCGACCCCTCGGACGCAGACGACTCTGAGAACTCAACGAGCCACTCCGCCGCGGTCGCCGCGTCCCGCGACGCCGCGGAAGCGTAACCGAAGGCGGCCACTCCCCGCCATCCCCCGCTGTGGAACAGCGCTGGGACGCCTCCGGCCGCCAGGCACTCGTCCGCCCACCCGCGGCGGAAGGCGTGCGTGCCCCACTCTCCCGCGCGCTCGAGGCCCAGCGCCAGCGCCGCCACCTTCAGCTGGGCCAGGGCGTGCCTGTATGACAGCGCCGAAAAAACCCGCCCTGTCTGCACGCGACCGCGCAGCGCGCACACCCCGCAAAGCTGCCGGGACTGCAGGGCACAGATGCACCGCCTGGACACGACCGTCGTCTCCGTGTACGTCTTGCGCCGATGCAGGTGCACGCTGGCCGTCGGCAAGCCGTCCACGGTTGACAGGACTACCTTGGAGTGGGGCCCGTCTGCCTGCAGTGGCACCAGTTCGGACGCGAAGCGGAAGCAAAACTGCCTCGCCACTACGAACGCATCCGCTGTCTCGGGATCGCCCAGAACCTCCCGGACGTGCTGCGCCAAGGAACGTGTCTGTCGCGCCGACGCCCGCGCCCGGAACCGCCGAGTGGCCACAGCCGCTTTGCTCGCACCACGCGCCAGACACGACGTGTCCTCCAGGCACCCCAGCGGCATGTGGAGCAGCCGGAGCACAGTGCGGACCTGCGTGCAGTAGGTCATCAAACTGGCACCGTTTTGCACTGCAAATGCGAATGCCCCGAGCACTGGCTCCGACGGGGGCCAACCATCAACCCCGAGGTTCTGGGCCACTTGCCCCCACAGGCGCACCGGAGAAGCATACTTGTATGCGCTCCGGTGCCACGCGAGCAACTCGCGTCTGAGAAGTTCCTGCGTTGCCATGAACCCGGCCATCTCGGGCCCAATCTGGCCCGCGCGCTCCCGCGGATTGCCGGGGATGCCACCGTGGCGCTTCTCCCACGCAAGCTGAAACTCCTCCGGCGTGACGCGGCCCAGCGTCTGCACCGCGTCCGCCATCTCCCCGGGGCTCACGAGCTCGCGCCGGAGGCGCGCTGCAGCGAGGAAGCCGAGCGCCGCCAGCGCAGCCTCGCCAGTCTCCGCGGCATGCCCTGTGGCCGGCGCCTCGTCCTCTGCGTGCGCGGGCCCTCCTGCTGGGGGAACCTTGCTGGCCGCCGGCGCAGGCGCGCCCCGCTGGGCGCGGGCCTCGGTCTGCGCGGCAGGCTGCCCCACCGCGGCGCGGGCCGGAACGGTGGACAAGGCCGCCGCGAACTCGTTTCGAAGCCCGTGGAGACACGGCCACACGTCCTTCAGCTCTTGGGCGCCCAAGCCGGAAAAATCCGATCCGTCAACAGCGCCCCCCGCTGCCAGGCCCCTCAGAACGCACTGGGGCGACGGCGGATGGCACGCGGGAGGCGCGCGCCTGAGCACGGCGGCGAACCACTCGCTCAACGCCACTGGGGCCAGCGTAGGCACCGCCGGGTCTGCCAGCGGCGGCCCGATCAGGTTTGCCGGTGACGCGCGTGGGGCCAGCTCAGGGCCGCCATCGCCACGAGGCTGCTTGCCCCGCAGGCGTTTCCGGTCCATCTTGGGCCAAACCGGCTACGGATGACAAGGAATGCGGGCCCAGTAAGCCTGACTGACGGCAACGGACGACCGACATGCATTACTTGTTTTCCTTGAGCGCACAATACTTTTTCCCTCGCTGCATCTCGCTCGCCTTCAGCTCCTCCCGGGTTGGCCAATCAGCAACATTGAGATGCGACGGCACGCGAAAAACGCTAAGAATATGGGCGCGGTCTGCCGCGGCGAACCATATGCCAGACACTATGTCGTTCCAGTCGCGCTGCCGTGAGCAGCCGCGAAGCAGGGTGCCAAACGCCACTGTCGAGTCTATGAACAACGCGATGTCGAGGCCACCCGCGTTCGCGGCTGATTCAAAGAAATACCACAGAGCGCAGACAGCGGCCACCAGCTCCCACGTGGCGATTTGCTGCCGGCGGAAGCACGCCCACTGGTTGAGCCAGCGGGGGACTCGCGCGGAAGCAAAAACTTTCTGGCCTGCAAGCACCGCGGCCCAAGCCAGCGTGCCTGCCCCTGTAGCGTCTGTGTAAACCACCAAGCGCGGTTTGCTTGATGGCTCCAAAGGCAAACTCCTACGAGGATTCGTTGCCAGAAACCGTTGCCACCATTCAAGCGCCCTGACCAGACGCATCGGCATCCGGCTGCTGTTGCCATAAGCGTGCCGGAACAGTGGGGCGAGGTACACGCGCGCCCCCTTGCCAAAAACTTCCGTGGCTCCCCAGCTGAGCCGCCCGGCTAGTTTCTGCGCGCCTGCTGGGGAGAGCCTCCGGCTGGCCAGGATGTCTGAAATCTCTGCCAACCACTTGGTGCATTTTTCGGCCAGCACGACAAAATGCAGAGACCGCGCCCCTGCGTCGAGGGACACGCCCACGCCGAGTGCAGTGAAACCGCGAGCGGCGGTGACCTCCTTTTGAGTGTCAAGCCGCCACCCGAGCAGCTCCTGGATCACAGAGCGGGCGACGGACGCGCTGGTGGCTGCAGTATTGTTGCCGGCCATGGCACCGTCTGCATCTGCTCCAAAAAAATCGTCCACGAAACGCGGATACACTATGCTGAACAGATTCAGAAGAATGCACTGGAAGGTAATGCCCACGCGCTGCCACGCGTGGACACTCGCTTTCGCCCCAAACGGGCAGCAGAGCAGCTGCAGGAAAGACCCCCGCTCAACCGAGTCAGCCGTTACGGCGGCTGCAAACGGCATGTGGTCTTCGCGCAATGGCAACGTCTTATACGCACTGCACACGTCGTCCTTCCGGAACCGGATGTGCTCCACGCCGGTCCCGCCAGCGACTACCGCCTGGACGGTTGCTGCCAGGACATCGAGCGTCTCGTGCTCAATGCACTCCAGCGCCGCGGCCGTGGAATTGACCCCAGAGGCTGTGAGGTCATCGATGGCCCGTACTTTCAGGGGCCACCTGCCGTCCACGACCCGCCAACCCTCGTCGGCAGCGAAGCGCGGCGAGAGCACGACGCCGGCGAGGTCAGGCGGCAGCGGGCGCCAGCCGGCCTGGCCGGCCCCCACTTCAGCGCGCGTGCGCTCGCGCAAGGCCTCGGCCACGTTAGCATCCGATGGCCTTGCTGCTCTGACTCTCTCAAGAATACGTTCGTTCTGCTCCGGCGCGCCCTGGAGAAGCTGCTCGGGGGACTCACCGGGCAGCCCAGCGCACGGGCGCATAACGCCGCCGCGTGGTATCTCCCCGACGAGGGGGAAGCCGTGCGCCAGATCTGTCGGTAGCGCGAGGTCCGGCGAGCCGGCCGCCTCGAGCATTTCGGCAAGCAGCACCAGATTCTTCTCCGGCCCCAGGATGGACCGCACGTGGGCGGGCAGGCCCGCGTATTGAGCCAGCCACCTTGGAGCCGTCACGCGCTGGCGGTGCCGCCAGAATGCCAGCTGGCGGGTCCTGAACGACAAAACTGCATTAGGGTCGGCGCAATGCCAATTAATCGCTGACCTGTACGCCTCGGGGGTCTCCAACACCCCGGTGCACCTCGGGAGGCGCAGCGCCCAGTCTAAATGGCTCAGGGGGCCCTCGCACCCGGAACCGGAAGGGTCCTGTAAACACGTGTCCACTGCGTCGCGGAGCGCAGCGAAACCGCAGGCGGCGCCGGGGGCGCCGGCAGGGCTCTCTGAGAACCCCTCCGCGTCGGAGGACGCGTCGCTCGGGTCGCTCTCCGGGCCGTCTCACCAGTTCGACCACTTCTGCTCGGACTGCTTCCAGGCCTGCTTCTTGCCCCAATTCTGCTCCCACTTCTGCTCGGGCCCCTTGCCCCCGGCGCCCTTGCCTTTCGGCTTCCTGCTCGCCGCCGGGCCCCTGGAGCGCCGCAGCAAGGGCGACGCCGGGGCCGGCGAGGTCTTGGCGCCGCCGCCTTTGCCGCCCTTCTGGTCACACTTGCGCGCCCCGGCGTTGCCGCCAGCAGCGGCGGGCTGCTTCCCGGTCACCCGGCTGGCCTCCTCGGCGCGCTTCGACACCTGGTGCTTGGCGTCCTGCAACACATCCCTGTCGAGCTTGCAGAGGAGCGCCTCGATCTGGTCGTTCTGGCCAAGCTCCAGCGCGTGGGCGAGCTTCTGCCGCAGGAGCATGTCGTAGTAGAACACGACGCGGCCGCCACCCTGCTCCTCTGACATTTTGACCAGCTGGAGCTCGTAGGCCCAGAACTGCACCGGGGTGATCACCTTGGACAGCACCATCTTGAGGCCCCAGTCGTGCAGGTGGCCCATGAAGTTGGCGAAGCCCAGGAAGCCAGTGCGCTCCTCTGCAGTGCGGGCGCGCTTTGCCTCCCGGGCATCCCGCGCTTTGTCGTCCAGTGAGCCAGACCCGAGGAGCAAGTCCAGCTTGGGTGTCTTGGAGAAGCCGGGCCGGAAGTTGACGATCAGATCCTCGCCCTCGGAGGACCCGACCCACTTGCGGCTCTTGTCTCTTGCGACCTTGGCGGAGGCAAGGTTCTCCATTCGCAACAGAGACTCCTCGGTAGGGAGCAACTCCGGCGACAGTTTCTGGATGCACTGCAACCCAACCTCCGTCACCCTGGCCTCCAGGTTGAAGCTCAAGGTGCCGCGCTTGGCCTCCTTCTCGGCCTTTGCGTTCTGGACCTCCGCCCACTTGGCGATGGCCTGCGCCGTCTGGTCTGCCTGGCTACTCGGGCCCGGCGCGCTCGCGGCCGATGACTGCTGGGCCTTTGATTGGACCCTTAACGCCAAGTTGACGTGAGCCGGCTTGACCACGAAGGCCTTCCACTGAACGCCCTCGCTCTCGTCGGGGAAGGGTTTCGTGTTAACCGCCATCCCCGAGATGATGACTTGGCGCATATGGGCGTCGCAGATGTCTGCCGGCTCCACCGACCCCGCCACGTCGGCGAGCACGCGGGCCGTGCTGGCGTAGAAGAACAAATCGTGTTTGTTCTTCGGCTCCTCGTCCACAGACATCACGTAGTCGACCCAGGCCGCACGCTTCTCGAGCGAGTCGACCCCGAACGCAGACTCGGGAAGCCCGGCGAGCGCGGCGCGGACCTCGGAGCCGGTGAACGCCATCCGTCGTGAGAGCGGGTGTGGCCGCGAGAGTACTGTGAACGCCTGGGCTGCAGTCGCAGAAGAATCGACCGCGTGGCAGAGTCCTCGAGCCCAAAAGGCAACGGGACCACGAACGGCGATGGCACGGGAGGGGGGGCCAAGAATCCGCACCTCCCCGAAGGGCGGCCCAGCGCGTGCCCATTGCCCTGCTTCAATAATGGGCATCCCACTTTTGGGATGCCCCTTCTCGCACGTCGCACTCTGCACAGCACGCGCGCGCGCGATAATGCACACGGGGCATTCATGTTTTGAATGCCCTGTTACGATCCCTGGTTGGTTGGCCTGAACAGGCTAGGCGGAGTATTCCGGAGTACTCCGCCCATGGTTGCTGGGCGCCTTCGGTTGGACCTCCGCCACACGGAGGACGTCTGGGGCGGATTGCACCCGCCACTGCCACGCGAATGGGGGGGGGGGTCCGATTTGGGGATCCCCCCTTTCTGCGGTTGCCTTGCCTGCCGCCTGTGCAAGGCGCGCGGGTAACCCCCGGCGCGGCGTGGATAACCCCCTGTGTACGGTTGCCCCGTAGCACGGGCTTCGCCCGTTGACTGCATGCGTACAGGCGCCCCACGCACGAGCAGCCAACACCCCCTGCCACTCGGCCGGGGCCAGGACACGTGAAGACACGGATGAACGGAGGGAGGGGGGGAGGAGGAGGAGGAAAAACAAAGAAACAGGGAAGCGCAGTTATCGTCGCAGATGAGCGTGCCCGTCCAGCGGGCCACCCAATCGTCCAGGGCATCGCACGAAGCCGCCCCCGTCACGCATAGGCCACGGTCCGCGCAGGCCCCGCCAGCCAACACGCCCCTCACACCCATCACTTTTCGATTTTCCAATTTGAGCGGGGGGAGCGAGGAGAGAGAATGAATGATGATGTGAATTACGGGGACCCGCACGAAACGAGGACCTCGAGGGCCTCTGTGCGGTCAAGGCGGCGCGCCGCCAAGCCCAAGCTGCCCTACGGGGCAGGGGGGCGAATGCTGGCCGATCGGCCCAGCAACCAGGAGTACTCCAGAGTACTCCGCCTCTGGTTGTGGGGCTGCCCTCGGACGAGCCCTGCGTGGGTTTTCCCTCGGGCAGGGACCCTGGGAAGGGGTGTCCTCGGACAGAGCCCTGCGTGGGTTTGCCCTCGGGCAGGGACCCTGGGAAGGGGTGTCCTCGGACAGAGCCCTGCGTGGGTTTGCCCTCGGGCAGGGACCCTGGGAAGGGGTGTCCTCGGACAGAGCCCTGCGTGGGTTTGCCCTCGGGCAGGGAGGGACCCTGGGAGGGGGTGTCCTCGGACAGAGCCCTGAGTGGGTTTGCCCTCGGGCAGGGACCCTGGGAAGGGGTGTCCTCGGACAGAGCCCTGCGTGGGTTTGCCCTCGGGCAGGGACCCTGGGAAGGGGTGTCCTCGGAGAGAGCCCTGCGTTGGTTTGCCCTCGGGCAGGGACCCTGGGAAGGGGTGTCCTCGGACAGAGCCCTGTGTGGGTTTGCCCTCGGGCAGGGACCCTGGGAAGGGAAGGGGGCCACGGACAGAACCTGGTCCCCGTCTGCGCGTGGAAACGGAATGCGCCCTCTCTCCGCCTTGTCAGGGTTGCCTTGTGCGCCCTTTCGTCCACACTGCACCGGCGGTTGGCCGAGTGGACCAGCTGGTTGCCAGGGTTGCCTCGTGCAGGGGCCCTGGATTAATCCAGGCGGGGGCAAGCTGGCGACGCCAGCCAATAGCCCTCGGCCCGCAGACGAAGCATCGTTCGCCAAGCGCCCTCCTGGGGCACCGTCGTCGGTCCGCAGACGCCAACTCCGAGCACCACGAGGTGTGCCTGGGCCCTCAGGGGATCCTTCGGGCCCACACGGGAGCCTGCGACACGGCGCCCCCCTTGCCAGGCCCTCGGGCCGCCAGGGAAGGCACAACACAACTACCCCCTCGGGAGCGAGTGCCGACACTTGATACCCCGCCTCGGATTCGGGCGGAAAACAATGCAGCCAGTAGCGACGAATCCCCGAATCCAGCCATGGCGACAAGGATGCAGCCTGCCCAGAATCTTCTTCCCCAGGAACCAAGCTCAGGGACGACCAAGACGCCCCAAGAGGCGCTTAAGATCGCCCAAGAGGGCCCCAATACGGCCCCAAGAGGGGCCCAAGAGGGGGAACACGAACCGACAATTCGAACCTTCCACCCCATCAGGCCCCCAGGAGGCCCCAAGAGGCCCCCAACAGAGCCCCCAAGAGGCCCCCTAGAGGCCCCCTAGAGGCCCCACGAGGCTCCAAAGAGGCCCCAAAAGAAGCCCCAAGGGAATCCCACACAGTCCCCAAGAGGCTTTCAAAACTGCCTTCAATAGGCCCCGGGGAGGCCTCCCGCGAATTCCAAACGAACTTCCAGAAGGCCTCTCACCCACAACCCAGGCACGGTGGCGGGATGGGCCGAAGGCCACTAGATGGTTTAGACGCCCAAGACGGCCTCCAGACGGCCCAAGAGGCCCCCAAGATACCCAAGAGGCTTCCAAATGGTCTCCCAAAAGAGCTCGAAGAGGCCCCCCCCAAATATGTTCCATAGGTTTTTGAACATTTTTTTGCGTTTCCGCCTGTTCCGCTTCCCGCCGCTGCAAAACGCTCCGAGAGGCTCAGAGGATCGCTCCAAGACGGCCCAGTAGGTTTCAAAAGCGCCCCAAGACAGCACAATAGGCTCCAAACGCGTCGAAGAGACGTCCACGACGGCCCGAGAGGGCCCAAACCACGGCCCAGGATCGGGAACGTGAACCGAGAACCCGAGATCCTCGCCCCAGGAAGCCCCGAGGAGGCTTCACGAGGTCACCAGAAAGCCCCCCAAAGGCCCAAAAGAGCTCCGCGGGCACTTGAGAAAAATTGTAATTCCAATCTTTCTTCTTTGAAAGTTCGCCTGGCAGCTGCGCTACGCTTGCAAAACAATGACATCTCATATTTCCTCCTCTTCCTCCGCCTGTTCCTCCTCCTGTTCCTCCTCTTCTGCGGCCTCCTCCACCCTCTCCACCTCCTCCTCATCCTCCTTCTCCTTCTCCTCTATGGAACCCCTTCACCTTCCCTTCTTCTCCCTCCTCCTCACGCTACGTCCATCCGCGGCGAATAAAAAGGGCCCCCGAAGTGCCTTTGGGCCTGTCTTAAGCCATTTTGGGTGGACCGTAGGAAATCTTGGAAGCTACTTGGGCCGTCTTCGTGGTTCTAGGAGGCCCCGGAGAAGGAAGTGTCATATATTAGAGAGCCCCAAGCGTTCGACCATCTAGCCTAGCTAGAACTTGAGCGCGCGCGAGAAGCGCGCCCGATGGTTCTAGCGGGTGTATATGTATGTATGTTTGTCTAATTATAAAAATGTATACACACACACTCAACTTACATATACCTGTATTTTTTCAACCATCCTGTGGTGTTGGGTCCTCGTTTTGAAGAGACGGTGCCCCGCGTTCCTCCTCTCCTCTCCTCCTCCTTCCTCCCTGCGTTTCACCCACTCAGTGCAGCGTTTTGTGGCCCCATAGGGAGCTCCAACTACGGTCCCAGTGGCGGAGCTCGCATGGCATCCCCGCCCCATTTTGGTTCACCGCTCACACGATTCGTGGCCCCATAGGGAGCTCCACCTAAGGTCCCAGTGGCGGAGCTCGCCTGGCATCCCCGCCCCATTTTGGTACACCCCTCACACGTTTCGTGGTCCCATAGGGAGCTCCACCTAAGGTCCCAGTGGCGGAGCTCGCCTGGCATCCCCGCCCCATTTTGGCACGCCCCTCGCACGTTTCGTGGCCCCATAGGGAGCTCCAACTAAGGTCCCAGTGGCGGAACTCGCATGGCCTGCGGGAGCCTGCCGCCGCGGGCGGCGGTGTACGCTCTGAAGTGCCTGCCGACGCCGCGCCTCGCGCTTCCTCGGAGGCGCTGCGCGAGCGGCGGCGCAGGCGCCGTCAGAGGCGTGCGGGGCGGCGCACACTGGAGCGAGGGGAAGCTGCGGCGATGGCGGATGCAGTGGTGGCGGATGGCCCGCCGCCCGCTGCGGTCCCCGCTGCCGCTGGCGGCCCCAACACGGACTGCGACGGCGGCGACGACGTCGTGTTTGACGACGCCTGGGCGGACGAGGCCGTGCCGAGGAGGCGCAGGCCGCGTCGTCGGCGGGCGCTACCGGAGGCGGCTGCTCCGGGTGCGGCGGCGGCAGGCGCGGGCCTCGGCCCGCCTGCCGAGGCGGCGGCGGCTTCCCTGGGGCTCCCTCTGGTCGCGCTGGGGGCGGCGGGGGCGGCGGCGGGCTCCCTGGAGGCGGTGCGGGCCGCGCTGCCCGTCGGCGAGCTGGCGGCCCTGGACTCCTCCTTCGAGGCGTGCCAGGGCGTGCGGGCGGCCGCCGACGACGCCCTGCTCCGCGCGCAGCCTCCGCCCTCGGAGGCGATGCGCGAGGAGGTCCAGCGCATGCTGGACTTGGTGCTCCCCCACTAGGTCCTCGCGCTTGCGGGGGTGCCGCCCCTTCGGCGGGTCTAGGCCCCGCTCCGCCCTACCCTTCGGCGGTGGGGCTCGGCCTGGCGGCCGCCGCGCTCGCGCTCGGCGGCCTCGCGGGCCTCGCGGGCGGCGGCGGGCCCCGCCCTAGGCGCGGGCGGCCGCGGCGCCCTCCCTCGGCATCCTCGGCCTCGCGTTCGTGGTCGTGGACGGCCAGGGCCTCCTGCTGGCTGGCGCGTCGGCGGGAGTTTGCGGACCCGAGGGCCGCCCTCGGTCAGCCTACACTTAAATTATCCCGGCAAAGCAACCTAACAGCGATGTGTAGAAGCATAGCTGGAAACATTGCCTGTGGTATTCATGTAAGAGTGCTGTTGTAGAATTCTGGTGTTTTCGCAGTCGCATTCGGATTCGCAGTGGCAGTCGCAGTGGCAACATCAGCGGCAGTCGCAGTGGCACTGCCAGCCAAGAAGGCTACGGGGACGATGCTGATGATGAAGATGATGAGTCTTGGAAGTTTGGGAAGTGGAAGAGCACGAAGTGGCGTGCAGATGGCTCCGGGCATTCAAAATGTGGCCCGGGAGTGGAGTTCTGGGAAATTGAAGAGCACGAAGTGGCTTACAGTTGGCTCCGGGGATTCAAAATGTGGCCCAGGAATGTTGTTCTGGGAAGTCCAAGAGCACGAAGTGGCCTACAGTTGGCTCCGGGCATCCAAAATGTGGGCCGGTAATGGACTTCTGGGAACTCGAAGACCACGAAGTGGCCTACAGTTGGCTCCGGGCATCCAAAATGTGGCCCGGGAATGGAGTTCTGGGAACTCGAAGACCACGAAGTAGTCTACAGTTGGCTCCGGGCATTCAGAATGTGGCCCGGGAATGGAGTTTTGGAAACTCGAAGAGCACGAAGTGGCCTCCAGTTGGCTCCGGGCATTCAAAATGTGGCCCGGGAATGGAGTTCTGGGAAGTCGAAGAGCACGAAGTGGCCTACAGTTGGCTCCGGGCATTCAAAATGTGGCCCGGGAATGGAGTTCTGGGAGGTCGAAGAGCACGAAGTGTGTGTGATTGTTTGTTTAAAATGAGCGTGGCCCTCGCCTGTCCGGCTCCCGCCCAGACCCCCTCTGGGGAGTCATCAGATGCTTTCTTTTGACCCCATTAGAAACCTACACGTCTTCGCTGTTAGGTAATAATTATCCCGGCAAAGCAACCTAACAGCGATGTGTAGAAGCATAGCTGGAAACATTGCCTTGGGTATTCATGTAAGAGTGCTGTTGTAGAATTCTGGTGTTTTCGCAGTCGCATTCGGATTCGCAGTGGCAGTCGCAGTGGCAACATCAGTCGCAGTCGCAGTCGCAGTGGCACTGCCAGTAGTTGCAGTAGCAAGTGCTACACTAGCAGCAGCAACAGCAGCAGCAGTAATAGTAACAGTATTAATAGCAGTAGAAGTAGTAGTGATGGTAGTAGCGGTAACACTGAAGTAGTAGTTGTAGTGGGTGGAGTGAACGAGTAGGAGTAATGGGAGCAATGGTAGTAGCAATAGAAACACTAGTAGCAAGAGTAGTACAAACGAGACACTGCTATCAATCCGCCCCGCCCGCCCCCTATCCTCCCCCGCGGCCTGAATGGGCCACCCAGGCTTGCGGAGGACGTCATTAAGGGTCGGGTACCCGGTACAGAAATGAAGGGAGAAAGGGGAGGGAGGAAAGAGTAAGGAGCCTCCCTCGTCCTGCTCCTCATGCTCCCCCTGCTCCTCCTACTATTGCTATTGCAAATATTAAATTCTGGCGGAAACGTCCAGTGCACGATGGCGCCCGGGTCCGCCGTCTTGCCCTGCACGATGACGACACAGAACAAACCGGGAATCGGGTGGCGAGAGATCTGACGGAGACATCCAGTAAGCAAAATGTGGCCCGGGAGTGGAGTTCTGGGAGTTCGAAGAAGACGAAGTGGCTTACAGTTGGCTCCGGACATCCAAAATGTGGCCCGGGAGTGGAGTTCTGGGAACTCGAAGACCACGAAATTGTTTACAGTTGGCTCCGGGCACCCGAAATGTGGCCCGGGAATGGAGTTTTGGAAACTCGAAGAACACGAAGTGGCCTACAGTTGGCTCCGGGCATCCAAAATGTGGCCCGGGAATGGAGTTCCGGGAACTCGAAGACCACGAAGTGGCCTACAGTTGGCTCCGGGCATCCAAAATGTAAGCCGGGAATGGAGTTCTGGGAACTCGAAGACCACGAAGTGGCTTACAGTTGGTTCCGGGCATCCAGAATGTACGCCGCGAATGGAGTTCTGGGAGCACCAAGAGCGATTTTGCGAGGATGTCCAAAGCGATTTCGGCTTCGACGGCAGCCTGTCCGGGTCCCGCCCGGACCCCCCTGAGGAGTCATGATGCTCTCTTTTGACACCACTAGAAACCTATCAGTCTTCGCTGTTAGGTAAAAATTATCCCGGCAAAGCAACCTAACAGCGATATATAGAAGCATATCTGAAAGCATTCCCTTTAAGATTCAGATGAAAATCCAGTTTAGAATTCTGCTGTTCTCGCAGTCGTAGTCGCATTCGTGATGACAGTCGCAGCGGCAACGGCAGTCGCAGTCACAGCCTCAGCCTCAGCCTGCCTCAGCCTCAGCCTCAGCCTGCCTCAGCCTCAGCCTCAGCCTGCTTCAGCCTCAGCCTCAGTCTGCCTTCAGCCTCGGCCTCAGCCTCAGCCTGCCTCAGCCTCAGCCTGCATCAGCCTCAGCCTCAGCCTCAGCCTGCCTCAGCATCAGCCTGCTTCAGCCTCAGCCTCAGCCTGCCTCAGCCTCAGCCTCAGTCTGCTTCAGCCTCAGCCTCAGTCTGCCTTCAGCCTCGGCCTCAGCCTCAGCCTGCCTCAGCCTCAGCCTGCCTCGGCCGCAGCATCAGCCTGCCTCAGCATTCAAAATGTGGCCCAGGAATGGAGTTCTGGGAACTAGAAGAACACGAAGTGGCCTACAGTTGGCTCCGGGCATTCAAAATCATGCCCAGGAATGGAGTTCTGGGAACTTGAAGAGCACGAAGTGGCCTACAGTTGGCTCCGGGCATCCAAAATGTGGCCCGGGAATGGAGTTCTGGGAAATCGAAGAGCACGAAGTGGCCTACAGTTGGCTCCGGGCATCCAGAATGTGGCCCGGGAATGGAGTTCTGGGAAGTCGAAGAGCACGAAGTGGCCTACAGTTGGCTCCGGGCATTCAAAATGTGGCCCGGGAATGGAGTTCTGGGAGCACCAAGAGCGATTTTGCGAGGATGTCCAAAGCGATTTCGGCTTCGACGGCAGCCTGTCCGGGCCCCGCCCGGACCCCCCTGAGGAGTCATGATGCTCTGTTTTGAAACCACTAGAAACCTATCAGCAAGAGCTGTGAGGTAATTATTCAGTCTTCGCTGTTAGGTAAAAATTATCCCGGCAAAGCAACCTAACAGCGATGTGTAGGAGCATATCTGGAAGCATTCCCCTTAAGATTCACATGATAATCCAGTTGTAGAATTCTGCTGTTCTCGCAGTCGCAGTCGCATTCGCGATGAAAGTCGCAGTGGCAACGGCAGTCGCAGTCACAGCCTCAGCCTCAGCCTGCCTCAGCCTCAGCCTCAGCCTCAGCCTCAGCCTGCCTCAGCCTCAGCCTCAGCCTGCTTCAGCCTCAGCCTCAGTCTGCCTTCAGCCTCGGCCTCAGCCTCAGCCTGCCTCAGCCTCAGCCTGCATCAGCCTCAGCCTCAGCCTCAGCCTGCCTCAGCATCAGCCTGCCTCAGCCTCAGCCTCAGCCTGCCTCAGCCTCAGCCTCAGCCTGCTTCAGCCTCGGCCTCAGTCTGCCTTCAGCCTCGGCCTCAGCCTCAGCCTGCCTCAGCCTCAGCCTGCATCAGCCTCAGCCTCAGCCTCAGCCTCAGCCTGCCTCAGCCTCAGCCTCAGCCTGCCTCAGCCTCAGCCTCAGCCTGCCTCAGCCTCAGCCTCAGCCTGCTTCAGCCTCAGCCTCAGTCTGCCTTCAGCCTCGGCCTCAGCCTCAGCCTGCCTCAGCCTCAGCCTGCATCAGCCTCAGCCTCAGCCTCAGCCTGCCTCAGCCTCAGCCTGCCTCAGCCTCAGCCTCAGCCAGCCTGCCTCTGCCTCAGCCTCAGCCTGCTTCAGCCTCAGCCTCAGTCTGCCTTCAGCCTCGGCCTCAGCCTGCCTCAGCCTCAGCCTGCATCAGCCTCAGCCTCAGCCTCAGCCTGCCTCAGCATCAGCCTGCCTCAGCCTCAGCCTCAGCCTCAGCCTGCCTCAGCCTCAGCCTCAGCCTGCTTCAGCCTCAGCCTCAGTCTGCCTTCAGCCTCGGCCTCAGCCTCAGCCTCAGCCTCAGCCCATCAGCCTCAGCCTCAGCCTGCCTCAGCATCAGCCTGCTTCAGCCTCAGCCTCAGCCTCAGCCTGCTTCAGCCTGAGCCTCAGTGCCTCAGCCTCGCCTCAGCCTCAGGCCTCAGCCTCAGCCTCAGCCTCAGCCTCAGCCTCAGCCTCAGCCTCAGCCTCAGCCTGCCTCAGCATTCAAAATGTGGCCCGGGAATGGAGTTCTGGGAACTCGAAGAACACGAAGTGGCCTGCAGTTGGCTCCGGGCATTCAAAATCATGCCCAGGAATGGAGTTCTGGGAACTCGAAGACCACGAAGTGGCGTACAGTTGGCTCCGAGCATTCAAAATCATGCCCAGGAATGGAGTTCCGGGAACTCGAAGACCACGAAGTGGCCTACAGTTGGCTCCGAGCATCCAAAATGTGGCCCGGGAATGGAGTTCTGGGAACTCGAAGACCACGAAGTAGTCTACAGTTGGCTCCGGGCATTCAGAATGTGGCCCGGGAATGGAGTTTTGGAAACTCGAAGAGCACGAAGTGGCCTCCAGTTGGCTCTGGGCATTCAAAATGTGGCCCGGGAATGGAGTTCTGGGAACTCGAAGAGCACGAAGTGGCGTACAGTTGGCTCCAGGCATCCAAAATGTACGCCGGGAATGGAGTTCTGGGAGTGCCAAGAGCGATTTTGCGAGGATGTCCCAAGCGATTTGGGCTTCGACGGCAGCCGCCCCGGGTCCCGCCCCGACCCCCCTGAGGAGTCATGATGCTCTCTTTTGAGCCTACTAGAAACCTATCAGTCTTCGCTGTTAGGTAAAAAAACGGTCCCAGTGGCGGAGCTCGCATGGCGGCCCCCGGCCATTTCGGTACACCCCTCACACGTTTCGTGGCCCCATAGGGAGCTCCACCTAAGGTCCCAGTGGCAGGGTTCGCATGGCGGCCTCGGGCCATTTCGGCACACCCTTCACGAGGATCGTGGCCGAGCTCCACCGAAGGCGCCAGTGGCAGGGTTCGCATGGCGGCATCGGGCCATTTCGGCACACTCTTCACGAGGACCGTGGCCCCATAGGGAGCCCCACCTAAGGCCCCAGTGGCAAGGTTCGCATGGCGGCCTCGGGCCATTACGGCACACTCGTGATGAAGATCCTGGCCCCATAGGAGTTCCACCGATGGCGCCAGTGGCACGGTTCGGATGGCGGCCTCGGGCCGTTTCGGCACACCCCATCACGAGGATGGTGGCCCCATAGGGAGCTCCACAGAAGTCCCCGGCGGCAGGGTTCGCATAGCGGCCTCGGCCCATTTCGGCACACCCCATCACGAGGATCGTGGCCCCATAGGGAGCTCCACCTAAGGCCCCAGTGGCAGGGTTCGCATGGCGGCATCGGGCCATTGTGGCACACTCCTCACGAGGATCGTGGCCCCATAGTTGTGCTGCCTCAACAACCGCGCCTGGGCGTCGTCCTCCGCCTTGTCGACGTGCAACGCCACCTCCTCCCTCATGGCTCTCAAAGTCCTCTCCTGCTTCTGCTCCTCGGTCAGAGGCACGCCGTCCTTGTCGTCGTCGGCGCCCGCGAAGACGGCCACGAACGCGTTCCTGAACATGTCGGGCTCCGGCGGGAAGCTGCGGCCACATAGGCAGCGCGGGCGAAGATGGTATTCACAATTGCGGTATTCACAATTGCATATGGTTGAGCCCTTCGCCAGGCTAATTTTGTACATTTAAATGTGCATACCTTTCTCTTTCGGTGCATCTATGTATCTATGTATGTATGTATGCATGCGTGAATGTATGTATGTATGTACGTATGTATGTATGTATGTATGTATGTATGTATGTACGTATGCATGTATGTATGTATGTAAGTATGTATGTATATGTTTGTATACATATATCGATATATATGTGTACACGTGCGCGCAATCATAACACTGCAAGCCACTACATTTTTTCTCTCGGGGGCGTGGATTGGCCAGAGCTACACTCATTGCGTGTGCCGTTTTCGTGCATATGCGCATATAGGGAAACAGCGTGTCAGGAACGTGCGTGTATGGTGACGGTGACAGGGAGAGAGAGAGAGAGAGAGAGGGAAAGAGAGATATGAGTACGATCTGCACGCAGGAACGTCGATTTGCTTGTCTTTGAAAGCTTGAGCTCGCTTACGTACACACTGCACGGGATCGGAACAATCGTTGCCGGACACTTCTCCGATGCGACGGCTGACGCGCGCCTCGCTCTCAGACAGGAGCGGGGGGTGATTGCCGCCAGGCGCCGAGAGCTGGCCCCAGCGATATCATCATCCGCGTGAATGACACCATGGGCGACACTTGCCACATGATGGAGGACCACACCGCCTCCCGAAGGGCACGGGGCCGGAGGGCCAGACGAACCTGCGACCCCCCCCCCGGAGGTCCACCGAGCTCCCCCGCGGCCCACCGAGTTGCCCCGAGTTCCCCCAGGGACCCCCGAGGCCCCCCGAGGTCCTCCGACGCCCCCGCGAGCCCCCGAGGGCCTACGCCGAGCGAGCCCGAAACCGGCCCCGTGACCTCCATCTGCGGCGTGCTCTCGGGGGGCGATCCGGCCGGCTGGAGAGCCGCAGCGGTGCATGACGCCTTCGCCCTTCTTCCTCGCCTTCGCTCTTCGCCCTCCCTTGCTGCCTTCCTCCCTTCTTCTTCTTGCTCTCTCCCCCTTCCTCCTCATCCTGCCTCCTCATCATCTCACCTCCCCATCCCCTTTCCCGATTCCTCCCCCCTCCCTGCTTCTTCTTCCATTCCTTCCTGCATCTTTCCTTCTCCCTCATCCCTCGCTCCTCTCCTCCTCCTCCTCCTCCTCCTCCTCCTCCTCCTCCTCCTCCTCCTCCTCCTCCTCCTCCCCCTCCCCCTCGTCCTCCTCCTCCTCCTCCTCCTCCTCCTCCTCCTCCTCCTCCTCCTCCTCCTCCTCCCCCTCCTCCCTCCTTCCCGCCCCTTCACATCTCCTTCATCTCCCACTGGTGGGCTGGAGGGTACTGCCAGTGGGCACTCTGTCTTCCTCTTCCTCGCTCTCTCTGCTCCGTCGTGATCTCGCGCCCCTCAGACGCGGCAGACCGCCTCCCTTCCAATGCCTCCCTTCCAAGAGAGGGAGAGAGAGAGAGAGATAGAGCGATAAACATGCGTCATAAAGAGAAAGAGAGGAGAGAGGCTGGAGGCGAGATGACGTTGGCGACAGGATAGAGACGAGAGATGGATGAGGAGGATGGGAGGGAGGAGGGACGAGGGAGAAGGGAGGAGGGAGGAGGGAAGAGGGAGGGACGGGGGATGATGATGATGATGATGATGATGAGGAGGAGGAGGAGGAGGAGGAGGAGGAGGAGGAGGAGGAGGAAGAAGAAAAAGAAGGAGAGGCGGGGGGAGGAAAAAGGAGGAGGGGTGGGCAGGGAGGAGGGAGGAGGTTGAAAGGCCAGGGGCGCGCCACTCGCCACTCACAGAGGAGCTGTGCGCCCACTCCGAGGTCGAGGCCGCCAGCCGGGCCCCGCTGCCTCTCCTCGGCTCCGGCCTGCTTCGCCCTCTCGCGCGGTCGTCTGTCTCGGCTTCACGTACGGGCGGCCCTTCGCCGGAGTGCCCTTCTGGTGCAGGCCAACAGGTCAGAGGCAACGATAGGGGGGATAGGCTCCAGGGGGCATGCATTGACCTCCAGCCGCCCCTTGATCGCCGATAAGGGCCCGACAGCCCCCCCCCGGCCAGGACCGTCGGGTTTCGCTATCGGGGACCCATCTCTGATATATCGGCGTTGTATCACCGATTCAAGCTCGATGTTTACACACCTGAGCCCCCTGAGCTTGACCACCCGCCACTGGCTTGCGCGCTTGGATTTGCTCCCCCCCTTCCCCCGCGGCCCCTACAGCCGCGCACCGAAGGTCTCTCTTGCCTAGGGTCTCGTCTGGGTGTAGCCGAGTCTTCCTCTTGAGCCCCTGGCGGCCTCTGGAGAAGTGGGGGGAGGATAAGATGTGGCAGGTCGATACTTCCTCACAATTTATTCCCGAATCGCGCTCTCGCGCGGGACCTCTTACAATTTATACAGGAATCGCGCTCTCGCGTGGGACGCCCTCGCAAGTTACTCGAACGCCGCGCCCTCGACACTCAGGAATCACGCTCTCGCTGTGGATTTCTCACGATTTATTTGGGAATCGCGCTATCGCTCGAACCTTCTTCGCGATTCATACAGGACGCACGCTTCAGCAACCCGCCTCGACCTGGCCGCTTGGGCCCGCCTTCCCGACCCGCCCGTGAGGGTCTACCCTCCCGATCTGCTCGTCGGGTTCTGCCACGTGTGTTCTGTTCCGACCTCGCCTCCTGCTACTTTCTCTCGTGCTCCATCCTCCTCCTTCCCCCTTGTCCCTTCCTTCCATCCGTCCTCTCTTCCCGTGCCTCAGGGGCTGCACGAAATACACAAGTTGCAGGTTAGGAGGATATGTGCCCCAAGGAGGTACGATCGAAGGCGAAGAGGGCGGGTATCCAATTTCTGGGATCTACGTGTTGAATGGCACGCGAGCAGATCAGAGCGAACAGTCTTAAACTCACTGCTGCTGCTGCTGTTGCTGTTGCTGTTGTTGAATTTTCATATCAGACGAGTAATTCTTGTTGGTCTCCCTCATTGGTGCATACGGTTTTTCTATCAAAGTGTGCCCCTCGACGCTCGGACACGGAAAATCTTCCTGCTCAAACTGGGCCCCTGGCCCCCCGGATTGCAACAACAACGGCTCCCGCTTGAGACTTCCTCCAAATTTACTCAGGACCCCCGCTCCAGCCTGAGACTTCCTCACAATTTACTCAGGATCGGTGCTTCCGTCTGTGACTTTCTCGCAGTTTAGTCCGGACCCCCGCTCCCATCTGAGAATTCTTTACAATTTACTTAGGAACGGCGGCGGTTCTTGAGATTTCCTCGCAATTGAGTCAAGACTTCTTCGCAATTTAATCAAGACACCCGCTCCCGCCAGAGAACGCTTCACATGTTATTCAGGAATTGCGCTCTCGCCTGTGACTTCCGTGCAATATATTCAGACATCGCGCTTTCGACGCTCAGGAAACACGCTGCGCCAAGGACGCCGTCACAAATTACTTAGGAATCGCGTTTTCGCCATACTCAGGCATCCCGCTTGAATGTCCCACCCGCCCGAGGTTTCCTTCAGGAACGGCGCTTTCGCCTAGGACTTCCTCGAACGTTCACGCTCTTACCTTCCTGCTCCTCCTCCCTCTCCCTCTCCCTCCTCCCCCTCCTCTCCTCCCTCATCCTCATGCCTCTCTGCCCTATCCCCTCTCTCTCCTCTCCCTCCTCCTTTCTCCCTCCCTTCTCCTGCCTCCTCCCTCTTTCTTTCTTTTGTTTTCTCTCTCTCTCTCTCCCTCTCTCTCTCTCTCCCCTTTTTTTTGTTCTCTCTCTCTCTCTCCCTCTCTCTCCCTCCTTTTGTTTTCTCTCTCTCTACCTCTCTTATCTGTCTGTCTCTCTCCCTCTCTCTCTGCCTCTAATCAACCGCCCCCCTCTTCGCTCCTTCTCTCCTGGCGTTTTCCCTCTTCCTTCGTCCCTCCCCCTCCCTTCCTCCCATTCTCCCTCGTTCTCCTCCTTTTTTGCAGGGCCCACACCCATTCCAATGGCGGGCACATGTACGCCCACGAAGGATTGTCCGCCCGTTCAGGTTCGCCCGCCTGTCTAAGCCCGCCGCCCCCCCCCGCAAAGAAAAATATTCCCCCCAAGCGAGGTGGTATCGAAGACAGAAAGGGCGGGTATCGAGGGTGTGGGGAACTCGTTTTGAATGACACACGGGCAAGTAATAGCGAACAGTCTTAGAATGGTTGTTGTTGTAATTGTGGTTGTTGTTGTTGTTGTTGTTGTTGTTGTTGTTGTTGTTGTTGTTGTTGTTGTTGTTGTAATTGTTGTTGTTGTTGTTGTTGTTGTTGTTGTTGTTGTGGTTGTTGTTGTTGTCGTTGTTGTTGTTATAGATGTTGCTGCTGTTGTCGTCGTCGTTGTTGCTGCTGTTGTTGTTGCTGCTGTTGTTGAAGTTTCATTTCTAAAGAACAAGTGTTGACCCCCCTGTTGGGTAACCATTGTATTTCCCAACCATCCTGTGATGTGGGGTCCTCGCTTTGAAGAGACGGCGCCCCGCGTTCTCCTCCTCCTCCTCCTCCTCCTCTTTCTCTCCTCTCCTCCTTTCCCTCCTCCCTCCTCCCACTTCCCTAGCGTCCAGTGCAGAATTTCACCGCAGGCCCCAGTGGCAGGGTTCGCATGGCGGCCCCGCCCCATTTCGTTACACCCCGCATAGGTTTCGTGGCCCCATAGGGAGCTCCACCGAAGGCCCACATGGCAGGATTCGCATGGCGGCCCCGCCCCATTCCGGCGCACTCTCGCACGTTTTATGGCTCCATGGGCAGCCCCACCGAAGGCCCCACTGGCAGGGTTCGCATGGCGGCCCCGCTCCATTTCGGCGCACCCCTCACACGTTTCGTGGCCGAAGGCCCCAGTGGCAGGGTTCGGATGGCGGCCCCGCACCATTTCGACAGACCCCTCGCACGTTTCGTGGCTCTATAGGGAGCTCCACCGAAGGCCTCAATGGTAGGGTTCGTTTGGTCTCCCCGCCCCATGTCGGCACACCCCTCACACGTTTCGCGGCCCCATAGGGAACTCCACCCAAGGCCCCAGTGGTAGGGTTCGCATGGCGGCCCCGCGCCATGTCGACACACCTCTCACACGTTTCGTGGCCCCATGGAGAGCTCCAGCGAAGGCCCCAGTGACAGGGTTCGCATGGCGGCCCCGCCCCATTTCGGCACACCCCTCATACGTTTCGTGGCCCCCTAGGGAACGCCACCGAAAGCCCTAGGGGCAGGGTTCGCATGGTGGCCCCGCCCCATGTCGACACACCTCTCACACGTTTCGTGGCCCCACAGGGAGCTCCACCGAAAGCTGTATTCATAATGTGGTACCCCCAATTGCAGATGGTTGGGCCCCTCGCCAGGATAGTTTTTAATGCGCGTGCTTCTCCCGGCGCTCTTATTTTTTATGCAGGGGAAAGCGAGGTGTCACCCAATTGGGTTGTTGGCCCCCGAACTACACAATGGGCTCCCGCCTGATACCTCTTCGCAATGTATTCCCAAATCGCGCACTCGCGCGGGACTTCCTTACACTTTATATAGCAATCGCGCTCTCGCGTGGGAAGTTCTCGCAATTTATTCAGGCGCCGCGCCCTCGACGTTCAGGAATCGCGCTCTCGCTGTGGATTTTTGCGCGATTTATTTGGGAATCGCGCTATCGCGCGAGACTTCCGCGCGATTCATGCAGGACGCACGCTTCAGCAACCCGCCTGCTCGACCTTGCCGCCTGGGCCCGCCTTCCCGACCCGCCCGTTGGGGTCCTCCTCCTCCTCCTCCTCCTCCTCCTCCTCCTCCTCCTCCTCCTCTCCTTCCTCGCCCCCCTCGGCCGCGCGAATCAAGACGTTTCACGCGCACTCTGTGCGAGCCCTTCCGCTCTAGCCGCGGGCCCGATGCGAATCAGGGCAAATTCGTATCATGCGCCGCTAGCGTCCCCCCTTCCTCCCCCATCCTCCGTCCTCGTCCTCCCCCTCCTCCTCCTCCTCCTCCTCCTCCTCCTCCTCCTCCTCTTCCTCCTCCTCCTCCTCCTCCTCCTCCTCCTCCCTCGTCCTCTGCACGAAAAATGCCCGGACAATAATCGTCATGGGTAGCTCGTGGTGCCATTTTGTGGGCGCCCCGCGTGTCTTTTCCAGGTTCCGGCCCGCGTGGAGAGGAGCGCGGTCTGCTAGACTTCTATTTGGCCAGCTCGTTTCCGCTAGCCTGGCAGCAGTGCAACTGAAGCCGCATGCCTGCCACTGTGTGCTTTATTACAGTTGCCCATGTCCGAGCTTCTGCTGGTCTTGATGCAGCCTTCCGCGGGGCCCGCGCGACAAGCCGAAGACCACAGGCTGCGTTCACATGCAGTTCTATTTTCCTTTAGGTTTCATGTCAAGGCAGGCTGGTCAGAACCTGAGCGGACGGAGCACTGCGCTGCCGCTTCGGTCATCCCTGCTATCCAGGTTTTGGACTACACGAGTTTAACGACTCAAGATTATGTCGGATATGCATCCCGAATGATGCGAACAAGCAGGGCGGAAGTGCTTCCGCCTCAGAGATCTACGGCGGATGGGATCTGCCACTAGACATCTGGCGATGTGATGTTTCTAGCCGGCTTTTGTTTTTTGTTGCTCGATCTCCGCCCGCGCGTGCCATTATCGATCCCTGGGCTGACACCTCGAGGGCCCCTCTTGGGCCCCTCTTGGGCCCTTGCGGTCTCCCCCTCTCGGGCCCCTCTTGGGCCCCTCTTTTCGGGGTTCATTCTGCCGTCTTGGGGGGCCTCTTGAGCCGTCCTGGGGCCTTCTTGGGCTGTGTCTGGGCCCTCGTGGGGGCCTCTTGGATCCTCTTGGGCTGGTCTGTGGGCCTCTTGGTGCGTCTTCGGCTGACAGAAGCTCGAAAACGCGAGAACGCTAAATTCATTCAAACGTCCAGCGGGATATCCATGGTTTTGGTCTCTTAAGGCCCTCTTGGGCGTTCGTTTGGGGCCTTCTGGGGGCGTCTTGGGGCCGTCTTCGGGCCATCTCGGATGTTTTTGAGGCCTCTTTGGCGTGTTGGGGCCTTCTTGGAGACATCTTGGAAGGCATCTTGGACATCTTGGCGGCCACGGAGAGTGGATTCGGAGGCTCCAAGGGACCCCAGGGACAGGCGAAAGGGGCAAGTGGGGAGGGGGATGCTCGAATGTCTCGCACGCTTTTTCATCCCCAGCCGGCGGGGGTCAGCGGATTTCCGAACTCACCCCGTACCTGCGACGTCCTGCTTGGTTCAATGCGGGGGCCCTGGAAGTCCCGAACCTTGCCCCGGGACCAGATTCTCATATCGAGGCGCTTCGTTGACGGCCCCCAGGCCCGGCGAGGGCTCCCCGTGGCCGAAGCGGCCCCGAGCCTCGCGTCCTGATGTCTCATCGACGCGCGCCCGCCTGGGGCCGCAGCGAGGCCCTCCCTGAAGGACCCCTTTGCGGCCCGTGGCCTCAGCCGCTCTCCTGGGGGGACGCCCTGCGGGGCTCCGGCGGGTGCCGGGCCGTCTCGGTGCCTCCACCGTCCGCCGGCCGTCGTGGGGGGGTGGGGCCCTGCACGCGCGCAGGCCTTCCTTTCGGGTATAGCCAGGACCCCGGGTAAGGGGACCAGGTGCAAATCACTAAACCAGGTTCCACTAAATCCAGTTCTGCCAACGCCCGATCCTCGTGGAGGCAGTGCGACGCTCAGGGCTCTCGTGAGGCACCGGGGCTCGAAGGGTACGCTCGACTCCGTCATGGGGGGGGGGTCTGATGCGCGCCAGGCGGGCCGTTTCAGACCACCCCCAAGGCAGCCGTGAAAGGGCGGCCTTTTACCCAGACCCCCTGGAACCCTCCAAGGCAGCTCAAGTCAGACCCCCCCCGAATCAGACTTCCCCCCACTGTATGACGTAATGGGGAGTAGCCGTTGCTTGTGAAGCCCCTGAGTGCTGGTTGCGTCACGGGGGGCCGTGGGGTAAACGAAGGTGCAGGTCAGGACCGCAAATGCATTGCGTGCCGACCGAACGTGTCGCTTGGGTTGCTTCCGCGCCGCCAGCCCCCCTGTGTTCACACAGGTCTTCATTTCTGATTAACTAAACTTTCGTTAGGTGCTCCGCGTATGATGGCGCCCGCGATGCGCTCCCTCGTGCTGGCAGTCACGTGCTGCCAGGCGGCAGGCATGAGCATGCTGAAGCCGAAAAAGGCGCCGCGTCAGATGCCCAGGGCGCTGGTGGCGACGATGGTCATGCCGGGCGACGAGACCCCAGTTGACCTCATGATGGAGCACCACATGCGCATGATCAGTGGCAACATGAGCATCTTGGAGGGGGCCGTCATCGACAACCGACCGCCTTGGGCCGAGCAGCCCAGCGCGCAGGAGCCCCTGCTGTCGCGCTACAGGCGAACCCAGGGCAGCACGGGAAGCGTTCAGGTGAAGAGCGTGGACTACTCGAAGCTGAGCGCTCTGATGGCCCGCTTCTTCAGCGCCGGCGACCTTCAGCTCAACAGCAGGATGCTGCGGCTGGCTTCGCACAGTGCTCGGAGCCAAGGCGATCCCGCAGGGAGTGACGGGTCAATCCTTGATGCTTCGTGTATCCCCAGCATCCCATCCAAAAGCAGTCGCTAGGGGTGCTCGCCCTAATCAGGATTGTGTAGCAGCCTGCAGTGGAACAAAAAAAGGGCAACCGTTACCGTTGGAAAGAGAAGAAGGAGGGAGAGCAAACGGAGGAGGCAGGAAGCGGCTGAAGAGGAAACCCAAACACATGGCAGAGATGTGGGATGAGGAGGTGGAGGAGGAGGAGGAGGGGGAGGAGGAGGAGGAGGAGGAGGAGGAGGAGGAGGAGGAGGAGGAGGAGGGGGAGGAGGGAGAGGAGGAGGAGGAGGAGGAGGAGGAGGAGGAGGAGGAGGGCGAGGCGGCGCGGCGAAGCGGTGACGGGCCGAGTCGAACAGAGCTCCGACGAAGACAGCAGTCGAAGGCGAATTTCGAATTGTGCGACCTGCGCGAGAGAAGACGGCCCCAAGGCGGCCGCGAGAGGCCCCCAAGACGGCCTCCGAAGGGGCGAAACGGCGCAAAAGCGCCCCAATACGGCGAAAGGCGCCCCCAAGAGGCTCCCAGAGGCCCCCGAGAGGCCCCCAAGGGGCCCCCCGAAAGCCCCCAAGAGGCCTCCCAGATGTCCTCAAGAAGCCTCCCAAAGGCTCCAAAGAAGCCCCCCAAAGGCCACACGTGGTCCCCACGACGGGAGCCCCGATTCGCCATCGCTCAAACAAGGCAACATGCCGCGAGGGAACAGGCACCGGCGGACCGCCAGGAGCCCCGTCAGGGCCCTCAGGAAGGGCGAGGGCCCGAAGAAGAAACCACCTGGAGGGGCCACCAGTGGCCATTTCAACTAGCTCCTGAAACTATACTGGCGAGGCGCGTCAGGAGGAGGAAGAGGAGGCGGAGGACGGAGTGGGTCAAAGACGGCAGCGGCACGGCGGCAAGGGCGCGCCTCAAGCCTCGAGCTCCTCGGTGAAGGCGTCGTCTCACTCCCACGACCGTGTGATATACCCTTTCTCGAGACTGCGGTATCGTTCAGTTCGGAAGCTCCAGCGCTTGGCACTTCGGAACACTGTGCGAAACCACGACATCACTCCTTGCATCATCACTCTGAGAGCCACCTACGGTAGCTGATCTTCGAATTCGTCGATCGTCAGGAGGAGGAGGGAGAGGAGGAGGAGGAGGAGGAGGAGGAGGAAGAGGAGGAGGAGGAGGATGAGGAGGAGGAGGAGGAGGAGGAGGAGGAGGAGGAGGAGGAGGCGATGGAGGAGGAAGAGGAGGATGAGGAGGAGGATGAAGAGGAGGAGGAGGAGGAGGAGGATGAGGATGCGGAGGACGAGGAGGATTTGTTCCAACAAATGTGCGCGGCGCTAGGGCGAGAGCCACATTTTGAAAATGGCCCGCCCGCAGTTCGCGAAACTCTTGTACACTTTTAAAAGGAATGTGCGCGGCGCTAAGGCGAGAGCCACATTTTGAAAAGGAGCCGCCCTCAATGCGTGAAACTCGCACATTTTTGACACGAATGTGCGCGGCGCTCAGGCGAGAGCCACATTTAAAAAAAGGAGCCGCCCTCAATGTGTGAAACTTTTCAATTTCTAAAGCGAATGTGCGCGGTGCTAAGGCGAGAGCCGTATTTTGAAAACGACCCGCCCTCCTTCTGTGAGACTGTTGCCATTTTTAAATTTCAGAGTCATAAGTAGTGAGGAAGTCTCAGGCGAAACGCCCAGACCGCGCTAAGAGCTGACCTCGGGGTGCGACAGGGAGAAGTTATTTATAAGGAAAAGGAATGGAGGAGGAGGAGGAGGAGGAGGAGGAGGAAGAGGAGGAGGAGGAGGAGGAGGAGGAGGAGGAGGAGAAGGAGGAGGAGGAGTTGGCGCGGACTCAGAGATCTCTAGCAGCTTGTCTGGAGCTCTTCCGGAACTTTGGGAGGGGGGCCTGGAGGGGGTCTGGAGGAAGGGGTAGACATTTGGGTTGGAGGGGGGGTGGAGGGGGCTTAGGGTCATCTTAGAGGCCCTGGGCCGCCAGTCTGGGCGGCGGCCCCCTCGGCCGCCTCGTGTCCAGACGTGCCGGCGCGGCCGTAGTTCTGGCGGCGTGCCCGATTGTACTTTGCCTTCGGGGAGCCATGACTAAAGCATCTGGCTGCTGTGCATGTGTTGTGTGTGTGCCCCTGGGGGCCAGGCCGCGCTCGCACGACGCCTCGACGCTGCGCGCGAGGCCGCGATCGCCACACGTATGTATGTATGTATATAAATACACGTACGTACGTATGTACGTACGTATGTATGTACGTATGCATGTATGTGATGTATGTATGTGTATATAAATGAATGCATGTATGTAGTGTGTATGTTTGCATATATGTATATCTGTTCTTATGTATGTATGCATGTATGCATGCATGTCTGTCTGTCTGCCTGTCTGTCTGTCTGTGTGTATACTTATGTGTTTGTATGTATGTACGTACGTTTGTTTGTATGTACGTTAGCACATATATATATGCATGTACGTAATATGTTTCTATGCATTTATATATGTATGTATGTATGAATGTAGTATGTATGTATGCATATATATATGTATGTATGTATGTATGCATGCATCTATGTATACAATGTCTGTCTGTCTGTACGTATATATGTGTGTATGTGTGTATGCATGTTTGCATATATATATATAGGTATATGTCTGTATGTACGTATGTATGTATGTACGTATGCATGTATGTATGGATGCACATATATATATGTGTATGCATGTTTGCATGTATGTATGTATGTAACATTTATGTATTTATGTAGGTAGGTATGTCGGTGTGTCTGCAGGCATGTAGGTATGTTGATTTGTATGTATGTATGAACGTGTGTGCATGTGTGTAGGCATGCATGTATGTAATGTATGTTCGTATGTATGAATGAATGAATGTATGTAGTGTGTATGTATGCATTCATAGATGTATGTACGTTTGTATGTATCTTTGCATGTATGTGTGTATGTATGTATGGCTGTCTGTCTGTATGTGTGTACGTTTGTGTGTATATATGCATGCACGTGTGTATTCACGTATGTATCAGTATATGTGTGTATGCATGTATGTATGTAGGTATGTCGGCCAGTATGTATGTATGTATGCATGTGAATGTATGTTTGTATGTATGTATGTTTGTATAGGCATGCATGTACGTATGTATGTATGTACGCACGCATGTATGCATGTATGCATCTTTCAATATCCATATATGCATGTATGTATGCATGTATGTATGTATGCATGTAACAGTTATGTACGTATGTAGGTACTCAGGTCGGTATGTACGTATACCTGTCTGTCTGTCTGTATGTCTACATGAATGTTTGTGGTTAAGCATGTATGCATGTATATATGTATATATGTATGCACGTATGCATGTATGTATATATGTATGTATGTATATATGTATCTCGTTTATACATATATATACAAACATCTATACACACATACACCTCTATGTATGCATATACGTATGCATGTGTGTATGCATGTACATGTATATGTCTGTTTGCCCGCTGGTCTGTATGTATATATGTATATAGGTTTGTACACGTATGCATGAATGTACGTATGCATGCATGTACTTATGTATGTATGTATGTATGTATGTATGTATGTAGATTTGTGTGTAGTAATCATGTATGTATGTATGTATGTATGTATGCATGCATGCATGTATGTATGTATGTATGTATGTATGTATGTATGTACGTTTGCCTGTATGTATATATGTATGTAGGTAGGTCGGTCGGTAGGTAGGTAGATCGGTATGTATGTATGTATGGATGTATGTCTGTCTGTCTGTCTGTCTGTATGTATGCATGCATGTACGTATGTATTTATGTATGTATGTATACATGTGCGTGTGTCGTGTATCTCGCGGTCTGGCACCCCGCGCTCTCGTGCCCCACTCCGCCTTGCCCGTCCCGTTCCCCTGCTGCTGGCCGTCGTCGGCCTGCCCTCCCCAGGCCCCTCCTCGCAGGGGGGCCTGCGCTGGCTGCTCCCCTTTGGGGCTGCCTTCTTGGCCGCCGCCGTTTCCGGTGCGTCACTCGGCTCCGCCGGCTTTCGCGGCCCTTCGGCCTGCGACTTCCTGCGGCTCGTCGCTACGCCTACTGCCGGGTCGGTCCTTGGTCTCCTTGTCGTCCACTCTGCTATCTCGCCCCCCCCCCCTCGCCGCAGAGTCCTGGTTGGCTTACGTCACCCTCCACCCACCGTAGCTCGTCTATCCACCGTGCCGTCCCTCCCGCCATCCACGCCCGGACGGTTGTGGCGGCCGGCTGCTGCGTGGCCTCAAGGGTTCATCGAGGGCTCGGGCGGTTAGACGCGCGCGCGCGCGCATTTGCTGTGTTAGACTTTCTGCGCCTCGGCGCCGCGCGCGAGGCCGCGACGCATTCCTAAAGTTGTGTGTGTGCTGCTGCTTGTCCCGAGCGGCTCGATTTGCTGTTTTAGACTTTCTGCGCTTCGGCGCTGCGCGCGAGGCCGCGACGCATTCCTAAAGTTGTGTGTGTGCTGCTGCTTGTCCCGAGCGGCTCGAGGGCTCGGCCTCCAGGCGCGCGTGCGCGGCCGCATCTTCGACCTCTCTGCGCCCTGTCGCTCCGCGCGGGGCCGCGACGCCAAGAGTGTTCAGGAGGGGAAAAACGCACAGACACAATTCATCCTCGATTCCCCAGAAAATATGGGAAAATATGGGAAGTGGTGGGGCAGACGGAAACCCAGAAACTATGGGAAAACAGGGGGCATCTTCTCCTTTGTGTGTATTTCTTTGTGTGTCCTGGGGCCCCTTCAAGTGTGTGTGTGTGTGTGTGTGTGTGTGCCCTGGCGCGCTCCACGCCGATGTCCGCTGCCCCCCCCTCCGCCCGCCGCCCGCCCGCCGCTGCCCCGTGGGGGGCCGGGCTCTTCCTGCTTTTTTCCTTCGGGTGCTTGCGCGCCGGCGGCTGTCTTGCCCGCTCGCGACCTGGGCGCGCGTGGGTGGACGCCGTGGGGTTTCAGGAGGAAAAGAAGCACACAGACACAACGAGTCCTCGATTCCCCAGAAAATGTGGGAAAATATGGGGAGGGGGGGGGGAAGACAGAAACCCCGAAAATCTGGGAAAATATGGAGCATATTTTTATTTGTGTGTATTTGTTTGTGTGTCCTTGGGCCCCTTCAGAGTTGCTCCCGGCTGAGGACGCCCGGAAGTGTGTGTGTGTGTGTGTGTGTGGGCCTTGGGAGCCCTTTTGGGGCCATCTTGGAGGCCAACGATCAGAAGAGGGTGAGGCGCTTGTTTGCGTCCCCCCGTCGGGGCCCTCGAAACAGTATCTGGGGGGCCCTCCAGGGGGCGCTCTTGAGGCGCTCCTTGGCTCTCCTGGGGCCGTCTTGGGCCCCTCTCGGGCCCCTCTTGGGGCTCTCTTGGTCATCTTGGGGCCATCCTGAGGCCTCAAGAGCTCAGCGGAAGTGAAGGGGTGATCAGGCAAGACACACATGGAAAAGCACTCGGGCTTTGCAGGGTTTTGACCTCTTGGAGGCTTCCTTTGGATGTTCGGATGGCACTTGGAGCCATCGTGAAGCGGTCTTGAGGTCTCTTGGGGGCCTGTTGGAAGCTATCTTGAAGCATCTTGGGCTATCTTCGGCGATCTCGGAGACCATCTTGGGGCCCTCTTGGAGCCGCCTGGGGCCGCCTTGGACGCTCTCCCCGAAGGGGAAGCAAGGTGTTAGCAGAACTAGCTCCTTAAGCCGCTCACCCTCAGAGGGCTGGTGGACTTCTGCGAGCTGGGCTGGTGGCCAGGATGAGGGAGGAGAGGGGAGGGACGCGTTTTTTTGATGTTTACTTACGCTTTCAGGGATTTCGAATGAGGTTTTCTCCAAGCAGGCCTGGATCCGCCCACCAACGTCTCGAAGCTCGACGAGAAGGCCAACGCTGCGCGGCTCCTGGGCATGCTGAACTTCCTGGAGTTGTGTGCGGACGCGGACTCTGAGGTCGACATGTGCATCTTCGTGGACTCGACGACCTTCCTGTACCGCGAGAACCAGACCGGGTTGGTCGAGGTGGCGGCCAAGCTGTTCCAGCAGGACCCGATGGCGGTGGTGCTGCAGCCGCCGGACATGTGCACGCACACGCGAGCCTCCAAGAAGGGCGTCTGCAAGGTGGGAAACGCCACGACCATCAACCACGGGTTCTTCGTGGTCAACCGCGACCGCTTCGAGGGCTTCGCGCCGATGCCAGTGGAGAGCGCAGGCCTGGGGAGCATCTTCGAGGAGATTTTCGCCGAGGGTCTGACAAAGGGCGGCGTTGAGGGCGCGGTGAAGCAGATCAGGTGCGGCGGCGCTTTCTTCATCCACCCGTACGACGACAGCTTGGGGAAGTATGCTTGCCCGAAGCAGCAGACGCTCGGGCTGCCTGCGCACGCCCGCGCAACGGTCAGCGGAGCAAGGACCAAGAGGATGTCGGACGGCCACTTCGACGAGGACTACTCGCGCTTCCCGGGCAAAGCCGAGGGCGCCGCCGCGGTGAAGTCTCTGATCGATCGCGTCGAGGCAGGCAAGTTCCCCGAGGCCAAGTACCCAGAGAGCGTCACCAACAAGTGCCTCAACATGTGCCCCTCGAAGGAGCGCATCAGGGACGGCCTCGCGTGGTGAGGCCCTGCTCACAAGTATTCGATTCTGCACACGCCTAGAAAAGTACCATCTTCGATTTCCCCAGTCGTTCGGTTCAGTCAGTTCTAGGTCGGGCGTGTCCCTCTACAGGAGGAGTATTCAAAGAAAGCTAACAATAGTCTGAGGTCGATGTTTTGATTATTTATATTTCCCCCCCAACCCTCCTTGGTTGGGCATTCGTTTTGAATAGAGCACCGCGGTCGCGTCTCCCTCCTCCTCCTCTCCTCTCGCCTCCTGTCTTCGCCTCCTGTCTCCCGCGAGACCTCGCCGCCACTTGGGGGGGCTGCGATCTGCGAAACTGTCGCCACTTTCGAGGGCTGCTGGTGGGTCCAGCGGAGTGAGGCACCGCGCAGATCTGAGTGGTGGGACGTTGCCGTCCCTGGGGGGCCGCGATCTGCGAAACCGTCGCCACTTTCGAGGGCTGCCGGTGGGTCCAGCGGGGTGAGGCACCGCGCAGATCTGAGGTAGACCTCGCCGTCCCTGGGGGACTGCGATCTGCGAAACTGTCGCCACTTTCGAGGGCTGCTGCTGGGTCCAGCGGAGTGAGGCACCGCGCAGATCTGAGCGGGACGTCGCCGTCCCCGGGGGGGCTGCGATCTGCGAAACCGTCGCCACTTTCGAGGGCTGCTGGTGGGCCCAGCGGAGCGAGGCACTGCGCAGATCTGAGGTAGACCTCGCCGTCCCTGGGGGGCTGCGATCTGCGAAACCGTCGCCACTTTTGAGGGCTGCTGGTGGGTCCAGTGGAGTGAGGCACCGCGCAGATCTGAGCGGGACCTCGCCGTCCCCGGGGGGGCTGCGATCTGCGAAACCGTCGCCACTTTCGAGGGCTGCTGGTGGGTCCAGCGGAGTGAGGCACCGCGCAGATCTGAGCGGGACCTCGCCGTCCCTGGGGGGGCTGCGATCTGCGAAACCGTCGCCACTTTCGAGGGCTGCTGGTGGGTCCAGTGGAGTGAGGCACCGCGCAGATCTGAGCGGGAAGTCGCCGTCCCTGGGGGGCTGTGATCAGCGAACCTGTCGTCACTTTCGAGGGCTGCTGGTGGGTCCAGCGGAGTGAGGCACCGCGCAGATCTGAGCGGGACCTCCCCGTCCCTGGGGGGCTGCGATCTGAAGGACCGCGCAGATCTGAGGTAGACCTCACCGTCCCTGGGGGCTGCGATCTGCGAAACCGTCGCCACTTTCGAGGGCTGCTGGTGGGTCCAGCGGAGTGAGGCACCGCGCAGGTCTGAGGTAGACCTCGCCGTCCCTGGGGGGCTGCGATCTGCGCAACTGTCGCCACTTTCGAGGGCTGCTGGTGGGTCCAGCGGAGCGAGGCACCGCGCAGATCTGAGATAGACCTCGTCGTCCCTGGGGGGCTGCGATCTGCGAAACCGTCGCCACTTTCGAGGGCTGCTGGTGGGTCCAGCGGAGTCAGGCACCGCGCAGATCTGAGCGGGACTTCGCCGTCCCTGGGGGGCTGCGATCTGCGAAACCGTCGCCACTTTCGAGGGCTGCTGGTGGGTCCAGTGGAGTGAGGCACCGCGCGGATCTGAGGTAGACCTCGCTGTCACTGAGGGGACTGCGATCTGCGAAACCGTCGCCACTGTCGAGGGCTGCTGGTGGGTCCAGCGGAGCGAGGCACCGCGCAGATCTGAGGCAGACCTCGCCGTCCCTGGCGGGCTGCGATCTTCGAAACGGTCGCCACTTTCGAGGGCTGCTGGTGGGTCCAGCGGAGTGAGGCACCGTGCAGATCTGAGGTAGACACCGCCGTCCCTGGGGGGGCTGCGATCTGCGAAACCGTCGCCACTTTCGACGGCCGCTGGTTGGCCCAGCGGAGCGAGGCACCGCGCAGATCTGAGCGGGACCTCGCCGTCCCCGGGGGGGCTGCGATCTGCGAAATTGTCGCCACTATCGAGGGCTGCTGGTGGGCCCAGCGGAGCGAGGCACCGCGCAGGTCTGAGGTAGATCCTGCCGTCCCTGGGGGGCTGCGATCTGCGAAACCGTCGTCACTTTCGAGGGCTGCTGGTGGTTCCAGCGGAGTGAGGCACCGCGCAGATCTGAGCGGGACGTCGTCGTCCCTGGGGGGCCGCGATCTGCGATTTTGTCGCCACTTTCGACGGCTGCTGGTGGGTCCAGCGGGGTGAGGCACCGCGCAGATCTGAGGTAGACCTCGCCGTCCCTGGGGGGCTGCGATCTGCAAAACCGTCGCCACTATCGAGAGCTGCTGGTGGGCCCAGCGGAGCGAGGCACCGCGCAGATCTGAGCGGGACCTCGCCGTCCCTGGGGGGCTGCGATCTGCGAAACCGTCGCCTTTTTCGAGGGCTGCTGGTGGGTCCACCGGAGTGAGGCACCGCGCAGATCTGAGGTAGACCTCGCCGTCCCTGGGGGGCTGCGATCTTCGAAACTGTCGCCACTTTCGAGGGCTGCTGGTGGGTCCAGCGGAGCGAGGCACCGCGCGGATCTGAGCGGGACCTCGCCGTCCCTGGGGGGCTGCGATCTGCGAAACCGTCGCCACTTTCGAGGGCTGCTGGTGGGTCCACCGGAGTGAGGCACCGCGCAGATCTGAGGTAGACCTCGCCGTCCATGGGGGGCTGCGATCTGCGAGGGATGCTGGTGGGTCCAGCGGAGTGAGACACCGCGCAGATCGGAGGTAGACTTCGCCGTCCTTGGGGGGCTGCGATCTGCGAAACCGTCGCCACTTTCGAGGGCTGTTGGTGGGTCCAGCGGAGTGAGGCACCGCGCAGATCTGAGGTAGACCTCGCCGTCCCTGGGGGGCTGCGATCTGCGCAACTGGCGCCACTTTTGAGGGCTGCTGGTGGGTCCAGCGGAGTGAGGCACTGCGCGGATCTGAGGTAGACCTCGCCGTCCCTTTGGGGGCTGCGATCTGCGAAACCGTCGCCACTTTCGAGGGCTGCTGGTGGGTCCAGCGGAGTGAGGCACCGCGCAGATCTGAGGTAGACCTCGCTGTCCCTTGGGGGCTGCTACTGCGAAACCGTCGCCACTTTCGAGGGCTCCTGGTGGGTCCACCGGAGTGAGGCACCGCGCGGATCTGAGGTAGACCTCGCCGTCCCTTGGGGGCTGCGATCTGCGAAACCGTCGCCACTTTCGAGGGCTGCTGGTGGGTCCAGCGGATTGAGGTACACCTCGCCGTCCCTGGGGGGCTGCGATCTGCGAAACTGTCGCCACTTTCGAGGGATGCTGGTGGGTCCAGCGGAGTGAGACACCGCGCAGCTGCGATCTGCGAACCTGTCGCCACTTTCGGGGGCTGCTGGGTGGTCCAGCGGAGTGAGGCACCGCGCAGATCTGAGGTAGACCTCGCTGTCACTGGGGGGGGGGGCTGCGATCTGCGAAACCGTCGCCACTGTCGAGGGCTGCTGGTGGTCCAGCGGAGCGAGGCACCGCGCAGATCTGAGGTAGACCTCGCCGTCCCTGGGGGGCTGCGATCTTCGAAACTGTCGCCGCTTCGAGGGCTGCTGGTGGGTCCAGCGGAGTGAGGCACCGCGCAGATCTGAGGTAGATGCTTGCGGTGTCTGTCTCCGACCTCGCTGTCACTGGGGGGGGCTGCGATCTGCGAAACCTGCTGGTGGGTCCAGCGGAGTGAGGCACCGCGCGGATCTGAGCGGGACCTCGCCGTCCCTGGGGGGCTGCGATCTGCGAAACCGTCGCCACTTTCGAGGGCTGCTGGTGGGTCCAGCGGAGTGAGGCACCGCGCGGATCTGAGCGGGACCTCGCCGTCCCTGGGGGTGGCTGCGATCTGCGAAACTGTAGCCACTGTCGAGGGCTGCTGGTGGGCCCAGCGGAGCGAGGCACCGCGCAGATCTGAGCGGGACCTCGCCGTCCCTGGGGGGCTGCGATTTGCGAAACTGCCGCCACTTTCGACGGCTGCTGGTGGGTCCAGCGGAGTGAGGCACCGCGCGGATCTGAGCGAGACCTCGCCGTCCCTGGGGGGCTGCGATCTGCGAGATTGTCGCCACTTTCGAGGGCTGCTGGTGGGTCCAGCGGGGTCAGGCACCGCGCGGATCTGAGCGAGACCTCGCCGTCCCTGGGGCGGCTGCGATCTGCGAAATTGTCGCCACTGTCGAGGGCTGCTGGTGGGTCCAGCGGAGCGAGGCACCGCGCAGATCTGAGGTAGACCTCGCCGTCCCTGGGGGGGCTGCGATCTGCGAAACCGTCGCCACTTTCGACGGCCGCTGGTGGGTCCAGCGGGGTGAGGCACCGCGCAGATCTGAGGTAGACCTCGCCGTCCCTGGGGGGCTGCGATCTGCGGACCTGTGGCCATTTTCGAAGGCTGCTGGTGGGCCTCAGCGGAGTGAGGCACAGCGCAGATCTGATCGGAAACTCGTTATCCCTGGGGGGCTGCGAGCCTCACGAATGCCGCTCGCAGAATTATATGTGCCCATGACACGTCAGAACCTTTGTATAACGTGACCCAGGCTATTCGTGCCCCGCATTGCGCAGTGGTTGGGTACGTCGCCAGGGTAATTGACTATTGTTCCCAACCCTCCGTTGTTGGGTATTCGTTTTGAATAGAGCACTGCTCGCGCGTACTTCTCCTCCCGCCTCCCGCCTCCCGCCTCCTGCCTCCCGCCTCCCTTCTGTCTCCTCTCGCCTCGTGCGCACCTCCTGTGTATGCATCTTGCTTGCAGTGTCTGTCTCCGACCTCGCTGTCACTGGGGGGGGGCTGCGATCTGCGAAACCTGCTGGTGGGTCCAGCGGAGTGAGGCACCGCGCAGATCTGAGGTAGACCTCGCCGTCCCTGGGGGGCTGCTACTGCGAAACCGTCGCCACTTTCGAGGGCTGCTGGTGGGTCCAGCGGAGTGAGGCACCGCGTGGATCTGAGCGGGACCTCGCCGTCTCTTGGGGGGGCTGCGATCTGCGAAACTGTAGCCACTGTCGAGGGCTGCTGGCGGGTCCAGCGGAGCGAGGCACCGCGCAGATCTGAGCGGGACCTCGCCGTCCCTGGGGGGCTGCGATCTGCGAAACTGCCGCCACTTTCGAGGGCTGCTGGTGGGTCCAGCGAGTGAGGCACCGCGCAGATCTGAGGTAGACCTCGCTGTCACTGGGGGGGGGGCTGCGATCTGCGAAACCGTCGCCACTGTCGAGGGCTGCTGGCGGGTCCAGCGGAGCGAGGCACCGCGCAGATCTGAGGTAGACCTCGCCGTCCCTGGGGGGGCTGCGATCTTCGAAACTGTCGCCGCTTCGAGGGCTGCTGGTGGGTCCAGCGGAGTGAGGCACCGCGCAGATCTGAGGTAGATGCTTGCGGTGTCTGTCTCCGGCCTCGCTGTCACTGGGGGGGGCTGCGATCTGCGAAACCTGCTGGTGGGTCCAGCGGAGTGAGGCACCGCGCGGATCTGAGCGGGACCTCGCCGTCCCTGGGGGGCTGCGATCTGCGAAACCGTCGCCACTTTCGAGGGCTGCTGGTGGGTCCAGCGGAGTGAGGCACCGCGCGGATCTGGGGACCTCGCCGTCCCTGGGGGGGCTGCGATCTGCGAAACTGTCGCCACTGTCGAGGGCTGCTGGTGGGCCCAGCGGAGCGAGGCACCGCGCAGATCTGAGCGGGCCTCGCCGTCCCTGGGGGGCTGCGATTTGCGAAACTGCCGCCACTTTCGAGGGCTGCTGGTGGTCCAGCGGAGTGAGGCACCGCGCGGATCTGAGCGAGACCTCGCCGTCCCTGGGGGGCTGCGATCTGCGAGATTGTCGCCACTTTCGAGGGCTGCTGGTGGGTCCAGCGGGGTCAGGCACCGCGCGGATCTGAGCGAGACCTCGCCGTCCCTGGGGCGGCTGCGGTCTGCGAAATTGTCGCCACTGTCGAGGGCTGCTGGTGGGTCCAGCGGAGCGAGGCACCGCGCAGATCTGAGGTAGACCTCGCCGTCCCTGGGGGGGCTGCGATCTGCGAAACCGTCGCCACTTTCGACGGCCGCTGGTGGGTCCAGCGGGGTGAGGCACCGCGCAGATCTGAGGTAGACCTCGCCGTCCCTGGGGGGCTGCGATCTGCGGACCTGTGGCCATTTTCGAAGGCTGCTGGTGGGCCTCAGCGGAGTGAGGCACAGCGCAGATCTGATCGGAAACTCGTTATCCCTGGGGGGCTGCGAGCCTCACGAATGCCGCTCGCAGAATTATATGTGCCCATGACACGTCAGAACCTTTGTATAACGTGACCCAGGCTATTCGTGCCCCGCATTGCGCAGTGGTTGGGTACGTCGCCAGGGTAATTGACTATTGTTCCCAACCCTCCGTTGTTGGGTATTCGTTTTGAATAGAGCACTGCTCGCGCGTACTTCTCCTCCCGCCTCCCGCCTCCCGCATCCTGCCTCCCGCCTCCCTTCTGTCTCCTCTCGCCTCGTGCGCACCTCTTGTGTATGCATCTTGCTTGCAGTGTCTGTCTCCGACCTCGCTGTCACTGGGGGGGGCTGCGATCTGCGAAACCTGCTGGTGGGTCCAGCGGAGTGAGGCACCGCGCGGATCTGAGCGGGACCTCGCCGTCCCTGGGGGGCTGCGATCTGCGAAACCGTCGCCACTTTCGAGGGCTGCTGGTGGGTCCAGCGGAGTGAGGCACCGCGCGGATCTGAGCGGGACCTCGCCGTCCCTGGGGGGGGGCTGCGATCTGCGAAACTGTAGCCACTGTCGAGGGCTGCTGGTGGGCCCAGCGGAGCGAGGCACCGCGCAGATCTGAGCGAGACCTCGCCGTCCCTGGGGGGCTGCGATCTGCGAAACTGCCGCCACTTTCGAGGGCTGCCGGTGGGTCCAGCGGAGTGAGGCACCGCGCGGATCTGAGCGAGACCTCGCCGTCCCTGAGGGGCTGCGATCTGCGAGACTGTCGCCACTTTCGAGGGCTGCTGTTGGGTCCAGCGGGGTCAAGCACCGCGCGGATCTGAGCGAGACCTCGCCGTCCCTGGGGCGGCTGCGATCTGCGAAACTGCCGCCACTTTCGAGGTGGGTCCAGCGGAGCGAGGCACCGCGCAGATCTGAGCGGGACCTCGCCGTCCCTGGGGGGCTGCGAGCCTCACGAATGCCGCTCGCAGAATTATATGCGCCCATGTCACGTCATCACCTCTGTATAACGTGTCGCAAGCTACTCGTGCCCAGCAGAGCGCAGTAGTTGGGTACGTCGTCCAGGGTAATTAATTTTCCGTCCGTAACAAGCCCGTAGGAGGACATGCCCGACCTAAAGGTAGTTTCCATGTGCCCTCTCCTTCTCGTATCCGCTGCGAGCGGCGTGGGCGTTAGAGCGGGCCTGGGCTCGCAGGTGACGCGGCCTGGCGTGCTCCTTCTCTCGCGAAGGTGGCTGACGTGGGGCACGGCTCTTTCGCGAGCGGCCATTCACAATACTCGAATAATAAATTGCATGCGCAAGCTTTCGGAGCTCCGCGCCGATTTCAATCATCGGCGCTGGACCCCCCTGGCGTCGCCTCCGGCGCCGTCCCTGGCGCGTTCCGCGCGCAAGAGGGGGGTTACACCGCCGATTCAAGAAATCTGCGCGGATTTTAGGAAGTTTATGTTTACGCAGTTTGTTCTTCCTCTATTGTTGTCATTTACGAAGGTTTCTCCAGCGGCCAGCGGTCAGGCATCAGTCTCGCCTGTCTATCTTGTTCAGAAGAACTTCCTTACCCCCCGCAAGCTGCTTGACGCCAACAGTGATACTTCCCTCGGCAGGTGATGCCCCCCCCTCGGCGAGTGGCATCCGCGGTCATATCTCGCCTTTACTTCTCCCTTCTCTCGTTGTCCCCGTTCTCACCACCCTGGTTCCCGCACTTCTCCGCGCATCCCTCTCAAACTGGCTCTTCTCTCCCTCTGCTTGCACTCGTGTTGGTCACGCCTTCGCCGTATCGCTTGCTGTCCACTGGAAGCTTTGTGCAGAAGCCAGAAGCAGCGTTGCGATTTCGTATAGCGGCATGGTTGTGGGTTTGCATGATTGTTGCGTTGCCTCTTGGGGGTGGGTCGAGGGCCCCTGGGAGCCCATTAGGGGCTTCTTTGGCATGTGCAGTGGGTGGTCCTCGAGTGTCTTGTTGGGGAGCTGCGTGTTCTCAGCCGTCTTCGTGGGGTGCACTGGTGGGTCCCTGAGATCCGACGATGCAAGAAAACACAGCAAAACATCGCGACTAGAGCCCCGGACCCCATCTTTCTGCGTTAGTTCTCGAGCCAAATCGATATGTGAGGTTTTGGGGCCTGAAAGTGAGCGCAAACGATGGCTGTGAAAAAATGGCAACGCCAGGATCTCAAGGGGTTCTCTCTTTATCAGGGATCTCTCTGGGGGCTCGCTGGCGCCCTCCTGCAGGCCTCTTAGGGTGTCCCTGGACGCTCTCGCAGGCTCGCCCGGGCCCCTCGCGCCGAGGCGTGCGGGGGCCGGTTCGCAGCGGAACGGACGCTCGGGGGAGAACCATGGACCAACTCCTTATGGTTCAAGGTTTTGCCACGCCGACGCCGACGACGACGACGCCGACGCCGACGCCGACGCCGACGCTGACGCCGACGCCGACGCCGACGCCCACGACGCCGCCGCCGCCGCCGCCGCCGCCGCCGACGACGACGACGACGACGACGACGACGACGACGACGACGACAACTCCTGGCCTGCGACGGCGACGGTGCTCCTTCGAAGGCCCTGGGACCACCTTGGAGCCAGCCCGGGGCCATGCTCGGGCCTCTCGGGGCTGGTCTCTGGGCCAGGTCGGGCCGTCTTCGGCGGCCTTCCTCTCCCTCACCCCTGCCTCTCCCTTCTCCTCCCCTGTTCTCGCCGTCCTCGTCATCCCTTGTTCCCTCTCTCTCTCTCCTCGCACTTCCCCGTCCTAATCCGCGTCCTTGCCCTCCTCCTCCTCCTCCTCCTCCTCCTCCTCCTTCTCCTCCTCCCTCGACATCGAGAAAGGCCTCGTGTGGCCGTCCACGCTTGTTTAGGCTTGGACCTCGGGCTTTCTCTTGCTCCTGCTTTGCTGTTGCCTCTGGCCCGCTCTCCCCCCCCGCGTTGCGAGTTCCCTCCTCCTCCTCCTCCTCAGCATCCTCCTTTCCTCCTCCCGCTCCTTCCTGCCTCCCCCTCGCTCCCTCATTCTATCTCCCCCCCTCCTCCGTGCGCCCGTCGGCGGGCCGAGAAAAATAGCGCAATGGGAAGGGATGGGTGGGAGGGGTAATTAAGATCGCCGCATCGGCGTCGGGCTTATCTTATCCCGACCCTCCCTCCTCGCTCCGCTCCCCCCCTCCTGCAACCTCTCCCGATCCGTCCGTGAGCAGCCATCCCTCGGCTCAGACTGCCGAGGGCTGGCGATCTCTGGGAAGGAGGAAGGGGGCGACAGTCCACGTGACGAGGTGCCGCTTGCAGCTGGCTTTCGTCACCGTGCCTGGTGCAATGCGGAAAAGGTGGGGGAGAGCGGGCTATCAGAGAGAGGGGGAGAGAGAGGAAGAGAGAGAGAGAGAGGGAGAGCGATATCGAGGAGTGCGATGCGCAAGCTGCTCGGCTACATTTGGATGCTGCCGCCGCCAGTGCTGACACTCGTATCGGTGCAGACAGCGTTACGTACCTGGCAGTTACGCGGATACCGGAGTCTTCATGTGGAACAGAGCGGCAGAGCTGGCCAGAGAATGGCGGCAGCCGCTGATCACGGCACAACTCGACCTGAAGAAGGCCTTCGACCATGTCGACCACCGTGCCGCTTTCAAGGCCATGAAGCTCCAAAGGATAGGGCTCCCCGAGATCGCGCTGATTGCGGCGATCTGGCACCAAAGTTCCGTGCAGGTCAATCTCGGGCACGTCGCTTCGGACGAGATCGGGATGGACAGAGGCCTCCCGTAAGGCGCGCCGGAGTCTCCGCTGACCTCGATCACCATGGAGATGGTGATCCGGAAGCTGGAGCCCCATTGGAGGGCTCAGGGCAAGGGTTTCGGCATGGACGGTTTCTTCCTGTCCTGCGTCTGCTACGCGGACGACACTGTGCTCGCGGCGACGTCCATGGAGCACATGGAGGAGATGATCGCGGATGTGGTGGCCGAGCTCAAGGAGATTGGTCTTGGCGTAGGGCCGGAGAAGACGCACTGGACCAGCACCCCGCCCAGAGCCAGCCAGCAGCTGCACGTGATGGGCGAGACGGTGGACTGGGAGGACAGCCGCAAGGATTTCCAAAAGTGTAGGTCGATTTTAACTTGTGGCTGGATTCCGAAAGAGCGCCGCATGGGGCTGCTCCCGAAGACGGTAATGGCAATGCTTCTTTTTTTTGGATCTCGAGCACCTGGACGCCGACGCAGAGCCATTGGAATCATATCGCAAGCTGGAGCGCAAGGCGAGCGGCCAAGGTGCTGAGACCCCGCAGGGCGCCGTGGCAGTCGATCGACCAGTGGTGGCGGTTCTTCCACAATATGGGGCACAGGGCGATCGACAGGTATCGCGTCGATCCCGCGCAGCAGTGCCGCCAGACAATCCACAGCTGGTCGGGTCATGTTGCTAGGCTGCCACCGGACGAGCCTGCCACTAGGGGTCTCCGCTGCCGCGGCATGCAGTGGTGGAGGTGGCGGCAGGCGCAGCACGCAGCCACGAAAGACAAATGGTCTGGGCCGCATCCCCAGCGCTTCAAGATCAGGCGCTGGGAAGAGCAGATCTCGGAAGTCTACGGCGAAGGCTTCTCTGAGGACGTCTGCGCGAACACCGGCTGGCTCGCCAAGGCGCTCGACTGGGCGGGCTGGAAGAAGCTCGGTGTGAAGAACTGACCCTGGGCCAGCGGCGGGCGGCGAGGTCAGAAGACAAGGGGGGTTGGCGCATCCCCGCTCGGGGCTCTCGGCAGGCGTCCGAAGAAAAAAGCGAGGAGTGCGGCAGGGGGCCCTTGGGTGGACATGTAGGCATCTGTTATCAGTTCGGCTTGGGGGGCCTTGCTGTCCGATGTCGGGGTCGCCCTCTTTGAAAGGGCAGCTGACTTCGTGCTCTCCACTGTTGCGTGTTTTCTCTGTTCACTTCGGATCCTCCTTGTTCCCTCGTCTGCCCTTCCCTTGCTGGCCAGTGCCCATCCTCGCGCACAAACTTCATGCTCTGGCACGCACGCGCAAAAAGCTTCGTGCTCCGAGCGTGCTCCGCCGCCCGAGGCTTCCTGGCACTCGCGCGCAAGACCTTCGCGCTCCGCACGTTCTCCCCTGCCCGCGGCTTCCCCGCAGTGGCCCCCGGTCGCCTCGACCGCGGCCGCGTGCCACGCCGCTGCGACAACGACGCCGACGACGACGCTGACGACGCCGACGACGACGCCGACGACGCCGACGACGCCGACGACGCCGACGCCGACGCCGACGCCGACGACGCCGACGCCGACGACGACGCCGACGCCGACGCCGACGACGCCGACGACGCCGACGCCGACGCCGACGCCGACGACGCCGACGCCGACGCCGACGCCGACGCCGACGCCGACAACGCCGACGACGACGCCGACGACGACACCGACAACGGCGACGACGACGACGGCGCCGACGACGACACCGACGACGGCGACGACGACGACGGCACCGACGACGGCGACGCCGACGACGACGCCGCCGACGACGACGACGACGCCGCTGATGTTGCCGACGACGACGCCGACGCCGACGCCGCCGACGACGACGACGACGGCGACGACGACGACGAGGAGGACGGGCGGCTTGCAGGCGGTGCGCTCTGGCGGCCCCGCGCCCCTCCACGCCGCGGGCCCGCGCGCCCCTCCGCGCCCCGGGAGGCGGCCCTCGTCGTCGCGGGCGCGGAGAGCTCGCACCTGTCGTCGTCGCGGGCGCGGGCGCCGAGGCTGGCGCGAGGGCGGGGGCCCACGCCTCGGGGGTCGTCCTCGGCGGCGTCGTCGTCGTCGGCGGCGGCGTCGGCGTCGGCGTCCGCGTCGTCGGCGTCGGCGTCGGCGTCGGCGTCGTCGTCGTCGTCGTCGGCGTCGGCGTCGGCGTCGTCCAACCTCGACTGTACCCTGAGACCAGGACCCCCTCGCGTCGCGAAGAAGTCGTGACCGTTTTTTTTTTTGCTCGGGGCCTCGGGGCCGTTAAATAACGGCTCAGGATGAGAAGCCAGTCCCGGGGAAGGGGTCTGGGCTCCGGGGGGTCACGTCACGAAAAAATCACGACGCCAGGGGTCTGGGGATCCTGCCGTGGCCTCTTTTCCGCAACCAGCGTTCTCGCTCATTGTTTTCGCCCCGGGACCCTCACATATCGATCCGGCTCGACGACTGACGCAGAAAGGGGGGGTCGGGGCTCTGGTCGCGATCTTCTGAGATGTTGCAATCTTTTGGCAGCGTCGGACCTCAGGGATATTGGGCCTCGGGGGCCACTTGCGAGCTCCAGCGCAGTGAAGAACGGTGGAGGGTTTCTCCGAAGGGCTTACGCGACCCGTCCTCCTCCTCCTCCTCCTCCTCCTCCTCCTCCTCCCTTCCCCTCCCTCCCTCCCCCTCCTCCTCCTCCTCCTCCTCCTCCTCCTCCTCCTCCTCCTCTTTCTCGTCCTCCATCTCCTCCTTCCCCTCCCCTCCTCCTCCTCCTCCTCCTTCTCCTCCTCCTCCTCTCCTCCTCCTCCTCCTCCTCCTCCTCCTCCTCCTCCTTCTCCTCGGGTCGCCTGCGGCCCCGGGGGAAACCGCGCAAGGAACGGATCTGGAGCGGATCTCTGCGCCATCGCTCGCAATGAGAGCTCGTCTGCGTCGCTGGACGCTCCGTCTGCACGGCGCTCGAGGCAGCCTGCCGGCTTCGCGATGGCGTCGCCGAGCTCGTCGTCGTGATGCCGTGTCCTCTCCCCCTCCTCCACGCCCCCACCCCCCAAGAAAGAAGAAGAAGGAGAAGAAGAAGGAGAAGAAGAAGAAGAAGGAGAAGGAGAAACATAAGAAGAGGAAGGATACTAAGAAGAAGCATAACATCAATAATAAGACGAAATAAGATAGTCATAATGATATCAATAAGAAGAATAATAATAAGAAAAAAAAGAAGCGGAAGATTACCCCTGCGGGGGCCGCCGACGGCAACCGTCCGACGGCTAGCGTTGGAGAGAGAAAGCGTGCGGCGTGGCGCCGCTGGTGAGGTGCTGCTGTCCCCCATCTCGGGGGTGGCGTGCACCGGGGAGGCCTCCCTCCTCCCTCCTCCCTCCTCCCTCCTCCCTCCTCCTTCCTCCCTCCTCCCTCCTCCCTCCTCCTTCCTCCCTCCTCCTCCTCCTCCTCCTCCTCCTCCTCCTCCTCTACCTTCTCCTCCTCCTCCTCCTCCTCCTCCTCCTCCTCCCTCCTCCCCCTCCTCCCCTCCCCCCTCCCCCTCCTCCTCCTCCTCCTCCTCCTCCTCCTCCTCCTCCTCCTCCTCCTCCTCCTCCTCCTCCTCCTCCTCCTCCCAGGGGGGAGGGCGTGCACAGAAGGGGCCCTCGCGGGGGGATCGCCTCCCGCGGACAGCGTGCTCGTCGGAGGTCGATGCCGCGCGCCGTCTTTCCAACGCCTGCCGTCGAAGTTTTCTCAGAAGTTCGGGGGCCTGCCAGCAGACATCTAGTTCACTGCGAAGGTAGGGGAGTGCAGCGGGGAGGGGTCAGACAGACGTCGATGCCGAGTTTGCTCACCTGTTAAAAGCACCAGCAGGGCAGGCAGCTCGCCTCGATGTCTTCTCGAGCATCTGTGCAAACAACGTGATGTCGGTACCTGGTCTGAACTCAAGCGCAGCACTGGCAGACGAACTTCGATCGAGCCAATCTCGAGAATCACCAGTAAGTCCACATCGGCGGAACGCCGACTGGACAGACTTTTGGCGCTCATGGGAGAAACCATAATATTGCAAGGATCTAAGTTGGCAACTTTGGCCCGATACGCAGTTCGGCTTTCGCGAGTTCCCCGAGTCCGGGGCTATTGCATGTTTTTGCGTTCAGTGCCCTGCGGTCGGCCTCTGTCGCGGTGGATGTTGAGGATAGCTCCCTTGAGGGGCAGCGGATTCCTCCTTCTCCTCTCCTTGCTTGCCGAAAAAACAAAAAATAATATTGCAAGGATATACGAAACACGAGCAGCGTGAGCGCTGGTCCTGGGGCCAACTTGGCGACGATCGCGGCCCCCATCTCGCTCCGTGAGGGGAGGCTCCGCCCGCAAAAAGGTTCCTCGGCACCGGGCTGCCGAGCTCGGTGCCGCAGCTCCGAGGGGCTCCTCCTCCTCCTCCTCCTCCTCCTCCTCCTCCTCCTCCTCCTCCCTCCCTCCTCCTCCCTCCTCCTCCTCCCCTCCTCCTCCTCCTCCCTCTCCTCCTCCTCCTCCTCCTCCTCCTCCTCCTCTTCCTCCTCTTCCCTCCTCTCCTTCCCTCCTCCTCCTCCTCCTCCTCCTCCTCCTCCTCCTCCTCCTCCCTCCTACCCCCTCTTCTGGCCTCGCGAATCATGGCCAGAGCCCGAGGGCGGCCAAGAGCAGGGCGAGGACCGCAGCGCAGCCACCCCAAGCGCTCGCGGAGGCCGCCAAGGCCTCGAGCCACGAAGCAAAACTCTCCACTCTGGGCCTCCGAGATGGGGTCGGAGCAGGTGGGGTCGGAGGATCGCGCCGCATCGCCGATGCATCAGCGATGCATCGGCGATGGATCAGCGATGCGGCTCGATGTGGGGCCCACTTTTCCCCACGCCGACGTCGCCAATGCATCGCCGACGTCGCCAGTGCATGGCCGATGCATCGCCGATGCATCGCCGATGCAGCGACATCCTCCGACCCCATCTGCTCGGACCCCATCTAGGAGGCCTCTCTTCACGCGGGGGGCGCGAACTCTGCTCCATCGGAACATGCCCTTTCGCGTACCTCCGCAGTGGCCGCGCCGGCGCACCTCCGCCCGGAGTGTTTCCGTGCGGGAGTGCCCCCTCGCCTCCTGCTTTTCTTTCGCGGCCGTCCGTCCGTCCTGCTCCTCCTCCTGCATGCCGGCCAGTTCGCGCAGCGGCTGCCCCGCATCGCTGCTTGCGGGTGCGTGGTCGCCTCGCCGCCGCCGTGAGCTGGCAGACTGCCTGCGGCCCGTCCTTCGGGCCGCTTCTACGCTGCGGCCCTTCTCAAGCGTAAGGGGGAGGGGCGCCAGCGTGTCGAGGAGCCCGCGAGGGGGGCCGGACGGACGAAGAATGCCTCCCACCACTCGCGACGGTAGGATTATGTCGGGCCTGTCCCCCTACAGGGGGATTTTCGACGAAAAATAAAAAATACCCCAAAAACAGTCCCCAGACTATTTTTGGATTATTTTTTGATTTTTTGTTGGGGTATTTTTTATTTTTCGTCGAAAATTCCCCTGTAGGGGGACAGGCCCGACTTAACGGGAGGAGGCCGTCGACAGCGGAGAAACGAGATCGTCCGGCTGGAGGCCCACCAAGAGGCCCTTCACGAGTGCTCTGGTGGAGCTCAGCTCCAAGACAGTCCTTGATCCGATCCTGTCTTCACTCGCGCACCCCGGCGCCTGTCCCGAAGTAGCAGAGAGACGTTGCCTCGGTAATCCTGGCGGCAGTGCTCGGCGCGCAGCTGGGCCCAGCCCTGCTCGCGGAACCACGCGTCGAAGCTCAGATGGGCGGCGATCGCGTCTATGACGTGGCTCATGCTGATCAGCGCCTCGATGACGACAGCGATGCCCTCTGTCGGGATGGGGGCACCTTTCCTGGTCTGCTGGAACATGACCCCGGCTTGCAGCACACGATGGGGCATTGGAAGGAGCTCGTCGTGGGCTTCGAGGATGTGGCCAAACCCGTGAAGGACATACGACCTCTTGGTGTACTGGGCATTGCCTATGTGGCAGAGCTCCTCCAGGTACCTGGTGAGCGCGAGGTCCCTATCCCGGAGCGTCCCGAAAGGGGTCTGACTGCGTTTAACATCAACAAGGAGTGAACGAACCTCTGTCTCATACCTCCGACTTGTAGCGACATCAACATAATGCCCTATCAACCGATTGCTCGATTGTTTACCGTGGCCGTATTCTTCATAACATTGACCCAGGCCAGCGCTCCTCATCTCTCGAGCGGTGGCAGCTTGACTCGGGGCTGCCCTCGAAAGGGTTTGTCCTGGACCTCGACGTCAACGGATCCTGCGGTCATGGCCAGGATGGAAGCAGCATGGAGAAGCATTGCAAACTTTACCAATGCCGAGCCCAACCAGGGCGCAGCCAGGACCAGCTGAGAATGTAACATATAGGGCAAGGTATAATCCGAACCGTATGCACCTGTGCCGTATTTGAGTCGACGCCGATGGGTCCGCCTCGAGACGCTCCGTCTGTGTTATTGCACTCGCTTGGGACCCTCTTCAAGTACCGCTTGATGCCCGTGCTCGGGGTGATCGCTGCGGCCTTTCTGCACAACCTCAGTATCTTGTAAGCCTCCGATCTTCCTTCGGATAGGTCGCCCAAGGCTATCAGCGAATCGGTAACGCACCAGCACTCGATGATTGCGCGCCCGTGATGTTCTGCCCGGGTGCCTTACGACCGTGAGCGCGCCCTTCATCTCGAGAAGGCTGTCGTGTTCGGACCTGTTCCATGTCCTCTGGAAGAGCGACCTCCACCTTGCTGTCAGCACGAAGCCTGAGCTGATGGCTGGCGGAACTGCTCGGAGTGGCGCTGGCTTTCCTCTGCGCGTAACTCCCCACCTCACCGGCTGGTCGTCGTGGGTCATCCGGCCCGTCCTGTAGAGGGAGGTCCTTCGGGTAGGGGCATGCGATCTTGGTCCACAACACTCCCTCGCGATTGCGTCCTGTGAGTTCCAGGCGTGCCCAAGACGAGCACCTCCCGAAGTCCCCGTGCACCTCCTAGCCAGGGCCTTCAGCTCCGGAAAGTTCCCAACCAGGCGTGTGGGCCTCTTCCACCTCTCTCCGTACCCTTCTTGTCCCCCCCCTCCATAACCAACGAGAATAGTACACTGAGCCCTCCCTTCCTCTCGGTGTACGGGCCCCCCTAGTACACTGAGGGGGGGAGGTGGGCCAGGTGTCACTTTTCGGTGGTTTCTGGAGGGGGGCGGGCGTGGAGGAGACGGGTCGGGTCGGGACGGGCGTGGACGGGAGGGGCCTTGCCCCACCCCGTTCCTGCACCCCTCTCTGGTCTTCGGCCCTCCTCCCCGCGCTCCTTTTGCGGCTGGTCCTGGCCCAGGCGACATGGCCGGGAGGCGATCGAGGTCGAGCCTGTCCTCCCAGACCCCCGACGTCATGATTTTTTCATGACGCGACCCCCAGAGGTCCAGACCCATTCCCTGGGACCGGTTTTTCGTCCCGAGTCGTTTTTTGACGGTCCCGAGGCCCGGTAAGGTCCCCCGGAGGCCGAAAATAGCGAAAAACCTCCCGTCGTGTTTTTTTCACGACGCGAGGAGGTCTGGGCCCGCGGTTGCGGCCGGTTGCGGCCGGTGTCAGAAGCCAGGGCTGGGTCGTCTCGGCAGGAGCCCGCGGTTCGTCCGAGCGGGCTCGGAGGTCGCGCGGGAGGCCCGCTGGCGGCGGGCCGGGGGGGTCGACCCAGGGCACCGTCCCTCGCCGCTCCTTCCGGCCGCTCTCAGGGGGCCACCGGCCCTCGTCCCAAGGGTCTCTCTGAGCCGCGGGGAGGTGCGCGGCCAGTCCCAGACCCCCTCGAGTAATGAAAAAATCACGACGGGAGGTTTTTCGCCATTTTCGGCCTCTGGGGGCCCTCACCAGGCCTCGGGAGCGTCAACGAAAACGACTCAGGACGAAAAACCGGTGGCGGGGAAGGGGTCCAGACCTCTGGGGGTCGACGTTGTGAAAAAATCACGACGTCGGGGGTCTGGGCCAGTTCTGGATGGTGCTCTGGCTCAGTCCCCCTCCGCCTTCCTGTCTTTCCTCCCCCGCCCCTCGCACTCCGCAGCCATCCATCCCAGGAGGCGTGCGTGCCGCCAGTTCCTCCGCCCCGTCCCCCAGTATCCAGTGCCGCCATGGCCGGGCCCCCTGCCAGGCGGGCCACGTCCAAGGAGTACGAGCTGGACCCCCAGGGGGAGGTGAAACTGGAGTGCATGCTCAAGTCACACAAACCAAGCGTCCGCGCCAGCCTGGCGGCAGCGGCGGACAGCGAGGCCAAGCACAACCCAGGCGGGCTCTGCAAAAAGACCTTGTTCGAGCGGTCCGTAAAGCACTAGTGGGCACTCATGGACCCAGGGCAGCAGGCAGCCAGGCGAGCCGCGGCGGCCGCTGGCGGGCCCCCCCGGGCAGCCAGCCCTCCCCTTCCTGGTCCGCCAGGGCGGCGCCCCAGGGCCAGAGGGCGGCGTCGAGCCGAACGAGCCCCAGAGCGCCGAGCCTGCGCTCCTCAACCTCGTGGGCCCAGTAGGCGCCCGCCCCGCGACCAACCAGAGCCAGGACCTGGGCCCCGCGCCGTCGTGGTGCGCCGGCTGCGGAAAGGCCGAGGCCCAGCTGTTGCCGGGGGAGGGGCCCCACCAGCGCAGCCTCTTCTGCGCAGAGTGCTGGGGCGCCTGGGAGGCAGAGCGGGCGACTCCCCAGGAGCGCCTCCCTGACCGGGCCGACGGGCAGTCGCCCCAGGAGGCGCAGCCCGTGGCGCAGGCGCCAGCTGCAGGAGGCGTCGGCGCAGGGCCCCAGCCCGCGCGCAACGCCTCGGAGGCGCAGTCGCCCCCCCCGCCGCAGGAGGCCCTGGGAATCGCAGTCCCCTCCTGGGCAGGGGGTGCGCTCGAGACGCGCGCCCTCCGCCCGCGCAGTGCGCGGGCTGCGGGGCCGTGGGCTTGCTATGCGTGGCAGGTCAGGGCAGCTACGAGAAGGCCTCTTACTGCGAGATCTGCTGGTCCACTTGGAACGCCGCCCAGGCTGGAGCAGCTGAGCAGCCCTCCCCGGCCCCGACCGCCGCGCAGCAGCCCGTGCACACCCTTGGACGCAGCGAGCCCACGGAGCAGACAGACCGCAAAGTCTATGGTGCCGGGCTCGGGCAGGCTCCGGGCATGGGGACCGACGCAAGCGACTCGGCAACCATCGCCTGCATGGGTTGCGGGCAGCCCTCGTGCGACCTCGTTGCGACCGTGGGGCCCTTGGGGCTGATGCTCCTATGCGGCGCCTGCGGGCCGGCAGGCTCCCGCCTCGGCCACGGGGCGCCCTCCCTTCAGGCCCCGCCCCCGCTGGGCCAGGAGAGCAACGCCCAGGCTTAGGGCCCGCCGCAAGCAAACGTCGCCCCGAAGCCAAATTGGACTCCTGGTGAGCATCAGGCCGCGGCGGGGGCCGCGCCTCCGACGCCAGCGGCTCGCGATCCGTTTTTCCCCGAATGCGCGCGCTCGTACCAGGGGCCGGCCAGCCTCCCGCCTGCGCCGCCTACCGTCGACAGGCACCGCTTGGACAGGTGGGTTCGGAGGCTTCCGGACGGGGGCCTCGCCACATGCCAGATCGTTCTGTATTGGGCTTTCACCTCCCCAGCGGGCGGCCCCCCTGATGGCCACCGGCAAGTGGAGCTACGTGCCGAAGGACTCCCGTCCCCCGAGCGGCGTGCTGCTGCAACTCGGGAACAAAAGGGGCGTGGTCCATGTGTGGCTCCGCAAAGGTGGCCGTGTCCACGTGTCCGCCGGCACGGGTGTCACGGAACAGATTCTGGCCAAGTTGGAGGGCTGGACTGTGCCGTGGGACAACGGTAACCCGCCCGCCCCGCAGGGGCCTGGCGCTGGCAGTCAACAGGGGCTCCCGCATGCGCCGCCCCTGCCGCCCACCGATTGGTCGCCCCCGCCGGCTGCGTGATCAGCCCCGCGTCACGCTAGGACCCCTCCGAGGCTCCCCATCCCTCTCCTCTGCCCCTGGTTCTCCTCCCGCCCTCTATAGGATGCGGCCCCCGTACGCCGTTTTGGGCCGCAGTGAGCGTCTGGGCAGGGCACTGCGTTGACGCCGCCGCAGACCGAGGATTTTTGTATAAGATCCGCGCAGGAAGCATGGATCCCCTCTTCTGCCTCCAGCAACCCGCCTAGGAAAAGCACCGTCGTCCTCCTCCCCCCCCCTCTCCTCCCTCCTCTCCCTCCCTTGTTCCCCGTACACCCGGTGCGGGGCCGGGTCGGGTCGGGGTCGGGGGCGGAGGCCCTGCTCTCCTGTCCGCTGCCGCGGCCGTCGTCGCTGCTCATGCTGTTGTTGCCGCCGACGCGGCGCCGGCGTCGTCGTCGCGTCGCCGTCCTGGTCGTCGTCGTCGCCGCCGCTGCCATCGGTCCTCGTCGTCGTTGTCGCCGCCGTCGTCGTCGTCGTCGTCGTCGCCGTCGTCGTCGCCGTCGTCGTCGTCGCCGTCGTCGCCGTCGTCGCCGCCGTCGTCGCCGTCGTCGTCGTCGTCGTCGTCGTCGTTTTGTTCGTCGTTTTCGTCCTCGTCCTCGTCGTCGTCGTCTTTGTCCCCCTCGTCGTCTTCGTCGCCGCTGATCGGCGTGGCCTTCGCCGCTCGAGGCGCGGACCCGGCCGGCCGGGCTTTCCGTGGGGGCCGTCGGCCACGCCTCTTTCCGCCAACGGGGGCCCCGACGGGGATGTCGAGGTCGGCATTGGGGAGGAGAGCGCGCCGAGGTCGTGCAGTGGCCTGGGCCCCGCTGGGGGGGGTCCCCAGCCCTCGTGCTTCCCGCTCTCTCGCCTCCCCCCCCCTCTCTCCGTCTTCCCCCCCCCCTCCCCCTCCCTCTCGTCCCCCCCCCCCCCCCCTCTCTGGTCCTCCGTCCTCCTCCCCGCGCCCCCTCTGCGGCTGGTCCTAGCCTGGGCGACATGGCTGGGCGGCGCTCGAGGTTGAGAGCGTTTCCCCGCGGTTGTGGTCGTGTCAGAAGCCAGGGTCGGGTCGTCTTGGCAGGGATCCGCTGTTCGTCGGAGCGGGCTCGGATGTCGGGCGGGAGGCCTGCGGGCGGCGGGCCTGGGTTTGGGGTTGGGGCCTGGGGTCGACCCCGAGCGCCGTCCCTTGCTGCTCTCTCCGACCGCTCTCGGAGGGTCGCCGGCCCTCGTCCCAAGGGTCTCTGTGAGCCGCGGGGAGATGCTGTGCTTCTTCTGGATGGTGCTCTGGCTCAGTCCCCCCCACTTCCTGTCTTTCCCTTCCCACCCCCCCGCACTCCGCAGCCATCGATCCCAGGGGGCGTGCGGCGCGGAGGCAATCCTGCGTCCTGTGCGGCACCCAGACCCTGAGCCCCACGTTTCATATCCTCTGGCTGTGCTCTCGCACGGAGCTCCCCCGGCGCACTTTCTGGGAGGCCCAAGGGGGCCCGGCCCCTTCCTCCGCGGAGGCGGCGGCTGCAGCGGTCCCTTCCGCAGGCCCGACGGATGCCGGGTACGCGCAAGCGGCCCTGCTGGCGCTTTTTATCGAGAGGGAGGCGGCTTGTTTCGAGGCGGCCGCGGGGAGCACTTCACACCCGCCATCCCTCCCTCCCGCCTGGGTTCCTAGGAGGGTGGGTCGGGTAGGACAGGGTCCTCTTTTCCTCCCCTCTCCTTCTCTCCCTTGGGGTGGCTTCCTCTCCCCCTTCCTGTCGCCGTCCCGCACCTGCGTCGTGCGTGAACATGGCAGCGTAGGAGGGATCGGACGAGCCCCGGGCAGGATCCCCCTGCCTGGCCCCCCCCTGCCCCGCGGGGAGTCCCTGAGTTGCCTCTCCCGCTTCGCGCCTGGCTGGGGGTGGAGAGTCGGAGTCTGTCGGGGCGTGTTGTTTCGGCGGGGGTTTTGGTTCTGGCCTGTTTCTCCTGGTGTCTTCCTGTGGGCCCTTCGGTTGTTGGGGCCCGAGGTTCCTTGTTTCCCCGGGTTGCGTCTCTGCCGTCGGGGCTCCGACCGCTCCCCTCTCGTCCCCTCCTGCGCTGGTGGCTTGGCTTCCAGGGCCGTCGCAGCACGGACGCTTCCGAGCATCTCCAGGCCGTGGCGCCATGCTGAAAGGGAGCTGCGTCCGAAGCTCCCGAATGCCGGCTCAATGGGAGCACCACCAACCAACCAACACTCCTCCTCCTCCTCCTCCTCTTTCTCCTCGTGCTCCTCCTCCTCCTCGTGCTCCTCCTCCTCCTCCTCCTGCTCCTCCTCCTCCTCCTCCTCCTCCTCCTCCTCCTCCTCCTCCTCCTCCTCCTCCTCCTCCCCCTCCTCCTCCTCTTGCTCCTCCTCCTCCTCTTGCTCCTGGGTCCGCGCTTTCTCCGCGACGCTCCGCGCCCGCAGCCGCCTTTGGAACCCAAAGGCCGCCCACCGCCGAGCGCCGGCGCGCGTCCCGAGGCTGGGGCCCCGGGGCAGGTCGGAGGCGACGATGGGGGCGGGAGGCTCGGA
>CAUYUJ010019717.1:117500-139650 GCA_963575745.1 Prorocentrum cordatum
GAGGGATGAGGAGGAGGAGGATGATGAGGAGGAGGGGGAGGTAGGAGGAGGGAGTGGAGGGAGGAGGGAAGGAGGAGGTGGAGGAGGGGCGGGAGGAGGAGGATGTAGGAGGAGGAGGAGGAGAGCAGGAGGAGAAGGAGGAGAGGAGGAGGAGGAAGGAGGGAGAGGAGCTCGAAGGAATGTATGGAGGAGGAGGAGAGGTAGGAGGAGTAGGAGGAAGATGAGAGGGGAGGAGGAGGAGGAGGGGAGGAGCGGCAGTTAGGGGGAGGGAGATGGTGGAGGAGGAGGAGGAGGGGGGAGAGGAGACGGAGAGAAGGGAGGAAGGGAGGAAGGAGAAGGGAGAGAGAGGAAGGAAGGAGGAAGGGAGAAGGGAGGGAAGGGAGGAAGGAGGACGGGAGGAAGGGAGGAAAGGAAGGGAAGGGGAGGAAGGGAGATGGGGGGAGAAGGGAGGAATGGAGGAAGGGAGGAAGGGAGGAAGGGAGGAAGGGAGGAAAGGAGAAAGGGTTGAAGGGAGATGGAGGGAGGGAGGAGTGAGGAAGGGAGGGAGGATAGGGGAGGGAGGGAGGAGGGAGGGAATGGGAGGGAGGTCAGGTAGGAGGAGTGGAGGAGGGGAGGGGAGGAGGAAGGTGGAAGGGAGGGGATGGGGGGGAGGGAGGGGAGAGGTAGAGGGGAGGGGAGGGGAGGGAGGGAGGAGGGAGGGAGGGAGTGGAGGGAGTGGAGTGGACTCCGCTGCGCAGCAGGTTCGGGTCTTAGGAAGGCCTGGACAAACGAGCATTCGAACGCCGAGCTTGCTCAGCTCGGCTCAGAACTTTGGGATGTAACCCCCTAGCAATTCTGTCAAGGTACTCTTGCCCCGTGGCGGACTTCCTCTTACTACATGGGCCTTTAAGAGATCGCAGAGCCTTATCCGCGATGCCCCCACACTCAGTGCAAAACCAAACCTGAAGGGTCGGGTGAACATTCAGGGTATGCGTAGTGTGGGCCCAACCCCCCGCGATATGGACTCGCGGCCCCTTTAACGGCGAAAACAGGACCCCATCGACATTGTACAGCCTAGGACATTCAGATTCGACGAATTCCTGGGTGGTGGCGAAGGTCGCAGAACCAAAACAAGAGAGGCAACGTCGGCCGCAGTCGGCCAGACGGTGCCTGGACATGAGGGCAGCAACAGTGGCAGCAGCGGGAGGCGGAGGAGGAGGAGGGGCGGGAGGAGGCGGGACCTCAGAGGGGCTCCCAGGGCCTCGGGCGGCGTCCCTTTCCATTCTCTCAGTCTCCTGGCTGGCCGCAATGCTGTCCAGCGTGGCTCGGAGGAGCCTCATGCGAACGAGGTACGCCCTCCGCTCGGCCAGCAGGATGGGTTGGCGGACCTCGGCGGGCAGCCTGGCTCTGGCCGCTGCACAGCCCGCGAACTCGTCGGCGAGCAGGTTGCCTATGACGAGGTACCTGTTCACCTTCTGGGCAGCAACGTCCTGGGCCGTGCTGTGGGACGGTGTCCAGAGCACCGTCACCTCGGCGTGGCGGCGTGAGCTCATCAGGTCCCCGATGAGCTTCCATAGGTCGGCGTCCTCACCTGCTGGGTTCGTGTAGGCTTGGGAGTACCAGCCCGCCGCCACATATTCACAGTCCGTCACGTAGGTGAGGAACCTGGTGGTGCACCAGAGGGCGAGGTACAGGGAGTAGAGCTCTCCCCTCGCCACCACTTGGCGTGGGCCACCCAGCTGGCCGAAGACTGCACCATGTAGGTTGATCTCGGGCAGTAGGCTGGCAACGCATACTATGGCGACTCCAATCCTCATGAAATCGCTGATGCTCGCATCTGGTCCTCCGCTGGCGTCCCCGAAGATCTCGACTGGAGACTCAGCACTCCCCGCCCCAAAGATCCCTTCGGACAACTCGTTGATGCCCGTGAACTCAAGGACCGTGTCCTTCGGTGGGGGCGGGGTCTGGGTCCACTGGGTCGGTAGCAGCCCACGTAGCCAGAAGCACTCGGTGGCGTCCGTCTGGGCCATCGCAGCTGAAACCAAAGACTCTGACCGTTCGTATGGCGCGGCCTGCACGTTCTTGCTGCACTGCCAGAATCTGTGCTTGGCCGTCTCTGGTGCCTCTCGGCAGCGGTCACACATGTTGCTGCCCTTATAGCCCTTCAATTCATCATATCGCCTCTGTCGCGTCCAGTATCCACCTGTGGCAATATTGATCAGCAGCTCAGTGAGACGCACACCGTGTGGGAGTTGCCCAACTTGTTTGATCAACAGCCGAAATGACCGATTGTCAACTCCCTGCTCGACTCCACCTCCGCAGTAGTGCTTGGCAGCCGCGGTCCATACCACCTGGGCCGCCGACTGACGTACATCCTTCAACAGCTCACGGTGTGTGTCGAGAAACTTATTGCCCGTGTATATGGCGTCTGGAAATTGCCATTGCTCCGACCCCGTGGGCGTAGTGTACGACCACGTGTCCACATCCTCAGGGTTCCACTTGATGCGGAGGAGGGTGAGGATTACTGCGGACACTGGGCAGGGAGGGAGGGAGGGAGGGAGGGGGGGAGGGGGAGGAGGAGGAGGAGGAGGAGGAGGAGGAGGAGGAGGAGGAGGAGGAGGAGGAGGAGGAGGAGGAGGAGGCTGCTTGGGCATCCGCGTGATGCACCCCTGGGGCTCTCTGCCTCCCCCGTCGCCTCTGAGCAGGGGGGCCTGCGGGACGGGGGGGGAGAGGGCGCCGGCGCCCCCACGGGGGGGCGCGCGGCCCCCGCGGTGGCGGGCCGCCACGCCGGCGCCGCGCGCCGGAGGACGGGCGCTGGAAACCTGTCGGGAGGAGGAGGAGGGAGGGATGGGGAGGAAGGGAGGGAGGGAGGACGGGAGGGAGGGGGGGAGGGGGGGAGAGAGGGAGGGAGGGAGGGAGGAGGAGGGAGGGAGGGGAGAGGAGGAGGAGGAGGAGGAGGAGGGAGGGGAGGGGAGGAGGGAGGAGGAGGGGAGGAGGAGGGGAGGAGGAGGAGGAGGAGGAGGAGGAGGAGGAGGAGGAGCAGGAGGGAGAGGAGGAGGAGGAGGAGGAGGAGGAGGAGGAGGAGGAATGATAAGAATAATAATAGGAAGAAGACGAATGATGATAATAAAAATAATAATAAGAAGAAGATTAAAAAATAATAAGAAGAATAAGAATAAGAAGACGAATCATAATAATAATAATAACAATAATAATATTAATACTATTAATAATAGTAGTAATAAGACGGATAAGAATATTAAGAATACTCATAATAAGAAGAATACTAATAATACGAATACGAATGCGAATAATAATACTAATAATAAGAAGAAACATAATAAGAATAAAAAGAACAATAATAATAATAATAATAATAATACTAATAAGAATAATAATATTACGAAGAAGAATAATATAATAATAATAATAATAATAAGACTAAGAAGAAGAAGAAGAGGAGGAGGAGGAGGAGGAGGAGGAGGAGGAAGAGGAGGAGGATTAGAGCTGGATTAGAGCTGGTCAAACGGTTAGCAACGCCCCGTGGATTTGCTACCGCGGGAGCGGGGCCGCTTCGGGCCCGTCAGAGTGACCCTTCGCCGGAGGGACCTTTGGTGCGGGGCTGGTGGGGTCCCCCGGCCGCCGAGCGCGATTGCGATAGTAGCGTCTTTTAAGCAGTGGCGAAGCGTCCTGGCTCGCCTATAGCCCCACCAAGCAATGTTCTAAGAACCTTTTGTGGTTTCCACGAACTGTTCTGAGAACATTTCTGCCTGGGACTGTCTTGTTTTAACACATCGGGTCTATGTTCCAAGAACATTGTTTTTGTTCTTAGAACATTTTTGGGTTCTAAGAACATTTCGTGGTATGACTAAAAGATTGCCGGGACGGTCGGTCCCTGTCTTGCGCGCTCGGGTTTGGTCCCCCCGCGGCCCCCCAGAAGCCGCGCACCAAGGGTCACTCTTACCCGGGGTCACTCTTGCGTGTAGTCGACCCTTCGCCGGAGTGACCTTCGTCGGGAACTGGAGCATCTACATTACCCAGGGGCGGGTGGTTTTTCAGTCCCAGGACTTTTTCGAGGGTCGGGGGCGACGCCGGGGTGGTGTGGTGTACACTTGTTTCCCGTTTTCCCGGGGCAGCAGCGGAGAATGTGTACATCAGGATCCCGTATACACCAGGATCCGCCTTCCTGTGCGAGGTTCAGTGTGAGGCCAGACAGAGGCGTCGGTGTATAGAGTTCGGTTCCTTACTTTGGTGACCCAGGCGCCCTCGCATCGTGAACAACTCACGACGGGAGGTCTTTCGCTGCTTTCGGCCTCCGGGGGCCCTTGCTGGCAGGGGGCCGTCAAAAAACGCGTCGGGATGCACAACCCGGTCCCGGGGAAGGGGTGCAGACCTTTGGGGGTCGACGCTGTGAAAAAATCGCGACGTCGGGGGTCTGGGTCTCCCTTATCTCCGAACTCGATGCGTGAGTCGCGTCTTGCGCGCGCGGGGTGGGCCCCACGGGCGGCCCCCCGGGAGCTGCGCACCAAGGGCCGCTCTCGCCCAGGGTCGCTCCTGCGCGTAGCCGCACCGGTGGGGGGGCCTCACGGCTCACGCACCAGACCTCCATTCCGTCCCCAAAGATCGCTTCTTCTCCTCCTCCTCCTCCTCCTCTTTTTCCTCCTCCTCCTCCTCTTTATCCTCCTCCTCCTCCCTCCTCCAGAGATCCGATGTCTGCAGTTTTTTGGGTGCCCTGAGGTGCAGGCGTTGCTGTTCTTTCGCACCGGGCGTCTTCGCCCTGCTTCGGGCCTTTATGACCACCACGGAGCGAGCCGGCCCGAAGACATGCGGTGGAGAGAGACGGGGTCTGGGGCACTGGTTGTGGTCTTTCGCCGTTGTGTATTTTTTTGTGACGTCGGATCTCAGTGGCTTCTCGTTCCCAGCATAGCTGCCCTGATACGCCCGCTCTGGAACGTAACACGAGCCGTGCTCAAAACGTCCGTGTTAACACGCTGCGTGTTGGCTCAGCGTGTTGGCCCACGTTTTGTCGAACGTATCGTGCCAAACGTATTTTTTCAATCTGCGTGTCGAGCCCCGTGTCAACACGCTACGGGCTGCGTCTCTGGGCAGCTGAGGTTCCCGGAGAGCCCCCGCCGCCGCCACCGCCGCAGCCGCCGCAGCCGCTGCCCCCGCCGCAGCCGCCGCAGCCGCCGCCGCCGCAGCCGCCGCCGCCGCCGCCGCCAAGTGTATTCTGTATTGTTTTTTGACAGGGATGGTGGGGGGAGGCCGCATCGGGTTCGCTGCGCATGCTGAGAATTTGGAGACAGAGTGTGTTTTGTATTGTTTTGTATAAGGAATGGTGGGGGCAGACCGTGTTTTGTATGGTGTTTTATAAGGGATGGTGGGGGGACCCGCATTGACTTTGGTTGGCTCCCAGTCGCCAGGGGGAGGGGGTGTATACTAATAGGGAGCAGTGATCACGACTCCTTCACCGCCCGCAAGCCGTTTCGCTCTCTCCCACCCGCCCTCCCAACACATACGTAGCACCCGAGCCTGGCCCGAGCCGCGGCATATTCAGCAGTCGTCTTTGGATGGGCAGCTACTGGGGGCGAATCCGCCGCCGCCGCCGCCGCCTCCGCCGCCGCCGCCGCCCACCGCCGCCGCCGCCGCCGCCGCCGCCGCTGTCCGCCGCCGCCGCCGCCGCGCCGCCCGCCGCAGCCGTCCACCGCCGCCGCCGCCGCCGCCGTCGCCCCCGCTGCCGAATCACCGCTGCCGCAGCCGTTGCCCCCGCCGCAGCCGCCGCCGCCGCCGCCGCCGCCAAGTGTACTCTGTATTGTTTTTTGACAGGGATGGTGGGGGGAGGCCACATCGGGTTCGCTGCGCATGCTCCGAATTTGGAGGCAGAGTGTGTGTTTGGATTTGTTTTTTTTTGCACGGGATGGTGGGGGGGTGCCCTCATTGACTCGGGTTGGCTCACAGTTGCCTGGGGGAGGGGGTGTATATGTATGGGGAGCAGTGATCAACCCTTCCCCGAAGGGGAAGAAAGGGGGTTGGAAGATGAAACTCCCCAGACCACCTACGCCCAGAGGGCTGGTGGGATTCACGACGTTGGGGGTCTGGGGATAGCGTGAACCGCAAAGCTTGCACTGCATAGATTGACTCACGCTGCTCGGATCGCATAGCTGGCACCACGCAGCTTGCACTACATGTTTTGCACATCCAGAGTGGCAGCGCTCACTGTCTGGGGTTCACGCCGGCAAGCCTTTCGTGTTTGAAGCGCGTGGCGCCGCAGACGAGGCAGTGGCGCGCTTTTGGGACGGCTAGATCTCGAACGCCTCCTTTCGTGGAGCGCCCACACATGTCCAGGTCGGACGAGCCAGACCCTTGTAGATTCTGGGCTCTCGTGGACGTGCGGGGGCCGCGAGCCGCCAGGACGATGGCCGCCCCGGCGAGCTCCCCAGCAGCCGCGGCCGCCATCTCCAAGTCGGCGTCCAAGGCCGCCAGCGTGGAGGGCAAGGCCGCAGGCGCTGGGACGGCGATGTCCAAGAGCATGGCGACCATGAGCGGCTTCAATGGGGGATTGGGTCTCGGGCAATGTTCGAGGCTCGAGGCTCAAGTTTCGAGGTTATCGGGCGTTTTTGTCGTCCCTCGGCGGCTTTCCATCCTCAAGATGATCTCCAGCAGCTGCGCCTCGCCGAGAGCGTTTGGGGGGCGCCTAGGACGACAAGGGTATTTGGGGAGATAAAGCTTAGGGCGTCGGCGGGGATGCATCGACCCCCAATCGCCATGAATCCAGTAGGGGCCTGATAGCCCACCCCCAGGAGGGTGTGGTTTCGCTATCGAGGGCCTATCGCCGATCTATCGGCGATGTATCGCCTATTCCAGGTCGATGCTTCCCCTACTGAGCCGAGCCCCCGTAGCGTTCCCCCCTCAGGGTCGAGGGGGGAGGAACGTGGACTGTGTCTACATCCAGCTCGGGCGGATGCCTTGCTTGTACAGTCGGGGCCCTGAAGAAGGAACCCTTTTCGTTGGGGAGGGGCTCCGCGTTCCTGAAGTGTTTCGCAGCTCGCCTCAGATTTTCCTTATGTTTTTCGATCGGAAATCGAAGTTTAACTTATGGAAAAAAGGGCCTCGATCCTTATTTTGGGTTCCTTAGGTCAAGGCCCCGTCTGTATTGATCGGCGGCGAGCCTGGGGGGGAAGTGAGAGGGGGCTGGCCTTCTCACAAAGGCGGCGGGGCTTCTCAGAAGCCCTCCGGCCTTCGAGAAGCCGTCTCTGTTCTCGGAGAATCAGGAGCGAAAGAAGGACGTACACGTACATGAATCCACGTTGGTTTCGAGAGTACGCATTGCGCAAATGTTCGTATAACGCGGCCGGTCTCGCGGATTGAGGGGCCGTGTTCATGTACATAGTTGGGCGCGTACGTCCTTTGTGGGCTCTCTAGAGAAGGCTGAGACAATTTTTTAGAAGGCCAAAGCCCCTCCGAGCCTTCTGGGATCGGAGGTTGACAGACCTCCTACCCTGACGCGTCGATCAGCGAATTGGCCGTTTTCGGTTCGCGAGAGGGCGTCGCGGCCAGCATTTTTGCGGGTCCAGGTCCGTCGGTTTCGGTCCTAGGCCGTTTTCACTAAAGGGTGGCCCGCCTCCTCTGCCTTCCTCCCTGGGCTCGCCGCCTAATTGAGGAGCATCCTCGGCCGGATCGAAGGCGGCGCGCATGTCCCCAGGGAGCTTGCCGCGGGAGCCTCCCCTCTGCCTGCGGGCGAGAACTGGGGCCGGGGGCACCTGCGCGACAGCATAGGCAGTCTGAATTTCACGTTTGGATAATGCTGCCGGAGCAGGAGGAGGAGGAGGAGGAGGAGGAGGAGGAGGAGGAGGAGGAGGAGGAGGAGGAGGAGGAGGAGGAGGAGGAGGAGGAGGAGGAGGTGACACGGAGTCCCCCAAGCCGGAGATCCGTCTCGCCCTCGGTTCGTACCACGCGCGACGTGCGCGCGTGCGAGGCGAAGCCGCGTGAGCTCCTGCTCCAGCTGGCGCCCAGGTGGCTCCAACACGAGCCGGGGCGTGCCAGGGCTTCCGGGGCTGTCCCGCGGGTGTCCCGAGGTGGTCCCGTGGTTGTGCCGTGGTTGCCCCAGCTGCCCCGTGGTTGCCCCGCGGTTGCCGCGTGATCGCCCTCGGCTGTCCCGTGGTTGTCCCGTGGTCGACGCGTGCCTGTTTCGCGGTTGTCCCATGGCTGCTCCGTGGTCGCCCCGTCTGTAGATAGACGGTGAGACCGATAGGCAGACGGAGAGACTGATCGTGGTGTCCGTAGGTGGGTAGTTCGATGGATGTCCCGTGGTAGCCCGTGGTTGTCCCGCAGTGGCTGTCCCGTAGTGGTCCCGTGGCTGTCCCGCGGGTGTCCGGAGGTGGTCCCGCGGTTGTCCTGTGGTTGTGCTGTGGTTGACCGGGGGTTGTCCCGTGGTTGTCCCGTGGTGGCCCCGTGGTCGTCACGTGGTTGTCCCGCGCTTGTCCCATGATTGTCCTGTGGTTGTCCCGTCTCTCTCTCTCTCTCTTTTTCTCGCTCTCTTTCTCTTTCTCTTTCTCTCTTTTTTTTTTTTTTGTTTCTCTCTCCCTCTCTCTCAGGCATACGTATTTGTACATATATATATATACTTACTGATATTCGAGTTATATGGATATAGGTACACATGGAGAGAGAGGTAGGTCGTTGGACCGACTTATGCACAGTTTGTGAGGCTGATGGGTCGAGGGTTGTGTAGTGTCCTCGAGGGATAGGGGAAAGCGTCTCCCGAGAGCGCCGGGGGGACGCAGGGGACAGCACGCTGGGGGTGTGCGGGGAGGGGGGGCGGGAGGGTCGCGACGGCTTTCCAGCCCTCGAGAGTACCAGGGGTTGGTATCGCCCCCCTCCAGACGAGCGACGAGCTGCATGAGCAGCAATCTTCCCGGGGTTCGCGCGGGCGACGACGTCGACGACGACGACGATGACGATGACGATAACGATAACGATAACGATAATGGTAACGATATCGATAGCGTCGACGATGACGACGATGACGACGACAATCACGATAACGATATCGATAACGACGACGATGACGACGACGATGACGGTGACGATGCGCCCCGCCCGCCCTCCCGACAGACTCGCCCACAGTGACATGTCCCGCCCGCCCTCCCGACCGGCTGACCGACCTGCCGACGACGACGATGACGACGACGACGGCGACTTCGATGGCGATGGCGAACAATGACGACGTGTCCCGCCCGAACAACCGTCTCGCCGACGACGGCGGCGGCGACGGCCACTGTGTCGTCGTCGTCGTCGTCGTCGTCGTCGTCGTCGTCGTCGTCGTCGTCGTCGTCGTCTTTGTCGTCGTTGTCGTCCACGTCGTTTGCCGACGGCGAGGGGGGGGTCGATATTCCGCATGGTGTGGGGGTCATGGGGGCGTCCTCACCGGGGTGGGTGTGGGTGGCGGAAGGTGCGGGTTCTGGAGAAGAAGGCTGGGGATTTCCGCAAAGGGGGGTGTCTGGGTTCCTGGGGAGGGGGGCGGGATCTTGCCACCAGTGCAGCGTACACGGAAGTTGTTCTCTCAGAGATAGATCGATTGTTTTTTTGTAGTGGGATTGGGTGATGGAGAATGCGGGGCGATAGAGGAGAGAGCAAGATCGATAGATAGAGAGATCGCGGATCCGATCCGACACCAATTGCAAACCGAAAGCTGCATCCATCCCACTAAAACCTGCATATCACCCGAAGGGTGGTCCTATAGGTCGCGTTTGTTTGTTTTGTTTACGAGCGGTCGTGGCCTCCGGAGGAGGGGCGGTGCATGCAACAGTCTGTAGAGAGAGGGGTTTCCTTGGAATATTTCATACCTTGCCAGGCATTCCGTGGCATTTTGCCACACCTCAACGTGCCAGGTGTCATGGTGGCGGTACATGGCGTCTATATGTATCTGTACGCACGTAGGGCACATTTGACGTGAATGCCAGGCGTACATATCCAGCTGCCTACGGCAAGTCCCGCCACCGTGCCTGGGTTGAGGAATAAAAGCCTAGTGGATGTTCGTTGGAACCTCGTGGGAGGCCTCTCGGGGGCCTCTTGGAGGCAGTTTTGAGGCCTCTTGGGGGCCGTTTTGGGGCCTCTTGGGGGCCTCTTGGGAGCCTCTTGGGGCCCTTGCGATCTCTCGGGAGGGGGCGAATAGGACTATGGAGGAGGAGGGACTAGGGAGAAGGAGTAACATGCAGGCATCGTAGGGATCATAATGTGGGAGGATAAGGAGGAAAGAGGATGAGGGAACGATGACTCGGAGAAGGATGATGACCAGCAGGAGGAAGAGGATCGGAGACGCCTACGTCGAGTCTTCACCGTGCCCTTTGCAATCCAGAGGGGCCTACTTGGCCACATGTTGTGGAAACGCATCGCACGTGGCGTCCATCCAGTGGGACAAGCACGGCCTCCGTCTGGACGGGCAAGAAGCCCGAATTGTTGGGTCCACGTTCTGCTCCCCTCCCCCGATCCCGAGGGGGGAACGTGAACGGGGGAGACCAGCTCAGGAGGGGAAACAGCGACCTGGAAGCGGCGATGCACCGCCGATGATCGGTGAGAGGCCCCTGATGGCGGAACCGCGCGTTCCTGGGCGGGGTGGGCCATCGGACCCCCTGCCTGGCGATGCGTGGTCGAGTGGTGGGTCGATGCACCCTCCCCCCGCTCAGTGATCCTCGTCCTCTGGTTTCTGTGTCGTAGCTGGGCTCTCCGGCGGCCGTTCGGGACGATCTGGGCACGACCAGGGCGCTCTCCTCTTGGGCCCTCTTGGGGGCACCCTTGGGCCATCTTGACCCATCTTATGGCCCGTGTGCGTTCTCTTGGGGCTCTTTTTGGCTGTGTGAGCCATTTTCGAGGTCGTCTTGGAAGTCCGTTTCGGGGCCCTCTCTGTGCCCTGTTCGGCTGTCCTGAGGGCGCCTTGGGCCGCTTGGGAGACTCTCGTGGGACAGTTCTGGGCGCCTTGGGGAGATGTTGGGTGCCCCTTGGGCCGTCTTGCGCGCTCTGAGAGCAGACAATGCGATACTGTGAGCGTCACTCGAACACATTTGGGAACTATCCTGCCTCCTTCATCCTCCGCTTCTGTCTCAGCACTCTTCCCCCCTTCGCCTCTCCCCACTGCGCCTGGCCTCCCGGTCTCCGAGCTGTCCTGGGCCCTCCTGGGGCGAGGTTGCGGGACTCAGGGGCCGTGTTCTGGACGCTTGGGGCGATCTTGGAAGCATCGTGGGCCTTCGTGGACGCCCTCCAGTCCGGAAGGCCGTACGGAAACAAAACTGGTTGAAAAACAGTTAGCAGAGTTTGCACTGGTTTTGCCTTTCGAGGGCCTCTGGAACGTCCTCCTGGGTCTGTTCGATGCTCGTTGGAGGCATCTTGAGCCATCCTGGAGGTGTTTTCGCCGTATTGGAGGCGTCTTGTGTCCCTTTGGGTCGTTTTGAAGGCACCTCAGGGGCTTCCCTTGGGACCTCTGGAGGCCATCCCCGACTCCAACGTTCGTGTCCAGCGGTTTCCGCCGAGCTTACGGCAGCTTTCGCGGCTGGCGTCCGCGGAAGTGGGAGGGGAATCGTCAGCACGAGCCAAAACGACGAGAGTGATGACGGAAAAGAACGAGGAAGAACGAGGGGGGAAGGAGAAGGAGAAAAAGGCGAGGAGCAGGAATAAGAGCATCCAAGGCGCCTACATGCGGTGCCCCCTGCCATTGAGAGGGGCTCATGTGGCCAAATGGAATGGAAACGCAGCGCATGAGGAGCCGATAGTCAACGGGAAACTCGCTCGCCTGCGGTTGCTTTCTGAGGGCTCTCTTAGGCTTTTTGGGGGCCGTCTCGGGGCTCTTCGCGGGGGCTCTCTTGGAGGCCTTGGGGGACTCTCCTGGGCAGTCTGGGGGTTCTCTTTGACAGCTTTGGGCCCTTCTTAGGCAGTCTTGCTGATGTCCATTCGGGCCGCCTTCTGAGCGTCTTGGGTCGTCTGGGGGTGATATTGCGCCGTTCGGGGACGATTTTGCCGTCGGGGTCTTGGAACCCTATACTGACGTCCATGTCCTGGCCCGGCTTCCTGTCCCCACACTGTCTTAGATACATATATATATATCTATATACATGTATTTCTGTCTGTCTGTCTGTCTGTCTGTCCTCTGTCTTATGTATGTATGCATGTGTATGTATGTATATATATGCACATGCTGGCAACTATGCATGTATGAATGTATGTAGGTACGCATGTATGTATGTACGTTCGTATGGCTGTGTGTATATGTATGGATGTATGCATGCATTCATGCATGTGTGCATGTATGTATGTATGCATGGTTGTATGTATGTATGTAGGTAGGTATGTAGGTAGGTATGTCGGTATGCCTGCATGTATGCATGCATGACTGTATGTATGCATGCATGTAATTTGGTATGTGTACGCGTTCTCTACGGATGTATATGTGTATGGATGCATGCAGGCATTTCATGCCTGTATGTAGTAACTGTATGTATGCGTGCATGTATGTATGTGTGTATGCATGTATGTATGCATGCATGCATGCATGCATGTACGTACGTACGTACGTACGTACGTACGTATGTATGTATGTATGTATGTATGTATGTATGTATGTATGTGTTTATGTCTGTAATATACTGTAATATAATGCAATGTAATGGAATGCACGGTGACGCAATGTAAGGTAGTGCAATGACATGCATGGTATTATATCGGATTGCAACGTTCGTTTGTGTGTATATATGCATGCATGTATGTATGCAAATGTGTTGTAGGTCTGTCTGCCTGTAGGCAGAGATGTAGGTATGCATACATGCATGCATGCATGCATACATGCATGCATGCATGAATATATGTGCGTACATATGTATGAATTATATTAAGGTGTGTGTACAGCAATCTATACATGTATACATACATGCATGCATATCTACCGAAGACGCCTACTGCGAATCACCGCCGCCCCCTGCCTTCTAGAATCGCCCATGTGGGCGAGCGTTGTGGTAATAGCCCGGCCAAGCTATCGGACCATGTGTTTCCCAAACCGTTGCGGAAACCCTCTGGGGAGCACTTGGGGGATAATGGCGGGGAAGATCAGGAGGAGGCGGAGGAGGAGGAGGAGGAGAAGGAGGAGGAGGAGGAGGAGGAGGAGGACGAGGAGGAGGAGGAGGAGGAGGAGGAGGAGGAGGAGGAGGATGGGGCATCTTGGAAACCTCTGGGGACACTCTTGGGGCCTCCTGGGAGCTTCCTGAGCCCTCTTGGAGGCATCATGGGAGCCTCCTTGGGCCCCTCGGGGGCCTTTGGGGGCTTCTTGGGGCCTCTATGACAGTCTGGGTGGACTCCTGGCCCGTCTGACGCCGTCGGAAGCCGTCTTGGGGACCTCTCTGGGCCGACTTGGGGCCCTCTTTAGGTACTCCAGGGCCGTCTTGGAAGCAATCTTGGCGTCTTGGAGTCCTCTTGGGCCGTCTTGGGGCTCTCTTTGGCCTGGCTTGGGGCCTCTTGGACCGTTCTGGGGCCATCCTGGAGGCGTCTTGGGCGATGATAGAGCGATCTTTGGGAGCTCTTGGGCAGTCTCGGACCGTCGGTAGGCCGAAAAGAAAAGGAACACCATTGATTTCCCAAGATGCCTCTAAGACGCCCAAGAAAGCCTCCAAGACGGCCCTGGAGCATTCCAAGAGGGCCAACTCGGTCCAGAGAGGCCCCCAAGACGGCTTCCAACGGCATCAGACGGGCCAGGAGCCCACCAAGAAGGCCGAAGATGGCTCTACGATGGCCCAAGACGGCCCAAGAGGCAGGCCGAAAGGATGCAAATGCCAAAATCGCTCTAAAACCAAAGGACAAACAATGAGTTTGGCCTCTTCGGGCCTTCCTGGCAGCCCTCTTGGAGGCCTCCTGGGCCGTCTTGGGCCATCTTAGAGCCGTCTTGGTGGGCTTCTGGCCCGTCTGACGCCGTTGGAAACCGTCTTGGGGGCCTCTCTGGGCCGACTTGGGGCCCTCTTGGGGTGATCCAGGCTTCCTTGGGCGTCTTAGAGGCATCGTGAGCCGTCTTGGGGCCCTCTTGGGGCCGTCTTGGGACCGTTTTGGGGGCCTCTTGGGCAGACTTGAGGCCATCTTGGAGGCCTCGGCGATCTGGGGGCGATATTGGGACTTCTTGGGCCGTCTTTGTCCCGTCGGAAGGCCGAAAAGGAGCAAATACGAAAATCCTTCAAAAACCCTAGGACAATCAATGAATTTAGCCTCTTCGGGCCCTCCTGGAGGACCTCTCGGAGGCCTCTTGGGCCGTCTTGGAGGCCTCTTGGGCACTCTTGGGCAGTCTTGGGCCGTCTTGGAGGCTTCTTGGGCGAACTTGGAGGCATATTGGACTCTCCTGGGCCGTCTTGGAGGCCATCTTGGACCATCTTGGGCGAACCTGGAGGCCGTCGTGGGCCATCTTGACCATCTCGGAGGCCATCTTGGAGCCGTCTGGAGCCGAAAAACCCTTTGCAGCCACCTGTTGCGCATCTCCGGCGGGACGGGCCGAACCCCCAGGGGAGTTCTTTTGGAAAAGAACCAAACCCAAAAGCGAAAGGGTCTAGCACGCCGGGAACCCCTGTGATAAATCAACAGGGGGCGGCGGATCTAAGACGCCTACGGCGAATCACCGCTGCCCCCTGCCCCTTTGGAAGCGCCTCTGTGGCCGACAGCTGGGCCAGAGCTTGGCCAAGCTATCGGGCCAGTTGTTCCCCGAGTCGGTTTGGAAAGGTTTCGGGGAACGCATGGGGGAGCAAGAAGAGGAGGAGGGGAAGGATGAGGAACAAAAAGAGGAGGAGGAGGAGGAGGAGGAGGAGGAGGAGGAGGAGGAGGAGGAGGAGGAGGAGGAGGAGGAGGAGGAGGAGGCCTCTTGGGCGCCTCTTGGGCGCCTTTTGGGGCACTCTGGGGGCCTCCTGGGAGCTTCCTGGGGGCCTCTTGGAGGGTTTATAGGGGCCTTTGGGGGCTTCTTGGGAGCCTCTTTGGCCGTCTTAACGCGTTCCTGGCTTGTCTGACGCCGTCGGAAACCGTCTTGGGGGGCCTGTCGGCCTCGTCTTGGGGTCCTCTTGGGGCATAACAGGGGTTCTTAGAGGCCATCTTGGGCGTCTTGGAGGCCTCTTGGGCCGTTTTGGGGCCCTCTTGGGGTCGTCTTGGGGGCCTTTTGGGCCGTCATGGGGCCATCTTGGAGGCCTCTTGGGCGATCTTGGGGGCCTCGTGCGCCGTCTTGAGCAGTCGGAAGGCAGAAAGGCGAAAATGCCCAAATCCTTGAAAAACCTTAGGACAATCAATGAATTTGGCCTCTTCGTGCCCCTCCTGGAGGGCGTCTTGGACGCCTTTTGGGCAGTCTTGGAGGCCTCTTTAGGGCACTCTTGGACCGTCTTGGGCCACCTTGAGGCCATCTTAGGCCGCTTTGAATGCATCTTGGGCCGTCTTGGAGGCAGGGCCATCTTAGCCGTCTTGGAGGCAATTTTGGCCGTCTTGGAGGCCTCTTGGGCCCTCTTGGGGCCGTCTTCGGGGCTTCTTGGGCCGTCATGGGGCCATCTTGGAGGCCTCGTGGGCGATCTTTGGGGCCTCTTAGGCCGTCTTGAGCCGTCGGAATGCCGAAACGAAGCAAACGCCACAATCATTCAAAAACCTTAGGAACATCAATGATTTTGGCCTCTTCGGGCACTCCTGGAGGACCTCCTGGAGGCCTCTTGGGCCGTCTTGGAGGCCTCTTGGGGGCCTCTTGGGCCGTCTTAGGCCATCTGGAGGCCCTCTCAGGCCGTCTTGGGTGCATCTTGGGCCGTGTTGGAGGCATTTTGGAGCCATCTTAGCCGTCTTGGAGGCATCTTGGGCGTCTTCGAGGCCTGTTGGGCCGTCTTGGGGCCCATGGGGCATCTTGGGGGCCTCTTGGGCCGTCATGGGGCCATCTTGGAGACCTCTTGGGCGATCTTGGGGCGATCTTCGGGGCCTCTTGGGCCGTCGGAGGGCCGAAAAGGCGAAAATTCAGAAATCTTTCAAACATCAAAGGACAAACAATGAGTTTGGCCTCTTCGGGCCTTCCTGGAGGACCTCTCGGAGGCCTCTTGGGCTGTCTTGGAGACCTCTTAGGGGGCTCTTGGGCCGTCTTGGGCCATCTTGAGGCTATCTTCGGCTGTCTTGGGTGCATCTTGGGCCGTCTTGGAGGCATTTTGGGGCCATCTTACCGTCTTGTGGCCTTGGGGGCATCTTGGAGGCCATTCTGGGCCAGATTGAGTGACGCATTTGGGGATTGAGGTCCTGGGCAATCTTTCCGGGTGGCCAGCGTGACGGGCCGAAGCCACGGTGTGGTTCTTTTTTTAAAAGAACCAAAACCGAAATCGTCCAGCACGCCAGGCACCCCTGCGATGAATCGACAGGGCGCGGCGGATCGAAGACGCCTACGGCGAATCACCGCCGCCCCCTGCCCCTTTGGAAGCGCCTCTGTGGCCGACAGCTGGGCCAGAGCTTGGCCAAGCTATCGGGCCAGTTGTTCCCCGAGTCGGTTTGGAAAGGTTTCGGGGAACGCATGCAGGAGCAAGAAGATGAGGAGGGGGTGAGGAAAACAGGGGGGGAGGAGGAGGAGGAGGAGGAGGAGGAGGAGGAGGAGGAGGAGGAGGAGGAGGAGGAGGAGGAGGAGGAGGAGGAGGAGGAGGGAGGAGGAGGAGGAGGAAGAGGAGGAGGAGGAGGAGGAGGCCTCTTGGGCGCCTTTTGGGGCACTCTGGGGGCCTCCTGGGAGCTTCCTGGGGGCCTCTTGGAAGGTTTTTGGGGGCCTTCGGGGGCCTTTGGGGGCTTCTTGGGGGCCTCTTTGACTGTCTTAGGGCATTCCTGGCTTGTCTGACGCCGTCGGAAGCCGTCTTGGGGGCCTGCCTGGGTCGTCCTGGGGTCCTCTTGGGGCATATCAGGGATTCTTAGAGGCCATCTTGGGCGTCTTGAAGGCCTCTTGGGCCGTTTTGGGGCCCTCTTGGGGCCGTCTTGGGGGCCTTTTGGGCCATCTTGGAGGCCTCTTGGGCGATCTTGGGGGCCTCCTGCGCCTTCTTGAGCTGTCGGAATGCCGAGAAGAAGTAAATGCCAAAATCTTCCAACCATCTTCGGAACATCAATGATTTTGGCCTGTTCGGGTCCTTTTGGAAGACCTCCTGGACACCTTTTGGGCCGTCTTGGAGACTTCTTGGGGGCCTCTTGGACCGTCTTGGGCCATTTTGAGGCCATCTTGGGCCGCTTTGGGTGCATCTTGGGCCGCCTTGAAGGCATTTTTGGGCCATCTTAGCCGTCTTGGAGGCCATTTTGGTCGTCTTGGAGGCCTCTTGGGGCCTCTTGGGGCCGTCTTGGGGGCTTCTTGGGCCGTCGTGGGGCCATCTTGGAGGCCTCTTGGGCGATCTTGGGGGCCTCTTGGGCCGTCTTGAGCCGTCGGAATGCCGAAACGAAGCAAATGCCACAATCATTCAAAACCTTAGGAACATCAGTGATTTTGGCCTCTTCGGGCACTCCTGGAGGACCTCTTGGAGGCCTCTTGGGCCGTCTTGGAAGCCTCTTGGGGGCCTCTTGGGCCGTCTTAGGCCATCTGGAGGCCCTCTCAGGCCGTCTTGGGTGCATCTTGGGCCGTGTTGGAGGCATTTTGGGGCCATCTTACCCATCTTGGAGGCATCTTGGGCGTCTTCGAGGCCTGTTGGGACGTCTTGGGGCCCATGGGGCCGTCTTTGGGGGCCTCTTGGGCCGTCATGGGGCCATCTTGGAGACCTCTTGGGCGATCTTGGGGCGATCTTCGGGGCCTCTTGGGCCGTCAGAGGGCCGAAAAGGCGAAAATGCAAAAATCCTTCAACAACCTAGGGATCATCAATGATTTTGGCCTCTTCGGGCCTTCCTGGAGGACCTCTTGGAGGCCTCTTGGGCTGTCTTGGGGACCTCTTAGGGGGCTCTTGGGCCGTCTTGGGCCATCTTGAGGCTATCTTCGGCCGTCTGGGGTGCATCTTGGGCCGTCTTGGAGGCATTTTGGGGCCATCTTAGCCGTCTTGGATGCCATTTTGTCCGTCGTGGAGGCATCTTGGAGGCCATCTTGGGCCATCGTGACCGAAACATTGGGGGATTGAGGTCCTGAGCAATCTTTCCGGGTGGCCGGCGGAACGGGCCGAAGCCCCAGGGGGAGTTTTTTTGGAAACAGAACCAAAACCAAAACCGAAAGGATCTCCGCCGCCCCCTGCCCCTTTGGAAGCGCCTATGTGGCCGAACGTTGAGGCTAGACCTGCCAAGCTATCGGACCATGTGTTCCCCGAATCGGTTTGGAAAGCCTTCGGGGAACACGTGGGCATCTTGAAGGTCATCTTGGCCGTCTGGAGGCCATTTTGACCCTTTAAGGCCTTCTTGGAGGACGTCTTAGAGGGCTCTTGGGCCGTCTTGGAGGCCATCTTGAGCGTATTGGAGGCCTCTTGGGCCGTCTGGGGGGCCTCTTGGGGCCGTCTTGGGCCTCTTGGGCGATCTTTGGGGGCACTTGGGCCGTCTTGGGCCGCCGGAAGGCAGAAACAAAGCAAATGCCACAATTCTTCAAACAACTTATAGAAAATCAGTGATTTTGGCCTTTTCGGGCCTTCCTGGAGGCCCTCTTGGAGGCCTCTTGGGCCGTCTTGGGCCGTCTTAGGGCCATCTTCGGCCGTCTTGGTGGGCTCCTGGCTCGTCTGACGCTGTCGGAAGCCGTTTGGGGGGCCTCCCTGGGCCGACTCGGGGCCCTCTTGGAATGCTCCAGGGCCGTCTTGGACGGCATCTTGGGCATCTTGAAGGCCTCCTGGGCCGTCTTGGGGGCCTCTTGGGGCCATCTTGGGGGCCTCTTGGGCCGTTCTGGGGCCGTCTTGGGCGATCTTTGGGCGATCTTTGGGGGCTCTTGGGCTGTCTCGGGCCTTGGGAAGGCCGAAAAGAAGCACATGTCAAAATCTTTCAAAACCCTCCGGAAAAGCAATGATTTTGGCCTCCTCAGGCCCTCCTTGAGGCCCTCTTGGAGGCCTCTTGGGCCGTCTTGGGTCAGCTTCGAGCCAACTTTGGCCATTTTGGTTTTTTCCTGGCACGTCTGATGCCGTCGGGAGCCGTCTTGGCGGCCTCTCTGGGCCGACTTGGGGCCCTCTTGGGGCGCTTCGGGGCCGTCTTGGAGACCATCTTGGGCGTCTTCGAGGCCTCTTGGGCCGTCTTGGGGACCTCTTGGAGCCATCTTGGGGGCCTCTTGGGCCGTCATGGGGCCATCTTGGAGGCCTTGTGGGCGATCTTGGGGCGATCTTGGGGGCCTCTTGGGCCGTCTTGAGCCGTCGGAATGCCGAAAAGAAGCAAATGCCAAAATCATTCAAAAACCTCAGGAAGATCAATGATTTTGGCCTCTTCGGGCCCTCCTGGAGGACCTCTTGGAGGCCTCATGGGCTGCTTGGAGGCCTCTTGGGGGCCTCTTGGGCCGTCTTAGGCCATCTGGAGGCCATCTCAGGCCGTCTTGGGTGCATCTTGGGCCGTGTTGGAGGCATTTTGGGGCCATCTTACCCGTCTTGGAGGCACCTTGGGCGTCTTCGAGGCCTCTTGGGCCGTCTTGGGGCCCTCTTGTGGGCATCTTGGGGCCTCTTGGGGCGTCTTGGGGCCATCTTGGAGGCCTCTTGGGCGATCTTTGGGCGATCTTTGGGGGCTCTTGGGCCGTCTCGGGCCGTCGGAAGGCCGAAAAGAAGTATATGCCCAAATCGTTCAAAACCCCAAGGAAAATCAATGATTTTGGCCTCTTCGGGCCTTCCTGGAGGACCTCTTGGAGGCCTCTTGGGTCGTCTTGGGTCGTCTTGGGGGCTTCTTAGGCGACTTGGAGGTATCTTGGACTCTCTTGGGCCGTCTTGGAGGCCGTCTTGGACCATCTTGGGCGAACTTGGGGGCCATCGTGGACCATCTTGGAGGCCATCTTGGGCCAACGTGGCCATGTTGGCGCCATCTTGACCCATCTTGGAGGATTTTTTTCCGGATTGAGCACCTCCCTGGTGCCCCGGCGGGACGCGCCGGAGGATCTAGCACGCCAGGCACCCCTGTGATGAATCAACAGGGTGCGGCGGATAATCCCACCACCGTGCCTGGGTTTTGGGTTAGAGGCCTCTTGGATGTTCGTTTGGATCTCGTGGGATGCCTCTGGGGGGTCTCCTGGAGGCAGTTTTGTAGCCTCCTGAGGGCCATTTGGGGGCCTCTGTGGGGCATCTTTTTGGGCCTCTTGGGAGCCTCGAGGGGCCTCTTGGGGGCCTCTTGGGCGCCTTTTGGGGCCTCTTGGAGGCCTCTTGGAGGCTTCCTGGGGGCTTCTTGGGGCGGAAGGCTCGGACTGTCGGTTCGTGCCCCCTCTTTTGGGTCCCTCTTGGGGCAGTCTTGGGGTTTGGGCCGTTTTGGGGCCCTCTTGGCCTCTTGGGCCGTCTTTGGGCTCTCTTTGGGGCCTGCCTTGGGGCGGTCTTGGCGGCCTCTGGGGCCACCTTGGAGCGTCGGAAGCCCGAAAACGGGAGAACGCAAAAAACATTGAAAATCACAAGGGGAACACATTTTTTTCCCAACCATCCTGTGGTGTTGGGTCCTCGTTTTGAAGAGACAGCGCCCCGCGTCCCACCTCCTCTCCTCCTCCTCCCCCTCCTCGCCCTCCTCCCTCCTCCCCCTCCTTGCCTCTGCTCTCGGCACACCCCTCACACGTTTCGTAGCCCCATAGGGAGCTCCACCGAAGGTCCCAGTGGCACAGCCCGCATGCGGTTCCTCCACCCAGGGCAGCGTTTCGTAGCCCCATAGGGAGCTCCACCGAAGGTCCCAGTGGCACAGCCCGCATGCGGTTCCCCCACCCAGGGCAGCGTTTCGTAGCCCCATAGGGAGCTCCACCGAAGGCCCCAGTGGGGGTGTTCGCATGCGGTTCCCCCACCCAGGGCAGCGTTTCGTAGCCCCATAGGGAGCTCCACCGAAGGCCCCAGTGGGGGTGTTCGCATGCGGTTCCCCCACCCAGGGCAGCGTTTCGTGGCCCCATAGGGAGCTCCACCGAAGGCCCCAGTGGGGGTGTTCGCATGCGGTTCCCCCACCCAGGGCAGCGTTTCGTGGCCCCATAGGGAGCTCCACCGAAGGCCCCAGTGGGGGTGTTCGCATGCGGTTCCCCCACCCAGGGCAGCGTTTCGTAGCCCCATAGGGAGCTCCACCGAAGGCCCCAGTGGGGGTGTTCGCATGCGGTTCCCCCACCCAGGGCAGCGTTTCGTGGCCCCATAGGGAGCTCCACCGAAGGCCCCAGTGGGGGTGTTCGCATGCGGTTCCCCCACCCAGGGCAGCGTTTCGTAGCCCCATAGGGAGCTCCACCGAAGGCCCCAGTGGGGGTGTTCGCATGCGGTTCCCCCACCCAGGGCAGCGTTTCGTGGCCCCATAGGGAGCTCCACCGAAGGCCCCAGTGGGGGTGTTCGCATGCGGTTCCCCCACCCAGGGCAGCGTTTCGTGGCCCCATAGGGAGCTCCACCGAAGGCCCCAGTGGCACAGCCCGCATGCGGTTCCCCCACCCAGGGCAGCGTTTCGTAGCCCCATAGGGAGCTCCACCTAAGGCCCCAGTCGCGCAGTTCGCATGCGCCCCCCCCTCCCCCCCCCCCACCCAGGGCAGCGTTTCGTGGCCCCATAGGTAGCTCCCCCGAAGGTCACAGTGGCGCAGTTCGCATGCGTCCAGTACTGCGTTTCGTGGCCCCATAGGGAGCTCCACCGAAGGTCCCAGTGGCGCAGTTCGCATGCGCCCTCCCCACACCCAGGGCGGCGTTTCGTGGCCCCATAGAGAGCTCCACCAAAGGTCCCAGTTGCGCAGTTCGCATGCGTCCCCCCCACCCAGTACAGCGTTTCGTGGCCCCATAGGGGGCTTCCCCGAATGCGATACCCACAAGTGCATAAGGTTGGGTCTTTCGCCAGGCTAATTTTTATTAGTACTAGTAGTAGTAATAGTAGGAGTCGTAGTGATGGCGGGGGTAGTAGTAGTAGTAGTAGTAGTAGTAGTAGTAGTAGTAGTAGTAGTAGTAGTAGTAGTAGTAGTAGTAGTAGTACTAGTAGTAGTAGTAGTAGCAGTAGTAGTAGTAGTAGTAGCCGTAGTAGCGTAGTCGTAGTATTCGGCGTAGTAGTAGTAGTAGTAGTAGTAGTAGTAGTAGTAGTAGTAGTAGTAGTAGTAGTAGTAGTA
>CAUYUJ010019717.1:147250-172917 GCA_963575745.1 Prorocentrum cordatum
CTACTACTACTACTTACTGTTACTACTACGATGACTACTACTATGACGTCTACTACTACTACTACTACTACTACTACTACTACTACTTTTACTACTCCTACTACTACTACGTCTACTACTACTACTAGTACTATTACTACTACTACTGCTACTCATCCTGCTCTTCATGCTGATGCTACTACTGCTACTACTACTACTGCTACTAGTACTAGTACTATTACCAGTACTTGTACTAGTATTACTATTAGTAGTAGTAGTACTACTACTACTACCACTACTCCTACTACTAGTTCTACTACTACCATTACTATTACTACTACGACTACTACCACTACTACTCTTACAACTACTAGTACTACTGTTACTACTTTTACTACTGCTGCTACTCTTACTATTACCTTCACTTCTACCACCATTACTACTACCACTGCTACTACCACTATCACTACTATTACTACCACTACTACTACTACTACTACTACTGCTACTTACTATTCCTACTACTACTATTACTACTTCTACTAGTATTACGACTACTACTAGTACGTCTATTACTACTACATCTACTACTACTACTACTACTGCTACTACTTCAACTAATCCTCCTGCTCCTCCTGCTGATACTGCTACTACTACTACTACTACGGGTACTAGTACTACCACTAGTACTTGCACGAGTACTAGTACTGCTGCTACTACTACTACTACTACCACCACTTCTACTACTACTACTACTACTACTGCTACTACTACTACTACTACCACTACTCCTACTACTAGTTCTACTACTATTACTACTACTATCACTACTACTACTACTACTACTACTACCACTACTACCACTACTTCTCGCACAACTCTTATTACTACTATTGCTACTTCCACTACTGCCACTACTCTTACAATTACTTTCACTATTACCACCATTACTACTAGCACTACTACAACCACCACCACTACTATTACTTTTATTAATATTATTGTTATTACGATCACTACTACTTACTGTTACTACTACTATGACTACACGTACTACTGTTACGACTACTACTACTACTACTACTACGTCTACTGTTACTACTACTACTAGTACTACTACTACTACTACTTCTCCTGCCCCTCCTGCTGATACAGCTTCTACGACTACTACTACTAGTACTAGTACTACTACTAGTACTTGTACTAGTACAAATACTACTACTACTCCTACTACCAGTTCTACTATCATCACTACTACTATCATTATTGTTACTACTACTACTACTACTACTACTACTATTACTACCACTACTACTCTTACAACAACTACTACTACTACTACCACTACTACTACTACGACTACTACTACTACTACTACTACTACAACTACTAGTGCTACTACTACTACTACTACTACTACTACTACTACTACTACTACTACTACCACCCTACTACTCCTACTACTACTACTACTACTAGTACTACTACTACTACTACTACTACAACTACTACTACTCGTACTCCTACTCCTACTCCTACTACTACTACTACCACTACTACTACTACGACTACTACTACTAGTACTACTACTACGACTACTACTACTACTACTACTACTCCTACTACTCCTACTCCTACTCCTACTCCTACTCCTACTACTACTACTACTACTACTACTACTACTACTACTACTACTACCACTACTACTACTACTTCTACAGCGGCGGACTTCGGGGGCCCTTTGAGAGATCTTCGTCTAGGATGGTTCCTCGATGGGCTTCGGTGCGCTTCGTTGGGCCTTCGAGGGATCTTCGGCTAGGATGGGCGAGGAAGAGAAACTGCATCAGCATAAACTTTGGCGCTCTGCGCGGACAGCCACAAGTTTATGCTCACGGCTTATCTCTTCTTCTAGATGGGCCAACGACGGGCTTCGATGCGCTTCGTTGGGCTTCGATGGCCCTCGAGAGATCAGCGGCTACGATGGGCTTCCCCCCCTGGGAGTGTGCAAGGAACACGCCCCCCGTGCCCCGCATGGCCGGCCCGTGGGGTCCTCTTCCTCCACCCCCTCGCCAGGAGGAGGCGGTGGCTCCTTCGTGGCGACTCCGCTTCGTCTCGTCCGACCTTCACTTCGTCCGCTTCGATTCGTCCGTTCCCCTCGTTCGGACGAAGCGAAAGAGGACGAAAGGAAAGAGGACGAAGCGAACGAGAACGACACGAAAGAGGACGAATCGAATGAGGGCGACGCGAAAGCGGGCGGAATGCACGGCCACTCCTCGTGGCGACCTCTCTGGCAGTGCCTGGAAGAGCAGCCGGGCAGATCTTCGACGGGCCCAGGGGCAATCCCTGACATCCGCCTCCCGGACTGACTTCTTCAGTCCGCGGCCCCAGGAGGTCCCGACCTACCCCTCCCCGTGGACAGTGAGGAGGAGGAGGAGGAGGAGGAGGAGGAGGAGGAGGAGGAGGAGGAGGAGGGCCCCCGGATCCAGTTTCGATGGCCCGGGGGCCCGCAGACGGCCCCGGAGGAGGAGCCGCCAGGATTTGGAAGAATCCCGCAGCCGGAGGTCTGGGCTCCCTGTCGCTTGGGCGTCGCGTCTGGGGGGGGGGGGGCGACTCATGGGGGGCGGCGAGGGCTGCCGGAAAGGAGCCGTTTCGGGCCCCCACTGGGGCCCGTTAGGGCCCCAGAGGGGCCTTCAGGGCCCGAGGAGCGCACCTTTCTTTATCCCCCCCCTATTCACCACCCCCCCATCGATTGGGATGCAACTCCTGGGAGGTCCAATTCTGATTTTGCCCCGGTCCGAAATCCAGCTTACTCCGGCTTATTCCCGCTTCATCCCGCTCAATCTGGCTCAATCCCGGTTAGTCCGCGGCCTAATCTGGCGTAGTGGCCCCCCAATGGGGCTTCATCCTCTTTATTCTTCCCGACGAAGACCTCCCAGGAGTTGCCTCCGAACCCCATTCGCCGCCCCCCCATCAAGCGACGCCCAATCGTGTCGAGGCCTTCCTTGTCCAGGGGAGGGCCTTCTGGCTGCTCCCGGGCTCCCCGCCCTGGCCCGTTGCGGTGGGCCCGCCGACGGCGGCTGCTCGCCGGCCGCGCCGGCACGCTGAGCGCTTGCGCCAGGTCAGGTCGAATATGCGTTAGAGGTAGAACCAGCGAGACCTTCTAAATCTTGAGAAAAGGGGGTGTACCGATCTTCCTCCTCTCCCTCCTCCTCCTCCTCCTCCTCCTCCTCCTCCTCCTCCTCCTCATCCTGTCTCAGTCGCTGTCGGCCTCGGAGGTCGGATCGAACGCGGCCAGCCTCCTCCTCCTCCTCCTCCTCCTCCTCCTCCACTTCTTCCTCCTCCTCCTCCTCTTCCTCCTCTTCCTCCTCCTCTTCCTTCTCTTCCTCCTCCTCCTTCTCTTCCTCCTCCTCCTCCTCTTCCTCCCCCTCCTCCTCCCCCTCCTCCTCCTCCTCCTCCTCCTCCTCCTCCTTCTGCTCCTCCCCCTCCATGGTCATCGGCATCCTCACTCTGGCTGGGGCAAGTGTGGATTCTGGGTGAGCTCTGCCTGGGCCGCCCCACCGCGGGACCAAAGGAAGGGCTCCGAAGCGTCCCGAGACCACGGTGGAGAGACCTCCGCCTCGTAGGGACGTCGAGTCGGGGCGGGGGGGCGACACATGCTGTCGGCATCCGGGATTCATATCATCGCCTCGCTACGGCTGCCGCTCCTCCCGCGGCTGCCGCTCCACCTCCTCTTCCTCTGTCCGTCTCCTCTGCGGCTTCCACTGTATCCTATCTCTCTCCTCGGCTACACATGAGAAGTACCTCTCGCTGGAGCGATCTTTGGTGCGGGCACACCGGGGTCCCCAGATGGTTGGACGCGATGCGACAGCAGCGGCTTGCGCGCTCGGGTTTGACCCCCCCCGCGCCGCCCCAAAGCCACTCACCGAATGTCACTCTGACCCAGGGTTACTCTAACGAGCAGCCGATCCCCCTCACCCTCATCTAGCCCTGTGGCGTTGGCAATGGGATCGTGGTATGGCTGCTGCCACTGCTGCTGCTGCTGCTGCTGCTGCTGCTGCTGCTGCTGCTGCTGCTGCTGCTGCTGTCTGCCTCTTGTTCGTTTTCCCCCTCCTCCTCCTCCTCCTCCTCCTCCTCCTCCTCCGCCCCCTCATTCCTCTCCTCCTCCCCCTCCTCCACCCCTCCTCCTCCTCTTCTCCTCTCCTCCTCCTCCTCCTCCCCTCCCTTTCTCCTCCTCCTCCTCCTCCTCTCCTCCTCCTCCTTTCCTCCTCCTCCTCCTCCTCCTCCTCCTCCTCCTCCTCCTCCTCCCCCCTCCATTTCTCCTCCTCATCTAGCCCTGAGGCGTTGGTAATGGGATTTTGGTGTAGCTGCTGGTCTCGCAGTCGTTTGATGTATATACTGGTTTAGCAGAAGTGCTAGGCACACAAGGGGGAATCGGTACCTCGGAGTCGTGTCAACCCCTCTCTGAGACAGCTTTTTCCTCTCGTGGCACACCTCTCGCGTGTGCAGCATAAACGAGCGCCAGGCTACGAACTGGCAACTGGCAGGTTTACGTCGTCACCTTCTCGCTTCAGCCAAAACTCAAATATATAATGAGGATGGCGATAGTACTGGACAAAGGCATGAGCACAACACATGTGAGCACCGTGCGTGCGATCACACATGCAATCAAGATGCAGCACATACAAAAGAGGAGGAAGAGGCGAAAAGCGTTGGCGAGCAGATGCAGCAAGTTCGAATCAAACTCGAACGCCGCACTGAGGATGAGCTCGCCTGGCGGAGCGTAAAGGGAGGCAAACACTGTCCGAACAAAATCTGATGCTGCTGCTGCTGCTGCACCCTCCACATACTTATAAGCAGCAGCTAAAAGTACGGAGTGCACGAGCAGAAAACTGATTACTCGAGCTGTCATCTCACCGATAGGAAAGCATTCGAGGCCGAGGTTCACTGCATCACTGGTTACTGCCAGGGGCATCCACATAATCCACAAGGCACGTTGGATACGCCTCCGCACTCTCCGCACTATACGGTAGATACGTTTGAACTTCATCGGCCTCTGCTCTCGATCTCACGAACGGGGCAATGAGGACGATTCTGGTAGGTTGAGCCTCCACCAAGTCAGTCAAGCCGTCGATTCAATCTTATTCACAAGCTGGTCGATCTTCTGGCGCTTGTTGACTCCCGTCGTTTTGCTCAGTCCTGAAGACTCGAGCCACTGGTTGAGGATCGTCTGCGTGAGCTTCGGCACCGAGGTGAGCTTCTGCAGGTATCCCTCACGGTCCTGTGGCCACTCACTCACATCCCAGTCGGGCAGGAGCTGCTGTGTGAGCGTGCGGATGCCATCGGTGATGCCGGCATCCGCTCTCGGCGTCTCCTCGACGTCGAACGCCGGTGGCACGGGCAGACGCTTGCGTCCCTCACGCGCAGGCTCTCCTGCACACGCACCACCGTCAGAGGTAGCTGAGCGGGCCGTCTTCTTCTGGAGCTCCGCGACGGCCTTCGTCAGCTTCTCGATCTGCTCGTCCTTCTCGAGGCTGCTCAGATCATCTGCACCTGCAGCCTCACTCTTCTGAAGCTGCGCCATCATCTTCTTCAGTACAGCTGCGTTGTCCTCGTTCTCGTCGTCGTTCGTCTTCTTCTTCTGCTTGTCCTTCTTCTTCTTCTGCATGAACTGCTTGTACATCTGCTTCATCTGCTTGAGGTTGATCGCATTGCCACTCACGCTGGAGGCGTCAGAGGATGTCGTAGCGGAAGAACTGGTAGTATACGTGTCGGAGTCCTGCTTCTTCAGCACCTTCGTCTTCGCAAACTGGAGGAAACTGAAGGGCTTGTCTTTCTTGCCATGCTTCTTCTTGTCAATGCTCTTCTTGATCTTGCTCTTGCTGATCCCGAACAGGTTGCCGACGACCTCGGTAGCTCCACGTCGCACAGCCTCTGCCAGGCTCCTCTTCTCAGCCTTGGCCGCGCGTCGGGCCTCCTTCGCCATGAAGGCTGCCTGCATCTCACGGGCATTGCTCAGCGCGTCGTGCAGGTAGGCGTCAGATCTGCTGGGACCTGGGTTGTGGTACTGCTTGTTCTGGTACGCGTAGTTCTGGCTCTTGCCGCTCTGGTAGCCTCCACCTCCACCATATCCATGGCCTCCGCGTTGGTCGCCTCCATGGCCACCGTGGGGACCACCTCCTCCGCCAGGAGGGCGTGGCGGCTTCCCCCAGACCATCGCCCGGCACGGTGCTGCCGACAGGGGCTGGGTGAGGTGGCGGCCAGCAGCCAGACGTGGGGCCTGGCACTTGCTACACGGAGGATCGCTCACTGAGGATTGTGCTATGAGCCAGTAAGCTATCCCAGACGGAGTCGAGCAAACACCGAAGCACTTCAACCTTGGCACCCGCACTCTGCACCAGTTCTTCAAGTTCTCTGCTCGACCTGGCCAGCTCTCTCCCCATCTTACGAATGTGGCATAGGTATGTAGATGTATGCTTACGAGGGACACTACAAAGACTTCGGCCGATAATGATGGCTGGCCATTTCTGGACCAAAACTTCAACAAGGATATCGGTTGTGGCCTCTCGGGCTCGATGAGGGTGTCCCTGGGCCATGGAATTAAAGGTGAGGACCCTCTCCCACATTCGTGGGTACAACAACCGCGGGGGCAACATATTGGGGGCACTCTCATAGTGCGGAAACTTCGCATATTTAAAATTCCATCTCTTTCCCTGGATGAAATCTTGATTTGCTGCAAACGCATAGCATTCAATATCTGTGCCTTTCGCTCTGATCTCACACTGAAGGTACTGCATTGGGAGGTCTGCTCCCTCGTGGGTGATCCCCACATCCGATGGAAACAACTGACGCAGACCTCGATACAGACAATTACTACAGTATACTCGAGAGAAACAAAGTGAGTCATCAACATACAAAAGACCCTGCACCAATTCATCTGTCTCATATAGTGGAATGCTAAAACCCAACCTGCGTGCAAGTGCTTTATTCTTATACAATGCAACGATGGATTCACCAAGGTCGGCCAATGTGGCAGGCTCGGACATGGAGCCGCCCATCGGCCAACCTTTACGCCGACAGAAAACCTCCATGCCAACACAAAAGTATTTGTCCTCACATGCATATGTAAGTGCTCGATTGATATCTTTAAATGTGACCAAATCATATCCTGGCTTCCTGGGCTGTCCTGGCACGTGCAGTCCTCCATGGGCCTTGCGACCTCTCTGCACCTCGACGCTGGTGGCACCGGTCTTCGCCGTGATACGGGCGAGGAGCTGACGTGCACGTGCACATCCTCGGACCTCAGAGGCGTCCTTGAAGAACTGTGCAGCATCAACCTTGACAAAGGCAAGAGGGGGTTTCTGACAACCACAGGGGCAAGTATGTGTATACTTAGAAATGGTACACAACTTATTAATACGCGTGCGAAGAGGAGATGGCAGACGATTGGGTTCCCATACTGTCCACATTGCATCACCCGATTTTTTCTTAGCAATTCTAAGGGCACGTGCTGCTTTTTGGAGAAAACGTTTTTGGGTAGCCCTGCAGTTGCTGATGATCTCACGCTCATGCGCGTGATCTTTCTCGCAGGTGAGTGCTCCCGTTTCTGCAGACACGCATTTGCCTTTAATTGTAAGGTAAGCTCGGGGCAGGTGTTCAATCTGGGCAATCTGTTTGCTGCGCCACTGATCTGGCACAAGCTTGGTATCTCTTTGACGCTGCATCTTAACAACTTGTTTGACTGAAAGCCTTGGCATGTGTTTATAATGGGTATTGTCATCCGAGAAGCATTTTCCCAGGCGCCAGATGTAGGAGTATGTTGGTACGCCGACCCTCCGATGTGGGTCTTTATCAACTCCAATCCACACATGGCTCTGGAATTCCCTGAGGTAGAAATCACGTACGATTTCCAAAGGGGGTGGGGGCTTTTTCGGACAAGGTTCCATTGGGGCAAGATACTGCAAACACAACTCATGCAACCATGGAGCATTATATCGTGCACGCTTGAACTGATATTTATAAAAGTGCTGCTTAAATTGGGGCTCAAGCTCACTCCAGATTCTATCTGCACGTACCGGTTCTGGGATACTCCAAAAGTTATTATCCCACACAACATCGTGCGTGAGCTGTCCTGCGATCTGGGGATCATTGCATATATGCCGATACCATGGTACAGTGAACAAAGATGAGATGTGATGCTGTTGGGTAAGTGTGTCACTATAATAGATCGGTCGTGTGCCCACAACTCGGGTCTTCGCAACGAGGTATTCATATAGGTTCTTTCGTTTATGACTCGCCATCCAGAGGTATCTCTTAACAAGCCTACTTACGCGTGACAAGACATGTGGATTCGATGAGGCAACTCGAAATGTGAAGGGTCGCCTCGGGAGCAAATTCCCTGTCTGCAGGAATCGTTCGAGCTTGGCTCGTGCTGTGTCTCTCTGTGCCTGCAGCAAACGACCACATAGACACCACACGCTGAGGATGTACGGGACCAACAAAGCATGTCGCCATAGCCTTGCATAGCATAGCCTGGTTCCAAAATCTCCGAGATACAGGCACAACCATGACTCATATCCACGCACATACATGAGATGCTTAACACGGTGTGCTGAGAGCAAAAGCTTGCGTGCACACCAATCAAGCAAACATGGGAAGTTAGCCTGCGTGCGCAACATACGTTTTCGAAGATCTGCACTCTGGCGTATTCGTGATATGATATTAAGTGCACACTCCTTCTCCAAACTAGGGTACTCTCGAAACCGTGGGTAGGCACGGCTCCTTTCATTTTTAGACCCATATTTATTGGAGGGGAGGAGTTGAGTAGGAGGGTGTAATATTTCGATGGTGAGGCTCTCAAATCGTAAAATGTTATTGATGCTACCATGGGCCAATGGTGTGGCCACGAGCGACCATATGGTACAACTACTCCACTGGGTGTATCTCGGGCGATGAGTTTGGGACCCTGCCTCAAGGAAAGTTGCATGGAAGTGCTCCTTGAATCTAGCCATGCCTCCATGCCAGCTGCGCCCGTTAACACGCCGGCTGTCCTGGGCCTTGCCCAGATACCAGGATCCGCACTCCAGGGATGCTGTGCAGTACAGCATGCCCATCTTAGCCTGGCCTGGGGCTGGGTGCAGCACAGCATGCTCGAGGTTCTGGAGGTAGCTCTTCCAAAATGGGCTCTCAAACTTTTGATACAACATCGTAGCTTGCAACTCGGGCTTACCAGCCCGCAACACCAGTCTAAGATAATGTTTCTCATTGTGGTACTTGGTAGCATGGTAATAGAACTGGTAGCAACCGAGAAGGTAATAGATAGACCACATGTGTACATTGGCTCGTCCTTTAGCGAGCCAAATCCCAAGGGCGCATCGAACATTCCTGATATGATCGATGTCGTATCTGCCCTGGAAGCCTCGCAAGGACCAGTTGCCATAACTTCGAGCGATTCGATGACACAACTCTTGTTCGGTCCCTCCGAGGGGAAGCTGGCAGAACACACATATGGCTCGGGCAACTTGGTACCCTCGATGCTGCTGAATTGTGTGCTGCCACTCAGTGTATGCGAGTCGGGGAAACACGGCAGTGGCACGTCTGTATGCCACCTCCATGGGGAACGGAGAACACAAATAGAGTGGTAATGTCTGGCTCGGGGGAGGGGCTCAAACTTGTACCTATGCAGTTGGCAGGAAACAAGTGGTATGATATTTAACCACCCCCGCCCTGGAGAAGGCCACTGGGGGTGAGCTGCTGGTCTCGCAGTCGTTTGATGTATATACTGGTTTAGCAGAAGTGCTAGGCACACAAGGGGGAATCGGTACCTCGGAGTCGTGTCAACCCCTCTCTGAGACAGCTTTTTCCTCTCGTGGCACACCTCTCGCGTGTGCAGCATAAACGAGCGCCAGGCTACGAACTGGCAACTGGCAGGTTTACGTCGTCACCTTCTCGCTTCAGCCAAAACTCAAATATATAATGAGGATGGCGATAGTACTGGACAAAGGCATGAGCACAACACATGTGAGCACCGTGCGTGCGATCACACATGCAATCAAGATGCAGCACATACAAAAGAGGAGGAAGAGGCGAAAAGCGTTGGCGAGCAGATGCAGCAAGTTCGAATCAAACTCGAACGCCGCACTGAGGATGAGCTCGCCTGGCGGAGCGTAAAGGGAGGCAAACACTGTCCGAACAAAATCTGATGCTGCTGCTGCTGCTGCTGCTTCTCTTCTTCCTCTGTCTGCCTCTTATTCGTTTTCCCTCTCCTCTTCCTCCTTCTCTTCCTCCTCCTCCTCCTCCTCCTCCTTCTCCTCCTCCTCCTCCTCCTCCTCCTCCTCCCCCTCCCTTTCTCCTCCTCCTCCTCCTCCTCTTCTCCTCCTCCTCCTCCTCCTCCTCCTTCTCCTCCTCCCCCCCTCCTCCTCCTCCTCCTCCTCCTCCTCCTCCTCCTCCTCCTCCTCCTCCTCCTCCTCCTCCTGCTCCTCCTCCGCCTCCTCCTTGTCCTCCTCCTCGACTTTCCAGCCCTGAGGCCTTGGCAGTGAGATCCTGGCGTCGATCTGCTGGACAGAGTGCCACCCTCTCTGAGGATGGCTTGCGTTGAGACGTGGGCAAGAAGGCGGCCCCAGGTCCACACCGACTCGGCTTCGGAATGGGGTTGGATGCTTCTTTGGCTGCGTGGAAGGGAACCTCGCAGTCACGACATCTTCGTGCGACCCCTCTATTTCGAGGGCTCCTCGAGACGGTGCTCTCTGGGGGGAGCCGTCCCTGGTGGTTGAGTTGCTTGGCTTGAGACCAGCGGCTCGAGAAGCCTTCATTCGTGTGTAAGTGCTCTGCCACCCCCGCCGCCAGCCGCACCGAGACCGAAGCATGGCTCGGGGTGCGGTCGTTGTTGGCTTTGGCGCGAGCCTCGTGCAAGTGACTCGTGCGGCTGGTCTGGCGGGCCCGGGAGTGGGCAGAGGCAGGAGTGTGGCTGGCGCGTGTGGGTTTGGACACTCGCTTGCGGGGACGCTGCACAGGCTCTCCCTCCCTCCCTTCGCCCCCTCGGGTGTGGGCGAAATGCTGGAGGTCGAAACCCTGAGCTCAGCACGATCGGCGGCAGCATCAGTAGACGGCACCTTTCGGGACCATCTGCAGGCAATTGAGCGCCCGTGCCCGCCTGCAGACCTGTGAGCCTCCCCCTCCTGCTTCTTCCTCACCGCACGGGGTGCGCCCTCCTCCCTGTTGCTCCTCCTCCTCCTCCTCCTCCTCCTCCTCTTCCTCCTCCTCCTCCTCCTCCTCCTCCTCCTCCTCCTCCTCCTCCTCCTCCTCCTCCTCCTCCTCCTCCTCCTCCTCCTCCCCCCCATCCGTTTCCCTTTCCGCCTCCAGCGCCCAGTGCATCGTTCCCGCCTCTCGGCCCCCGCTTCGGGGGCTACCCGGCCGCCTGACGGCCATGGCCAGGCCTGGCCCGAGGCCGGCATGTGCACATAGGGCCTCGCGGGCGTGCTGCAGGTGGAGGAGGGGGAGGAGGAGGAGGAGGAGGAGGAGGAGGAGGAGGAGGAGGAGGAGGAGGAGGAGGAGGAGGAGGAGGAGGAGGAGGAGGAGGAGGAGGGAGGAGAGAGGAGGAGGAGGGGAGGAGGAGGAGGGGGAGGGAGGGAGGGAGGGAGGGAGGGAGGGAGGGAGGGGGAGGTAGGGGAGGGAGGAGGGTGAGGAGGAGGAGGAGGAGGAGGAGGAGGTGGTCAGCGTTGTCTCGTGGTGTCAGCGTTGTCTCGTCCCGCCGCCCCGCGGCAGCCGACCTCAGCCGACGTGCGGCCGTGCGGGAAGGTCCCTGTCCACGCGGGGCAGCAGGCGGGAGCCTCCCGGGCGTGGGGCGGCGCGGGGGGTGCTCTGGCAGGAGGCAAGGGGGGCTGGCAGCGGAGGAGCCTCCTTATGGAGACAGAGGGCCCCAGCCAGACCGATGAACTGGGGGTGGACAGAACCCCCAACAGTGACACGCCGATTAGTGAATTGTCCGTTTTCGGTTCTCGAGGGGGCGCCGTGGCCGCTATTTCTCAGGCCTGCGCCCGCCAGGTTTGGGCCTCAGGTCGTTTTCACTAAACATCGTTTTCCTAAAGGGGGGTCTGTCCATCCCCGAATGAAGCCAGCGCGACCCCAAGGAGGGTTTTTTGTCCTTCCAGAGACGTCCGAAGCAGTTCTGAGCAGTGCGGAGCACTACTGCGCGGCGCATTGCTTGGCACTGCTCTGCGTTGCCTGGCGGCCCTGCTTGAAACCATTGCCTGGCATTGCTCGGTGTTGCTCGGCATTGTTTTGCATTGCTTGGCATGCTTCGCGTTGCTTTGGATTGCATGGCGTTGCTTGATGTTGCTCGGCGTTGCTTTGCATTGCGTGGCATTGCTTGGTATTGCTTGGCATTGGTTTGGCATTTTGCATTGCTTGTCGTTGCTTGGCATTGCTTTGCATTGCTCATTGTTTTTCATTGCATTGCATGGCTTTGCATTGATTGTAGTGGCCTCCGGCCAGTGCCGCCGATCCGGGGCGCTCCGACTGATGTGATCCTCCTTCGCCCTCGTCCCTCCTCTCTTTTTCCCTCCCTCCCCTTCTCACTCTGCATTTATCGAAGACGCCTACGGCGAATCACCGCCGCCCCCTGCCTTTTTGGAAGCGCCTATGTGGCTGAACGTTGAGGCCAGACCTGCCAAGCTATCGGACCATGTGTTCCCCGAATCGGTTTGGAAAGCCTTCGGGGAACACGTGGGCATCTTGAAGGTCATCTTGGCCGTCTGGAGGCCATTTTAACCCTTTCGGGCCTTCTTGGAGGATGTCTTGGAGGGCTCATGGGCCGTCTTGGAGGCCATCTTGAGCGTCTTGGAGACCTCTTGTGCCGTCTTGGGGACCTCTTGGGGCTGTCTTGGGCCTCTTGGGCGATCTTTGGGGGCACTTGGGCCGTCTCGGGCCGTCGGAAGGCAGAACAAACACAAATGCCACAATCCTTCAAAAACTCATGGGACGTGATTTTGGCCTTTTGGGGCCTTCCTGGAGGCCCTCTTGGAGGCCTCTTGGGCCGTCTTGGGCCATCTTAGGGCCATGTTCGGCCGTCTTGGTGGGCTCCTGGTCCGTCTGACGCCGTCGGAAGACGTTTGGGGGGCCTCTATGGGCCGAATTGGGGCCCTCTTGGAATGCTCCAGGGCCGTCTTGGAGGCCATCTTTGGCGTCTTAAAGGCCTCCTGTGCCGTCTTGGGGGCCTCTTGGGGCCGTCTTGGGGCCCTCTTTGGCCGTTCTGGGGCCATCTTGGAGGCCCCTTGGGCGATCTTTCGGCGATCTTTGGGGGCTCTTGGGCCGCCTCGGGCCGTCGGAAGGCCGAAACGAAGCAAATGTCAGAATCCTTCGAAAACCCATGGGGAAACAATGTTTTTGGCCCTTTCTGGCCTTTCTGGAGGCCCTCTTGGAGGCCTCTTGGGCCGTCTTGGGTCAGCTTCGAGACAACTTCGGCCATCTTGGTGGGCTCCTGGCCCGTCTGACGCCGTCGGAAGCCGTTTGGGGGGCCTTTCTGGGCCGACTTGGGGCCCTCTTGGGGCGCTTCAGGGCCGTCTTGGAGGCCATCTTGGGCGTCTTGGAGGCCATCTGGGGCGTGTTGGAGGCCTCTTGGGCCGTCTTGGGGCCCGTCTTGGAGGCCACTTGGGCCGTCATGGGGCCCTCTTGGGGGCCTCTTGGGCGATCTTGGGGGCCTCTTGGGCCGTCTTGAGCCGTCGGAATGCCGAGAAGAAGCAAATTCCATAATCCTTCAAAACCCTACGGAAAACCAATGATTTTGGCCTCTTCGGGCCCTCCTGGAGGACCTCTTGGAGGCCTCTTGGGCCGTCTTGGAGGCCTCTTCGGGGCCTCTCGGGCCGTCTTGGGCCAACTTGAGGCCATCTTAGGCCGTCTTGGGTGCATCTTGGGCCGTTTTGGAGGCATCTTGGGGCCATCTTAGCCGTCTTGGAGGCCATCTTGGAAGCATCTTGGAAGCCATCTTGGGCCATCTTGGAGCCGTCTGGGGCATGACAACCCACGGCAACCACCTCTGGAAGAGCCTCCCGGGACCCGGGCGGGACGGGCCGAAGCCCCAGGGGGAGTTCTTTTGGAAATAGAACCAAAACCAAAAGCCATATCATCCGGCCCGCCAGGCACCCCTTGGATAAATCAAAAGGGGGCGGCGGATCGAAGACGCCTACGGCGAATCACCGCCGCCCCCTGCCTTTTGAGAAGCGCCTATGTGGCCGAACGTTGAGGCCAGACCTGCCAAGCTATCGGACCATGTGTTCCCCGAATCGGTTTGGAAAGCCTTCGGGGAACACGTGGGCATCTTGAAGGTCACCTTGGCCGCCTGGAGGCCATTTTGACCCTTTCGGGCCTTCTTGGAGGACGTCTTGGAGGGCTCTTGGGCCGTCTTGGAGGCCATCTTGAGCGTCTTGGAGGCCTCTTGGACCGTCTTGGGGGCCTCTTGGGGCCGTCTTGGGCCTCCTGGGCGATCTTTGGGGGCACTGGGGCCGTCTCGGGCCGTCGGAAGGCAGAACAAAAAACAAATGCCACAATCCTTCAAAAACTCATGGGAAATCGATGATTTTGGTCTTTTCGGGCCTTCCTGGAGGCCCTCTTGGAGGCCTCTTGGGCCGTCTTGGGCCATCTTAGTGCCATCTTCGGCCGTCTTGGTGGGTCCCTGGCCCGTCCGACGCCGTCGGAAGCAGTTTGGGGGGGCCCTCTTGGAATGCTCCAGGGCCGTCTTGGAAGCCATCCTGGGCGTCTTACAAGCCTCCTGTGCCGTCTTGGGGGCCTCTTCGAGGTGTCTTGGGGCCTCTTGGGCCGTTCTGGGGCCATCTTGGAGGCCTCTTGGACGATATTTGGGGGCTTTTGGGCCGTATCGGGCCGTCGGAAGGCCGAAACGAAGCAAATGTCAGAATCCTTCGAAAACCCATGGGGAAACAATGTTTTTGGCCCTTTCTGGCCTTTCTGGAGGCCCTCTTGGAGGCCTCTTGGGCCGTCTTGGGTCAGCTTCGAGACAACTTCGGCCATCTTGGTGGGCTCCTGGCCCGTCTGACGCCGTCGGAAGCCGTTTGGGGGGCCTTTCTGGGCCGACTTGGGGCCCTCTTGGGGTGCTCCAGGGCCGTCTTAGAGGCCATCTTGGGCGTCTTGGGGGCCTCTTCCGTCTTGGGGGTCTCTTGGGCAGTCCTGAGGCCATCTTGGAGGCCTCTTGGGCGCTGTGGGGGCGATCTTGGGGGCCCCTTGGGCCGTCTTGCGTCGTCGGAAAGCGGAAAATAAGCGAATGCCATTATCCTTCAAAAACTCAAAGGAAATCAGTGTTTTTGGCCTCTTCGGGCCCTCCTGGAGGACCTCTTGGAGGCCTCTTGGGCCGTCTTGGAGGCCTTTGGGGGGCCTCTTGGGCCATCTTGGGCCGTCTTGGAGTCTCTTGGGCCGTCCGGAAGGCCGTCTTGGACCATCTTGGGCGGACTTGGAGGCCATCTTGGACCATCTTGGAGGCCATCTTGGGCCAACGTGGCCATCTTGGAGGCCATCTTGGGCCATCTTGAGCGAAACATTTGGGAATTGGGCGTCTTCCGGGTGGCCGGCGGGACGGGCCGAAGCCCCAGGGGGAGTTCTTTTGGAAAAAGAACCAAAACCAAAACCTAGAGGGTTCAGCGCGCCAGGCATCTGTGTGATGAATCAACAGGGGGCGGCGGATCGAAGACGCCTACGGCGAATCACCGCCGCCCCCTGCCTTTGTGGAAGCGCCTACGTGGCCGAACGTTGAGGCCAGACCTGCCAAGCCATCGGACCATGTGTTCCCCGAATCGGTTTGGAAAGCCTTCGGGGAACACGTGGGCATCTTGAAGGTCATCTTGGCCGTCTTGGAGGCCTCTTGGGCGATCTTTCGGCGATCTTTGGGGGCTCTTGGGCCGCCTCGGGCCGTCGGAAAGCCGAAAAGAAGCAAATGTCAACATCCGTCGTAAACATAAGGAACATCAATGTTTTTGGCCTCTTCTGGCCTTCCTGGAGGCCCTCTTGGGGGCCTCTTGGGCCCTTTTGGGCCAGCTTCGAATCAACTTCGGCCATCTTGGTGGGCTCCTGGCACGTCTGACGCCGTCGGGAACCGTCTTGGGAGCCTTTCTGGGCCAACGCTGGACCCTCTTGGGGCGCTTCGGGGCCGTCTTGGAGGCCATCTTGGGCGTCTTGGAACCCATCTTCCTTGGGCCCTCTTGGGGGCCTCTTGGGCGATCTTGGGGGCCTCTTGGGCCGTCATGGGGCCCTCTCGGGGGCCTCTTGGGCGATCTTGGGGGCCTCTTGGGCCGTCTTGAGCCGTCGGAATGCCGAGAAGAAGCAAATTCCAAAATCCTTCAAAAACCTACGGAAAACCAATATTTTTTGCCTCTTTGGGCCCTCCTGGAGGACCTCTTGGAGGCCTCTGGAGCCGTCTGGGAGGCCTCTGGGGGGCCTCTTGGGCAGTCGTGGGCCATCTTGACACCATCTACGGCCGTCTTGGGTGCATCTTGGGCCGTCTTGGCGGCATCTTGGGGACATCTGAGCCGTCTTGGAGGCCATCTTGGCCGTCTGGGAGGCCATCTCGAGCCATCTTGGAGGATTTGTTGCGGTCGTTGAGCTCGTTTCCGGGCCTTCCGGGTGGCCGGCGGGACGCGCCGGAGCCCACTGGGAGAGTTCTTTTGGAAAAAGAGCCAACACCCAAACCGATAGGGTTTGGCACGCTGGGCACCCCTTTGCTGAAGCAAAAGGGGGTGGCGGATCTAGTGGCCTTCGGCCTATCCCGCCACCGTGCCTGGGTGGTGGGTCAGAGGCCTCATGGATGTTGGTTGGGATCTCGTGATTGGCCCCCAGTTTTGAGGCCTGCCCGGGCCTCTTGGGCAGTGGCGGGGCTTCTTGGGGCCACTTTGGGGCCTCTTGGGGGCCTCGTTGGGGCCTCTTGGAGCTTTTTGGGAGCCTCTTGGGAGCTTCTTGGGGCCTCTAGGGGGCCTCTTCAGAGCTTCTTGGGGCGGGAGGGGGGGGTACTCGAGTTCGGGACCCCCTCGGAGGCCACGATCCTCGTGAGGGGTGTAAAAAAATGCCCTTCCCAGAGACACGCGGGTAGCTGCGACAAGCCCTAGGAGCAACCCCGGAAAACGGAGCACAACTCGTCCCCCCCCTCCTCCCCTTCCCCGGCAGAGCCCCCCCGGCCCCCCCCCAGCAGAGCTGAAGCTCAGGCTGTAGGCTGCAGGCTGTAGGATGTAGCTGAGGCTTTTCAAACTCACAAGCCAGATCGGCGGATTTGCATTGTTTGGCATTCCTTTGCATTGCCTTGCATGGTGTGGCGTTGATTGGCATTGCCTGGTAATTGCTTGGCAGTGCTTGGTATTGCAGCCCGGAGGAACCGCGGGCAACGCCAAGGAGTCCGCGGGCAACGCCGAGGGAACCCCTGGAAACGCAGAGGCCCGCCTCTGATGATGAAAGGCCCCCCCGCACCCACCAGTTTCTCTGTGGCAAGCAAATCATGCCCCCTGAGGCAAAGCCTGATTGGGGAAAAAGGCTCAGACCCGCTCGCGCTGTTACAACGGGAGGTCTTTTGCTACTTTCGGCCTCCGTGGGCCCTCGCCGGGCCTCGGGACCGTCAAAAAGCGACTCAGGACTGCAGCGACGAGCGTTAATTGTGTAACATTGTTTTTCGCACTGCTGCGGTGCTGCACCAGGCGTCAATGTTGCGCAGTGTGGCAGACAGTGCCCACCGTAGGGATACCCTTCAGTGAATCACGTTTCGTGAAGCATTTGCTCGCCGCTCCCATGCCGTCGTAGGAAAAACTGGTCCAGGGGAAGGGGTCCAGCCTTTTGGGGGTCGACGTTGTGAAAAGATCACGACGTCGGGGGTCTCTGAAAAGAGGACGCCCCCCAGGGCTGAATCCTGGGGGGGGGGCGTCCTCCCGCTTCCCAAGGAGGCCTCGCCCCCGGGGGGTTCTCCAACCAGCCCGAGGGTGAGGTCGGGCATGTCTCTCTACAGGAGGAATATTCGAAAACAGTGCAGAAATCGTATGGTGGCTTTTTTTGTTTTGTTATTTTTGCCGAGTTTTGATTATTTTATGGCTATCTTTTATTTGTCGTCCAGCATCCGCCTGCAGGAGGATCTGCCCGACCTAACCCGAGCGGCTTGTCCCCGGGTGGCCGGGTCTCAAACCAGCCCGGTCGGTTGGAGATCCCCTCCCCGAGGTTTGGTTGTTTGAGATCCCCCCTCCTCGGGGTGTCCTCGGGGAGGGGGGAGCTCCAGCTCAACCTCGAGGAGGGGGGGGGATCTCTAGCCAGCCTCGCGGTGCTTGGGCGACGCGGCCTCGCCTCGGAGGGGGGAGGGCCCCGCGCAGGTCCAGATCGCCCCTCCCCTCCCCCCCTTCTCGGTCCTGGTCGGGGCCTCCCTCCCGCTTGCCTCTCTTGGCGCCAAGGCCTGGGCAGGAAGAGGAGGAGGACGAGGAGGAGGAGGAGGAGGAGGAGGAGGAGGAGGAGGAGGAGGAGGAGGAGGAGGAGGAAAACGAGAGGAGGAGGAGGAGGAGGGGAGGAGGAGGAGGAGGAGGAGGAGTAGGAGGAGGAGGAGGAGGAGGAGGAGGAGGAGGAGGAGGAGGAGGAGGAGGAGGGGAGGAGAGGAGGAGGAGGAGGAGGAGGAGGAGGAGGAGGAGGAGGAGGAGGAGAGGAGGAGGAGGAGGGAGGAGGAGGAGGAGGAGGAGGAGGAGGAGGAGGAGGAGGAGGAGGAGGAGGAGGAGGAGAGGAGGAGGAGGAGGAGGAGGTCCGTAGCCTTTTTGGCTCAAGCCGTTGCCCGGAACCTCCCTGGGCCAGGGAGTATTCGGTTAGAGCTCAAGGTGCCAAGGCAGCGCCACGAGACCCTACCTCCTCTTTTTGTTTCACCTCCTCAGGCACATCCACGTTGGGGACATTGCAGGCGTTTCTCGCTCTTCTTCTGCTGTTGCGCGCGGATGGCCTACAAGGGGATATTCCATGATGCCTTGGATGGGATGCAGGCCCCACTCACCTCCCAGGAACTGCGCGAGATCGCCGACCAAATCGACAGTATCGCCACATTCCCCGACTCCGAGTCCCAGCTCACCCCTCGCGAGGTTGCTACGCCTCAACGTGCCAGGTCTTTCCTCGCCGATCACCAAGCCGAAGAGATGGAGCATACGCGCCAGCGGGCCACCAACCAGGATCTTGATGGACTCAAGGCGAATTGAGACAATACTCTTGCCGGTATCATGTGTACTCTTGCAGCGGTACGGCAGAATTTGGCAGCAGTTGGTTCTTCGTTCGGCAAACATTGTGCGAATCTGGATCGGCAGGTGGAACAGAGTTTCGGGCAGGTCAGAGGGCAGATCGCCGAGCAGAACACCAAGATCTCGAATACGCAAGCGGATCTCAATGCACTACGACAACTTTTCGGCGCTGTTCGTAAGGAGAGGCCTGAAGCGACTTCTGTTGCTAGTCCTACTGGTGGCAGTTCCGAGCGGAAGACCGACAGTACCATTACCGTCCTCCGCGCCCGCGACCCCGTGCCCAAGCAGAACGCCTTCACTGGCTTCATTCCAGTGCGGGAGGCCGCCACCATCGACCCGAATGACGCTTCGATCGAGGGCGGCCCGATATCCAAGCGATTCCATTTCATATTTTAAGGAGCGACAGGATGTGCTACAGTCGGGGCCCTGAAGAAGGAACGCTTTTCGTTGGGGAGGGGCTCCGCGTTCCTTGATTGTTGCACAGCTTGCCTCAGGGTTTCCTAAGGTTTTCGACGGGAAATCGAAGGTTAACTTATGGAAAAAAGGGGCCTCGTTCCTTATTGAGGGTTCCTTAGGCCAAGTCCCCGACTGTACGCGACGCGCCAGCCAGACCCCCAGTGCCATGCGATCCCTCGGGCCGAATCCTGGACGGATGCAGCGCACAGCGAGGGTGGCCACGGGCGGCGGCGCCCCCCCCAGTGCGTCGGCAGCGGCGGGGACCCGAACGGAGGAGGAGGAGGAGGGAGGAGGAGGAGGAGGAGGAGGAGGAGGAGGAGGAGGAGGGAGGAGGAGGAGGAGGAGGAGGAGGAGGAGGAGGAGGAGGAGGAGAGGAGGAGGAGGAGGAGGAGGACGAGGACGAGGACCCAGAGGGAAATCAGTCTCCAGTTGTTGCGCTCTGGCATGGCATCGAGGAGGTGCGCCCTTGGCGTCGCTTCTGCTCCGACGAAGTCGAGGGGGAACGCCGCCTCAATTGGAAGGTGCTGGCACGCATCGCCCCTCGGCCTGGTCCAGCGGAGCCGCCGCTAATCGAGTGGGCCAAGAATGACATCGAGGCCTCCGGCTCGGACAAGGTCAGGATGGCCGCGAAGTCTGGGGCGCCCTTCACGAAGACGGAGGACGCCCCAGATTGGTGTCTTCAGCGAGCTCTTCGGCAGAAGGTCAGGTGGTAGGCCTCCTGTCAAATATCTTGCTTGCTGCAGCTGGAATGCCCGTTCCCTCTTCCGCCGCGACCCTCGCCTCCGCGCGATTAAGTGCAACTGCCTCTCTTCCCCGCTTTCCGACGCCAGCGTTGTAGGCGTCCAGGAATCCCGCGGCAGCGAGCTCGAGGTGTGAAAATGCCTTCGCCACGCCCGCAAAAAACACCAGGTTTTCAGTTCTTTCTTGGAAGGGCGGAACGCTGGAGGGCCCCGGCGTTCCTCCCTCCGTGTCCCCCCGACCCCAACGGAGGCCGCAGCAGTTTTGAAACGACCGAGCTCGTTGCGGGACGGGTGCTTCGTGTGCGTTTGAACCTAGGGGGTAGTGGTGCTTGGGTTGCCCACTGCCGGTCTATCTGCGAATCAACAACGACGGGTCTCATTTTGGCGATCCGACGGGGCCTGGGGGAATCGCGGGAAGCACCGCGCCTCCGAGTTATAATTGTTGTTGGTGACTTTAACATCTCCTCCTCTCCGCCCAGACCGCTGGCGCCAGAGGAAGTGCAAGGCAAGGCCCCGGCGCGGGCTCCGCGGATTGGCGAGCCACGCGGGACAGGATGTGGACCTCCCTCTTCTCCTCTCTCACGGAGGTCGAGAATGACGATCCGACCCACTTCTTCGTTGCGCCAACTCTTCCACCTCCGTGCTCGACAGGATTTTCGTTTCACTGCTGGGCTGGGTTGCGACGCGAAAGCATGCGACGGGCTACGCAAATGGGTCAGGTGGACAAGCTTAACCACAGGGGGATGTCCGACCACGTTGGTGTCGCTGTGGATTTGCCCGAGAACCCTGAAGTTCAGCCTATCCCCGCAACGATGTTCTGCCTCATATCTCCAAAGACTACGTTCAAGACAACTTAGACGCGCGTGACTTCTCCGAACTGGAACCTCCCAACCGACTCCAGCTCTATAAGAGACTCCGAGATGCGGCCCGATTTGTCCGACTGGCGGTTTTGGCGAGAGAGCCCCGCGCCCGCCTGGCCAACGTTATGCTCTTGCGGTCCATTGCCCGCGTGGTCTGGTGGCGCAGCGTCGGACTTGGCAGTGTCCTGGCGCAGGCTCGCCCTCTTGCTTCTGAGCATCTGCTGGTCGACGTCGCGACCAACTCTGTTCGTCTGCGCAGCCCCGCCGAGTTTTCTGATTTACTCGGCCGACTTTAGATGGAGGACCTGGATGCCGAAGTTAACGACCAACAGCGGGCCCTGCGGGTCTCCGACTGCCCCAATTGTCAGATGAAAATCCGACAGCGGCTCCGACGTCTGGAAACAAGGGCCCGCATGTGGGCCTCGTTCGGAAGCCATCGAAGTCAACGGCGTGGTCTATGCTGATCCTGCGCGGAAGCAGACTGAGGTCTCGCGGTGCTGGGGGGAGGTGATTTCCCTCGAAAACGATCGCTCGTCCTGCCGCCCGTCGCTGCATCGAACGCCTCGCCTCCCACCGCGGCCTCTCCGACCTCCCGCCTCCGACTTGCCGACAGATCGAATCTCGCTGAAGGCGTCGACGCCGCTCTGCTCCGGGCCCCGACGGGCCCCCCTTTGCTGCGTGGCAGCAAGCCCCAGGTGCGGTGGATGTTCTTCACGCGTGCATCTGACGGGTTCTCCAAGGCGGTGCGCTTGGGTGCGATTTCAACTTCCTGCCGGGCGCCTTCCCTTCGCAAGGATCTCAGGAGGGGGGTGGTCCAGGGGCCGCTCGATCGGCTGGGGACCTTCGACCTCTGAGTTAAACGAACACTGACGACAATATGCTGGCGGGAGTGTGTCTGACCTCGTTTTCTTGGCGCTGGGCGTCGATAGCGCGCGCTGTGCAGCGAGGCTGTCCTTTGGGTCGCCATTTCGGAGACGACGTGTTCCGGCTCGATGCGGCTGCGAGACGGCGTTCCATGCCCCCCTCCGCCACCGCCGACCTCCCCGCCCTTATCTCCTCTGGCTTCTCCAAAGCTTGTCCTTCTCTCGCGCGCGAGTGGGCCGCGGTGGTCCTGGGCGCCCACCGACCCCCGCCTCCGCTCTTCCACTTCGCTGACTATCCGTAAGGGCTTCGCCCCCTGCCGCCGGCCCTCTCTCTCTCTCTCGGATAGTGAATGGGCAGTGCAGGAGCGAAATCATGGGGCCTTGGCGCCGCCGTGAAGCTGCGCCGGGACTTCGCGCGGAGACGATGAGTAATCGGCAAGGCAAGTTGAGATCCTGATGGTGCGGTTGAGTTCGGTGTTTCATTTCGAGATTGCTCGCGTCTGCTGCGCAAGAATCTTTCCTACGAAGTGTTGAAATGCTGCAAATCCCATGTGTTTTTTGACCCTGGCCCCGGCGATCTGAGAGAAGGGTGCCACCGAGTTCCAACACATGTAGCAAATCCAATGGGTTTTTGGATTCTGACCCCGCCGATCTGCGTGAGGGGGGGCCGCCGAATTTTAGAAATGTAGGAATCCGACAGGTTTTTTTGACCCTGGCCCCGCCGATCTGCGCGAGGGGTGCCACCGAATTTTCAGAAATGTGGCAAATCCAATTGTTTCTTTTCGACTCTGGCTCCGCCGATCTACGCGAGGGGCGCCGCCGGATTTCAGAAATGTGGCAAATCCTGTGTTTTTTTCGACCCTGGCTCCGCCGATCTGCGCGTTGGGTGCCGCCGAATTTGCAGACATGTGGCAAATCCAATTGGTTTTTTCGACCCTGGCTCCGCCGATCTGCGCGGGGGGCGCCGCCGAATTTCAGAAATGTGTCAAATCCTTTTTTTGGACCCTGACCCCGCCGATCTGCGCGAGGGGGTGTCAACTTCGACTCCCCCCTTAGAAATTTTGAGAACCCTCCCAGGAGACGTTGGGTTTGCTTGTTTTCGGCTGCCCTCCCTCGCGCGGTCTAGAAGAGGGGGCCGTGGGCAGCGTGGGGCAATGCTGTGACAGTGGAAACTGGAAACTGGAATTGGAGCAGGGAACAGCAAACCCTGGTCCTACAGCCTGGTGGCCCCGCGAGGGGGCCAGCGGATCCATTCTTCCATTTCATTGTTTATATCTACTCCAACGGGGTGTTCTGGACGGCGTTGGGCGATGAGATGGCATTTTTATTCAACGTCGGTACTGGGATCATCCAAGGGTGCCCAGGGGGTGATTTGCTCTGCGATGTGACGACTGGCTGTGCCCTCGTGGACTTTTCCAACACGTGGATGACATAGGTGCCGTCGTTCGCCGACTTCAGTGTGGGGTGAAGCTCCGCCGCGTCTTTGAGAGTGCGAATGCTGCCGGCCTCGCCGGCCTCGTTTTGAAGACGGTGAAGTGCCTGGTCGCCCCGCTCAGCGCCCCCCCCCCAGCTCTCGCGGTTTATCTGCGCGCAGGAGATCGGCGCCTGCCTGGGGGCGCTGCTGGGCCCGAATGCCGAAACAAGGAGTCGGGGATGCCCGACGGTGAAATTGGAGAGAGCGCGGGCGCCGCGCTTGCTGCGGCGCAGGCCCTCGCCGCCTGCGCGCAGAGCCCGTGTGTCAAGAGAGTCGTCCCAGTGCTGGGCTGCATCGCCCAACTCCTCCTCGCCTTCCGGATCTCGCCCAACGTGGAGATGTCTGCCTCGCTCGGATCTTTCGACTCCCCCCGCTGGGGATTGACGCGTGCCGCGTGGCGCAGTGTGGGCTCCTGGGGTGGCCCTGAAGTACCCTCTCCGGTGGCGCTCTCGCTCGCTTCCCGTTCTCGAGCGGCCTGCTCGGCTCGGCTTTTGCATCGTGGCGCTTGGCACTGTCAGCTCTCGAGGCGGTTGCGCTCGACGAGTTGGGGCGCGCAGACTCCTGCCGAGGCAGAGGAAGTCCTTCATGGTGGGGATCAAAAGGTCCATGTGAAGACACGTCAGAGGCGGCCGACGGGTTTCCGATGCATAAGATGAACACCCAGCTGAACACATGCCTAGACGAAGCTCTCGTGACCCAACATCGCGAGGTGAGCCTTAGATGCGGATTTAATCTCCAGCGAGCTTTGATGGGTTCTTTTTTCCCAAACCCTGCCCCTTGTGGGCAGGCCCAATCTTGTTCCGATTCGCCTGCTTCCCCTTGCCCCCGCGCTGGCGGTCGAGATCCGTGGCCTAGCCTGGCCTCTGATCCAGGAAAGCATTCCGAGGCTGAAACCTTGTCACTTGTTGGCTGTGCTTAGGACTCTCAGTAAGAATTGGTGCTCCGAATCCCGATGTTGCATGTCTGAGGTCCCCCTTTGCATTCTCGGGTGCTCAGGGGCCCATGAGAGTCTCAGCCACTATCTTTCCTGTCCGCGGCTGTCCCCTCTCCCTCGCTCCGTCGTCGGCTTTGAGCCTCCGTCCTCCCCTCTCGCCTTCCTTGGCCTCTCGCATCCGTCATATCGTCTTCCGAGTGCGGCAAATGTGTTTCTCGCGGAAGCCGAAGCAGCAGTAAGTCAGCGTGGCGGAGTTCCGTTCGTTGACGAGGAGGCCAGCGGTCTCCTGCCAGCTTTGCGGTTCTTTTTGCAGAGGTAGTAGTTGTTGAGGATCGGACTCTTGGGCGCGCTCGAGGGGGAGGAGGAAGAGGGGGAGGAGGAGGAGGAGGCGGAGGAGAAACAGGAGGAGGAGGATGGTGATGGTGATGATGATGATGATGATGATGATGATGATGATGATGATGATGATGATGATGATGATGATGATGATGATGATGATGATGCTGATGAGGATGAGGATGAGATGATGATGATGTGATGATGATGATGAATGATGATGATGATGAGATGATGATGATGATGAATGATGAGGAGGAGGCGGAGGAGGAGGAGGAGGAGGAGGAGAAGGATTTTTTCCAGTGAGGCCATCAGCCTGAAAAAGGATCTGGTTTCATCTCAGCTCGGCTCTCGCCGCTTGAAGGGGGCCCATCTCTTTTTTCGCCCCACGGTGCGGCTTTGACTGGGCTGTACACCGTGGAACACGACAGGGCCCCCCTCCCCTGCTATCGCCTGGGCTTCAATCCTGGGCCCAACCTGTCCAAATTGTCTTTGCCTTTGCTCGACGCATGCGTTGGACACTCTTTGGCCAGACCAATGATATTTCTCTTTCCTACTTGGCCGCAGACTGTGCAGTAAAGATGCCCTGTCTCTTTTGAATAATTCACATGGTGCGAGGAGGATGAGGAGGAGGAGGAGGAGGAGGAAGAGGAGGAGGAGGAGGAATATGATGATGATGATGATGCTGATGATGATGATGATGATGATGATGATGATGATGATGATGATGATGATGATGGTGGTGGTGGTGGTGGTGGTGGTGATGATGATGATGATGATGCTGATGATG
>CAUYUJ010019718.1:0-32500 GCA_963575745.1 Prorocentrum cordatum
CTGGGCCACTTTTATTTCCGTGTCGTGTCGTGTCGCGTCGTTCGCCCCCCTGCCCCCCCCCCCTCTGCCCCCCCCGCCCAGGTTTCCCAGGGCAGCCCCCCTGAGCCTCGGACACCTTTGTGCAAGAGCCAGGGCACGCGTGCCACTTGTTGTCGCAAGTTCGAGGCGCCCACCGGCGAGGACGCCGACCTCTGGGCGCGCCTGGGCATTCTGCTGAGAAAGAGGTCCCAGGACGCCATCACCGTTCTTTTTGTCAATTCACACCTGTCTGCCACGGACATCGTCGAAGGGAAGGCTCCACGGTGGATGGTGGCAGGCAACCTGATAGTGGACGAGATCGCTGGACAGGCGGCTCGCGAAGCCCGCTTGGCAGAGGCGGTCCGTAATAGGGTGCTGCTACAGGAGAGGAAAGCTCGGCTCGTCAGGATGCGCATCCTTCGAGCCACTCTCGACTCCATGGCGGCTGAGGATAAGGAAAGGTGTGCTGAGGAAGGAAAAGGTCCTGCCGTCCCTCCCCTTCCCCCGCCTCCTGCTGCTGCCTCTCTCGCCCTTTCTTGCCTCGTCCCATTCTGTGGACGGCACTGGGTGCAGGTGCACCAGGTGCGGAGGACCAGCGTCGAAAGCGACCCGAACGGAATGGCTCAGATCCCCATGTTTCTCCCCGATCAATTATACTGGCGTTATCTTTCGGAAACCTCAGGGCGCGTTGTTGCACATTGCGGGTGGCTATGTTCACTCCAGTCACCGAATGCAGTTCCATGGTGATGTGAAGTTGTGGTGTTGCGTCGGCTGTGGCAGCTACGGATCACAGCAGCTCCTGGCCCTGGGTCGTGTGTGCGTGACGCCCCCCACCCCGCACAGAGCCGAGTATCTACGGTTGATCTCTCAAGGCGCGTGGCCAAAGGCCTTGAGCAAGGCTGAGAAAGCCACCAGGCGCAAGCGTAATGTATAGCGATGTGGAGGAGTCACTGACTTAGTCATATGGTCATGCTCATGCTCATGCTCCTCCTCCTCCTCCTCCTCTTCCTCCTCCTCCTCCTCCTCCTCCTCCTCCTCCTCCTCCTCTTCCTCCTCCTCCCTCCTTCTCCGCGGGGTGGCCCAAAGATGGCCAGGCAAGCCCCAAGGTAGCCCGAATTACCCCAGTGAAGGAGGCTGGTGGGGGTGGGTCCCCAACCCAACCCCTGGCGGAGAAGGATTTAATGGGGGGCTTCCCTTCGACTCGATTACGACCTGGGTCGATTCACGCCTCGGGTTGGCGAGCTTGGAAAACCCCATGTGGCCGCAGGGAGCGGGGGGGAGAGCTCTGGAGTACGGAGCCCCAGGATGGCCACAGAGGCGGGAAAGTCTCGAATGCGTGAGCCTCGCTCACACGCCGACAGTGTCAGCGAACTTGCGATACATATTTCTACATGTGCAAGGTCGCGTTTGCCGCAGAACAGCTACACATGTGTCGCGCATTGCAGTATGCCACGTTTCACGCTGCACTACTGCAGCATTTCACACCACACTACAGCACGTTCCACTTCGCCATGCTACGCTGTATTACTTTGCATTGCGTCGCGCGGCAGTGTACCGCGCTACACCATCACATTGTAACCGTGCCTCCCCAGATTTACTCCTCGTCATGCCACAGAACCCGCGTCTGCCTGTCGCACAGCTTGTTGCATGCCGTTCGGACGTGCCCCTCCCGCCAGGACCTCAAGAATTATTGCCCGCAGTCCATGACCGAGGTGCTGCCGCGGCCTGGCGACCGCCGGAGCTGCGGCGGTGGTTTCGGGCTGCCCCGATTGGTCCTCCTCGATTCCCCCCTTCCTCCTTCTCCCCTTTTCCGCTCCCCCCATCCCTCCCCACCCCCATCCCCCATCCCCCCGCTCCTCCCCTTCCTCCCTTCCTCCCTCTCCCCTTTTCCGCTCCCCCCCCCCGTTCCTCTTCACTCCCCCCATCCTTCCCCGCCCCCACCGCTGCCTGGGGCACGGAGCGTGCCAGGGGCGGGGCGCCCAGCGCAGACCCAAGAAATCCGCGCGGAGCTCCAACAGTCTGTGTTCACGCAGCGTTTCTTGTGGGGAATCTCGGAGGAAGGAGGAGGAGGAGGAGGAGGAGGAGGAGGAGGAGGAGGAGGAGGAGGAGGAGGAGGGAGGAGGAGGTAGGAGGGAGGAGGGAGGACGGGACGGAGGACGGAGGAGGAGGAGGAGGAGGAGGAGGAGGAGGGAGGAGGAGGAGGAGGAGGAGGAGGAGGAGGAGGAGGCGGAGGAGGAGGAGGAGAGGAGGAGGAGGAGGGAGGAGGAGGAGGAGGAGGAGGAGGAGGAGAAGGGAGGAGGCGGATTGAGGACCTCCCACGTGAAGGCGCTGGTTCGAGATTCGGCCGCTGGGTTCTGGCGATTTCCGAAGCGGCGTCTGGATGCGCAAGCGGGGGTCTCATTTTCTCGTGCGCTGGGGATTCAAGATGATGGCGACGTGAGTTTACGAAAGAGTTCCGTCGAGCGGATTGACTGAGCGTCTGCACCGCCCGCGAGCCAAGCTGGCACTGCAGATCGGGCACCCGGATTGCAACACGGGATTCGATTCGAAGGGAGGTATTGATGCATAACCGTGTCGTACTTGTCACAGGTTCATGACGAGACAGTGGGCGAGTAACGCTGCTGCTCCTTTGCTCAAGGAGGAGACGCGGAATTTTCGGGCGAGTTCAAGTTGGCCCCTGATGTGCGATATCATCTCGGACATGGCCAGGCCCTTCGGTGAGGGGAGCCGGTTAGGGATGGGGCTCTGATGCCCAAACGAAAATGACCAGGATCATTAGACCAAGTCTGCCGTGGATTGACATGTGTTTTTCTGGTTGGTGGAATGGGGCGGGGAGGAGCGTCATCCTGTACACATGACTATAACCAGGCCCAAATAAACCCAGTCCCTCTGGGCCTCCGAGGTGGGATCCGAGTAGATGGGGTCGGAGGTTCGCGCCGCATCACCGATGCATCGGCGACGCGGCTCGATGTGGAGCCCAATTTTCTCCACGCCGACGGCGCCGATGCATCGCCGATGCATCGGCGATGCGGCGCGACCCTCCGACCCCATCGATTCTCGGAAGCTGGGCGAGGGCTGGCAAATCCGTGGCTGCTAAAGCGGTCTTCCCGGAAGAGAAGGACAAATTCCCGGAATAAACTAAGCGCACCAAGTAGTAAACGGGCTGCTCCCCGAAGGAAGAACCCATTTCCCGGAGCTCAGTCTTGGCAGCCACGGGTTTGCCAGCCTTCGCCCGGCTTCTGAGACTCGGACCCTGAGATCGTTCAGCTCAGCGATCTGGCCCTGACCCTTGAGACGCTCAAGGGCCAGGTCGCTGAACTGCAGGATCTCGGGGTGCGTATGAGACCCGGACCCCCATCTCGGAGGCCTCCAGGCCCGCCACCGCTCGATCCTCTCCTCGCTCGGCACGCCCCGGCCTGCGCGCCCCTCCTGCCCCCGCTCGCCGTGCGCGCCTCTCCCCTGGCGGCCCTCCCCCCACAAGCATTCCTCGTGCGGCGTGCGCGAGTCCCTCCCCTCCCCTCCCTTCCCTCCCTCCCCCCTCCTTCCATGTTCTACGACGCACTTCCCCCTCCCCTCCCTCCCTCCCTCTCCCCCTTTTCCTTTTCTACGACGCAATTCCCTCCCCTCCCCTCCCTCCCTTTCTCCCCGCCTTCCACTTGCTACGATGCAATGCCCTCCCCATCCCCTCCCTTCCCTCCCTCTCTCCCTTCCAACTTTCTACGACGCAATGCCCTTCCCTCCCCTCCCTCCCTCCCCTTTTACCTCCCCATCCCCCAATTATTCCTTCGCGCCATGTGTTGTGCGCCATTATTCCTCATATCTTGTTGTGCGCGACTCCGTAGCTCCCCCCCTTTCCTCCCCCCTCCCCCCCTCCCTCCCTCCCTTCCCTCCTCTCACCTCGTTCCCTTCTTCCCTGCCCCCTTCCTTCCTTCTTCCGGAGGCCTCCCCCGTTCCGCTCGCGCGCCTTCGGCGCCGCGCGCGCAGGTGCTCGCTGAGATGATGCGCGGCGGGTTCAAGGCGTATCAGGCCCTTCGGCATGGGGCGGGGAGGAGGAGGAGGAGGAGGAGGAGGAGGAGGAGGAGGAGGAGGAGGAAGAGGAGGAGGAGGAGGCGGAGGAGGAGGAGGAAAAGGAGGCGGAGGAGGAAGAAGAAGAAGAAGAAAAGAGTAGGAGGAGGAGGGGGAGAGGAGGAGGAGGAGGAGGAGGAGGAGGGAGGAGAGGAGGAGGAGGAGGAGGAGGAGGAGGAGGAGGAGGAGGAGGAGGAGGAAGGAAGGAGGAGGAGGAGGAGGAGGAGGAGGGAGGAGGAGGAGGGAGGAGGACGCGGAGGCGTATGGCGCGCCCGGTGATGGCGGCGGGATGCAGACATGGTGGCGAGCGGGGCGAAAATGGGGCGTGATGGTGATACGAGGAGGAGGAGGAGGAGGAGGAGGAGGAGGAGGAGGAGGAGGAGGAGGAGGAGGAGGAGGAGGAGGAGGAAGAGGAAGATAGGGAGTGGGAGGAGGAGGAGGAGCTGGTACAGAATCCGTGCTCCCATGAAACAACAGACGCGAGCGCCGAGATCAGATTGACCATGACGATGGCGAAACAAGTTCTGATTGTGTGCGCGATTGCGATGGTGGAAGTTGAATCGCAGTCGGCACGGCAGCCAGTTACATGGTCGTCGTGGGTTTCGGGTACTTGCCAGGCGGCCAGGACCGTTCCCAACCCCTTCCTCATGAAGCGAGCCAGTTTCTTTTTTGGTGGGAGCGCAGAAGCGTATTGACTTAGCGAGATTTAGGCTTTCTCGGCGTCCATCAGCCGTTTCCGCTGTTCTGCAGTGGGCAGGAAAAACGGAGGCGTTGCCGACGCCCGCCGTTGCAAGACGCGGCGGCAGATATCCTGCGGCGCTCGTGCGCGTGAGAGCGTGATTTTACATGTGGGAGCGCGAACAGTCTGGGCGCGGGGGGTGGCTGCATTCGTGGAGGAGCTTGCAATAATTTACTATAGCGTGTGGCCTCGGGAGCGCGAATCCGTTGTAAGACACAGTGGGTTGTAGCCCCGGGAACGCGAGCGCGACGCAATGTTCAAGGGGACGAGTACCTCAGGAGCGCGACCCCGCCTTAATTTACAAGGGTGTTGGCCTCAGGAGCCGAATGTGATGCGCTACGTAACTTACAAGGGATTATGGCCTTGGGAGCGCGCACGCGTTACAGTCTAAAAGGAAGTGTTGCCTTGGGAGTCGTAGTTTAAGAATTGGTTGTGGCCCTGGGAGCGTGCATCCTTGTTAATCTACCAGGGATTGTGGCATCGGGGGCGCTCGGGCGTCGTGATTTACAGCGGATGTTGGGCTCGGGAGCGCGCATCTGCAGTACTGTACTACGGGTGACGCCCCAGGAACGGGAACGAGTCATATTTCATATGGGGTTGTGCCCCTGGGAGCGCGAACGCGCTGCAATTGACACAGCATTGTGGCCTCGGGAACGCGCGCGCGTCGTACTTTAGACTGGTCTGTGGCCCACGGGAGCGCGCACCCGTTGCAGCTTGCAGCGGGGTGTGGCCTCGGGAGCGCGCGCGCAGGTTGTGCACCATGGCGGAGTGCTTGCCTCCAGGGTGCCCTGCGTGCCAAGAAGCACCCTGCTTGCCTCCAGGGTGCCCTGGGTGTCTTGGGCTTCGATGGTGCTGCTATGGAGAGCGCGCCGTTCCCACACCAGAAATCCGTGGACGTCCCGGGGTCTCAGGGTTGGGTTTCTTGTGGAAGGTGTCTTGCGGACTGGGCTCCACTGTAGCACTGTTTACTGGGATTGTGGGCCCAGCAGCGCGCATTCTGTAGCTTTAACCAGCGTGTCTCAGACCGCCCAGACATTCCGAGCATGTGCTTCCAAGGCGGTAGCGAATTTCTGTTCCGCCTGGGGGTCGCGTTGCTTGCAACCTCGGAACGAGGAACCATGATATATCAAATCTGACATTGTGGAACAGGAGTTGCACTGGAACTGGCACTGGAACCAAGGAGCTCGGGATTGGTTGCAGGGTGGAAACTTCGGCCACGGGCGGCTTGACCCCAACAAGAAGGGTTGTCGGATTGGGAAAGAAGAGTCTTATGCCAGTCATATGGGGAAGCAGGAGCAGTGGACACGGACATACGCACAAACAAGTTAGAACGCGTTTCAGACGTGCCTGTGCAGATACTTTCATATGTGCAGTCGCACACGCATGCACACATGTGTCATGATGTTACAAGGGTCGCAGTCTGAGCTCGCCGCCTCATGTAAGCGAGCTGTGTTGACACAGCTCGACAAGACGACCAGAAGAAAGTAGCAATGACGCAGCTGACGCGGGTCATGATGAACTGCCATTCTCTAGGGTTGTTTCGACGCTGCCGTGTTGCTTGCTAGGTTCCTTGGGCGGGGGTGACCGCGCCACTTCGAGCTGGGCGGTGGTAGTGCGAGAGCGAGCGGTAGTCATAGGATTCGATGCTGTCTGCTTAACAATATACCTTATGGGTTCGCAATCTAATCGGCTCGGCTACACTCTTGTCGACCGCCTCTTATTGCCACGGCACACGCAATAGCACCCGCTGTCACAGCTTACTCATGATTGTGAAGGCCTTGCTGCCAGCGCCGCCGACCCTGATGGCGGGACCTCCCCCGGGACCCGCTGGATTCCTCCCTTGGAACCCGCCTGGACCCCTGGGGGGCGGTGTTCTGACCTGGGACCACCCTCCCCCCACTGCACGCGGGACCTCCCCCGGGATCCCCTTCCAGGACTTCCCCCCCAACAGGGAGGACCCCGTCCCCCCTGTCCTCCCTGTCTGCAGGGGGGACCGGGCATCAGGGGGGACCCGGCATGGGGAGGGGGGCCGCCGAGACCCAGGGGAAGGGGGGCTGTAATCTGATCCAGGATCCCCCCCCCGTACCGCCCCCAGTCACTCCGCCCAGCACCCCCCCCCCTGTACGCCCCGCCCCCCCGTCAGGGAGGGGAAAAAGGGGAGGGAATCGAATTGGCTACGACGTTTCTAATATCTGTTCGCTTTTGAATTTCCTTGGGACTGGCGACGACGACGACGACGACAGCGTCTCACGCACGCCGAAGGGTCGGCGGATTTTCAATAATCAAAACAGAGAGCCCACGTGAACCTGATGGCATTCCACTCAATGCATCGCAGCACGGTAAAAAAGAAAAACAAATAGGCAGGGTGCTAGAATAGTGGGAACAGTTCGCAGAGTCATACGAGTTGAAGGAGCGAGCAGGACTTGAGAAGATTTCGAATACTCAGGCGGGCTTGCGGAGCTAGACTACCTCCATCTGTACACTGCATTGGTTTTCTAGCGGCTGTCGGCTCATTCTGCCACCGTGCCATGGTTGTCAATCAGAGGCCTCTTCGGTTTTGGGGTGGTTTGGGGGCCTCCTGGGGGTCTCTGAGCGCCTGATTTGGGCATCTTGGGGGCCTCCTGGAGAGTCTGTTGGGCTTCTTGGGGGCTTGTCTCGGAGGTGGTCTTGGGGAGGTGAGTTGGGAATGTCAGTTCGTGCTCCCCCTCTGGGATTCTTTGGGGGCCTTCTTGGAGCCCCCGTGAGCCGTATTTGGGGCCTCTTGGGCCGTCTTGGGGCTCTCCCTCATGGGACCGTGCCTGGGCCCCCCAAGAGGGCCCCAAGACATGGCCAAGATAGGGAATTCCATATCAGATTCAAAGGTTTCCGCTTCAAGAGCACCCTCGAGACCGCCAGACGACCCCCAAGAGGCCCCAAAAAGAGAACCCCAAATGGTCCTTCACGAGGTCCAGAAGATTGCCCCAATAATCTATAAGCGAACATCGTCCCATTCCTTTAGAAAAGCGTGCAATTTCAGCATGTTAAACTTGTCGCATTTCAAAGTGTTCACGACAGCCCACGAGGCCCCCAGGATCGTCCCAAGACGGGCCGAGAGGCCCCCAAGACGGCCCAAATGCGACCCAAGAGCGTCCCAAGAAAGGCCTTGAGGCGCCCAAGATGGCCCAAGAGAGCCTCAAGAGGGCCCCAAGAGAGGGCTAGCATGGGGAATTTGATTTTATAATTTGAGATATCCGCCTCACGAAGACCCCAGAGACCGCCAGCAGGCCCCCAAGCGACTCCAAGAGAGCTCCGTTTGGGCCAGCAGAGGCCCCAAAAGGCCCCCAGACGGCCCCCACGAGGTCCAGAAGAAGGCCATCAGAGGCGAGCATCGTCCCATTTCTGATTGAAAAACATGCATTTTCGGCATGCTGGACTTTTCGCGATTCGCGGCGGTGAAGACGCCCCAGGAGGTCCCAAAGCTCGCCCCAAGACGGGCCGAGAGGCCCCCAAGATGGCCCCAAGATGGCCCCAAGGCAGCCCAACAGCGCCCGAAGACGGGCCCAGAGGCGCCGAAGACAGCCCAAGAGCATTCCACGAGAGCCTCGAGAGAGAGAGAGAGGCAAGATGGGGAACCCGATTTCAGAATCCGAGATTTCCGCCCCAAGACCCTAAGAGGATCCACGAGACCGCCAGCAGGCCCCCAAGAGGACCCCCAAGTCCCCGAAGAGCTGGACCGAGCCCTCGTAGGATTTGATTTGAGCCGGATCCACCCCGAACATGATCCGTTTGAGTCGGATCCAGCCGTAGTAGGATTCCATCAGAGTTGGACCCAGCCCTAGTAGGGTTATATTGGGGCTGGATCCATACCTGGTAGTGCTCTATCACGAGAGGGTCGGACATCATCTAGATAGACATCTGAGTGACTTGTTTCAGCCTTGTGAATTCACATTTGTATAACACCAGCCTGGGTGTCGACATCCAGATGCTGCCCCAGGATATGTATAACTATAAGGACATATGGTAGGCATGTTTCCAGCACGAGGGCGGAGATCGCCATCTGATAAAAACTCGTTCCACCTGGGGATACGCGTCCAGATAAATATCTCGAGGGGTATATTTTCAGGTATCTCCAATTGTAGGACAGACGTACGCATGTGCATATGATGATCATCGCCGCTGCAGAACAGACCCAACGATACATGTCTGATAGACATCTTTGCCACCAGGGCATGGACATCTAGAAGGCCATGTGTTCGACATGTTTGGCGCGTAGGCAGATCGATGGACATATGATGGAAATTTCTTGCACTAGGATAGACATCTAGATATTCCTATTTATATATTTTTACAGGGCCGGGGACCCCGGAAAAGCGGCACACGGTGCCCCCCCCCCCCCAAACGAATTTCGGCCTCCCCGAGCCTCTGGGGCGCTCCTGCAGAGTGCTTCCGTGGATCTCCGGTCCTCCTGGACCCCCCAGGCAGGTCTGTCCTGCGAGTCCGACGCGAAAAAAGAAGCCCCCACGACGGCCAAAGAGGGCTCCGAGACACCCAAAGATCGGCCCAAGACGCCCAATATGGGCCCAAGACTGCCCAAGAGGCCTCCAAGACGCCCCAAGAGACCCCCAAGAGGCCTCCCAAGAGAGCCCCGAGAGGCTAACATGGTTGATTTTCCTATGTGTTTTTCGATGTTTTTGGCCTTCTCGCTTTTTCCGCTTCCCCACGCTCCAACACGGCCCAAGAGGCTCCCTAGATCGCCCCAGTACTGCCCAAGAGGCCCCCAAGAAGGCCCCAACACGGTCCAGGAGGGCTCCAAGACCGCCCAAGAGGCGCCCAAGGCGGCCCAAGAGAGCACCAAGACGGCCCCAAGAGAGGCCCAAGAGGGCGCCCAAAAATTCAAAACTTAAGTTTTCCGCCGCGAGCGGGCCCCGAGAGGCCCCAAGAGGGCCCCATGAGGCCCCAAGAGGCTCCCCAGAGGCCCCAAGGAGCCCCCCAGAGGCCCCCCAGAGGCCCCCAAAAGATCCCAAGAGGCCCACAAACATCCCCCAAGAGGCTTCAAAACTGCCTCCCAGAGGCCCCCGAGAGGCGTACCACGAGATCCCAACACAGCGGTCTCCCCCTCTCATTATCCCTTCTCTTTGTCGTCGCCTTCTTCGTCGTCGTCGTTGTCGTCGTCCCCATCCTCTTCCTCGTCTTCATCCTCATCCTCCTCCTTCTCCTCATCCTCTTCAGCTCTTCCGGTTCAGCTCAATCGGCACAGGACTGAGGAGGAGAAACAGGAGGAGAAGCAGGAGGAAGGGGGGAAAAGAAACGGGCACAGAAGAATACGAGGACAAATAGAACGAGGAGCAGATAAAGGAGCGCGGAGGAGAAGTAACGATTACCACCCAGCTAGCAAACGAAGCAAGGGGAAAAGGATGAGGAAGAAGCAGTAGTCGAACCCGCTTCGCTTTGGATTTCCTCGCAACTCCGACTGCGGAAGTGCATTGCTCCATAGTGTTCCCGCTTTCTTCGCCTGAGACATTCTTGCAGACCTACCGAGATGCGCATGTGCATGCGCGCCCAGGGCTGCGCAAACGATTTGCGTATACGTGTACATACCTTGCACGCGTACATTCCTATTCACAAAGGCAACGTGTACGTATGGGCGCAGATGCGCGCGCATGTACGCACGCACGCACTCCGCTAGCTTGCGAAACTCAAGGACCAAGGTGCATGGCGCGCAGCGCCAGTGCAGTCTTGTATGTGTATATATATATATATATAAAAATATATCCAGATAGGCGCCTTTGGCCCCGGGCGGAGTTGGCATCGAGATAGACATCCCGCAGGCATATTTCCAGCCAGGTGATTTCGTTTCAGCCCTAACTTTGGTAGATATTTTCACAATCGGGGGATGGCATCTAGCACCACATCTAGACAGTAATACTTGCCACCCAGGGGTGGACATCTAGATAAACATATGATCGACCGCTTTCTATTGCCACGGCACAGTTATAGCACCCGCTGTCACAATTTCTTCATGATTCCTCTACTCTTTGCTAATATACTCTATCACTCTCTCTTACCCTCTCTCTATTCCGCTCGAGTGCACAACTTCAGACATATGTGAACACAGAATGGTGCAGATACCGACTGTAACGCGTACGTTTCCATATCATCTCGATATTGGCAAGGACATCAACGCTGCGAACTTGGGGCGATTGCATTTTCTCACAGACAGTACAAATTCTATACGCTGCTCATATCTCGCCGTATATTTGAGAGTGGCAGTAGCAGTGGCTGCGGTGGACACAATGGCCGTGGCGCGAAAAGCCACGAAGTCGACCACGACGACGACGACGCCGACGCAAACGTCGACGCCGACGCTACCGACGCCGCCGCCGCCGACGACGATGACGGCGAAGTCTACGACGACGAAGACGACGACGAAACGGACATCATCGTTGCAATGACGGCAGAATCAGCAGCGGCAACAGTCCCAGAACCAGTGACAGGGGCAGTGGCGGCAGCGACAGCAACAGTGCTGTTCATACTCCTGCGCTTCCTCCAATCCATGCCTCTTCCTTCGGTCAGGGGCCACGTTAGGGGGGATACGCTCAGGGGGGAAGCCTCGACCCCCAAGCGCCCACGAATCGCCGGTAGAGGGGCCCGATGGCACACCGCGCCGAGGAACGTCGATTTCGCCATCCGGGGCCCACCGCCGACCCTGATGTCCCCCCCCCCCGGGGCGGAGGAGGAGGCGGAGGAGGAGGAGGTAGAGGAGGAGGAGGAGGAGGAGGAGGAGGAGGAGGAGGAGGAGGAGGAGGAGGGAGGAGGAGGAGGTAGGAGGAGGAGGAGGATGAGGAGGAGGAGGAGGAGGAGGAGGAGGAGGAGGAGAGGAGAAGAGGAGAAGAGGGAGAAGAGGAGAGGAGGAGGGAGGAGGAGGAGGAGGAGGAGGAGGAGGGAGGAGGAGGAGGAGGAGGATCAGGAGGAGAGCAGGAGAGGAGGAGGAGGAACAGGAGGAGGAGGAGGGGGAGGACAAGAAGGAGGAGTAGGAAGAGGGGGAGCAGGAGGGAGGGGGAGGGGGAGCAGGAGGAGGGCATGGACGCTCCGGCCTACTCCCCTGGCCGCCCCCCAAGGAGTGGGTGGGCCACGGCCCGGTGAAGCATTGCATCCACGCCGCGTGGCAGGTGAGCCAGGCCCCGCGCCCACGAGCGCGCGGCGCCCCTCCTGCGTGAACGACGACGACGACGACGACGACGACGACGACGACGGCGACGACAACGGCGTCAACGGCGACGATGACGCCGATCACGACGACGCCGACCGACGCCGACGCCGACGCCGCCGACGCCGACGCCGCCGCCGCCGCCGCCGACGACGACGACGACGACGACGACGACGACGATCACGATGATCGCGACGACGACGACGACGACGACGACGACGACGACCACGACCACGACCACGACCACGACCACGACGACGACGACCACGACCACGACCACGACCACGACCACGACCACGACCACGACCACGATGACGACCACGACGACGACGACGACGACGACGACGACGACGACGACGACGAGGGACTTCCCTGCTTGTGGGTGGAGCGACAGGGGGGACGACAGGACAGGCTCAAGATTTGTTGTTTTCGGGCGCTTTCGTTAGTTCTCTGCGGCTCCCCAGCCTCGGGATGCTCTCCAGCAGCTGCGCCTCGTCGAGAGACAGGGGGAGGAGAGGGACGAGGGTGGAGGAAAGGAAGGAGGAGGATGATGAAGAGGAGGAGGAGGAGGAGAAGGAGGCGGAGGAGGAGGAGGACGAGCAGGAGGAGGAAAAGGAGGATGAGGAAAAGAAGGAGGAGGAGGAGGGGAGTAGGAGGAGGAGGAGGAGGGGTAGGAGGAAGAGGAGGAGGAGGAGGAGGAGGAGGAAAAAAAGGAGGAGGAGGAGGGGGGAGGAGGAGGAGGAGGAGGAGGAGGAGGAGGAGGAGGAGGAGGTTGGTGTCCTCCCTCGAGAACAGTGCAAGATATAAGCATGATTTGTTGGAGCTCCGCGCGGATTGCTTGGCGCGCTCCGCGCGACGGGGAGGGGGGTCAGCGTTGATCCAAGAGGTCCGCGCGGAGCTCTGACACTTCGGCTCTCAGCCGAAAGCAGTATGAGGACAATATCGGATCCGGGTACGTCGGGAGTCTCTGAGACTCAGCGGGCTTGGAGGATGTATCGGCCATCTTTTACTCCTGCCTCCTCCCCCCGTTCTCCTCGTCTTGTCGCGAGCGTTCTGTGTGTATATACCGCACCCCACCCCGACTCGTCAGGAGCATTCAAGGCGCCATTGTTTGTCTTGGGCAATGACCCACAGCTTAGAGCAAGGCTGAGTCAGCCCGTAAAGCCAGGAAAGGCCAGCAGCGGTCTTCGCAATGCGTCGGTAGAGCTACGTCCAGGGGACTCCAGCTCCAGCTGCTCCAGGGGACCCCGCCGCCTGCCCCCCGCCTCGCCTCGACGGGCGGCGCGCCCGCAGGCGTGGCTGCACGTCCACACGATCTGCGCCGAGGCGGCGCTGCATGCAGTCGCTCTCGCGGGGAAGCGGCTGGGGGGAGGAGCCCATACCTCCTCGCGCCGTGAGAGGAAGCACGACGGGAGACTCGTCGCTGCTCTCGGGAGGCTCTTCCATCTTTGGGGCCCAGGGTGGTCTCCATCGGCCGCGCCTCGCCGAGGCTGTTCAGAGAGTGCCCAGGTCGTCTCTGACGGCCTCCAGAGGCCCGGGCTACGGTCCGAAGACCACTTCCTCGCGCTGTTGTGAATAATAACGATGGGAGGTTTTTTGTTGTGTTCGGCCCTTGGGGGCCTGAGCTGGGCCCCGGGACCGTCAGGAAACTACCCAGGATGAAAAGCCGGCCCCAGGGAATGGGGCGAGGCCTGTTGTGAGCAGAACCACGACGGGAGATTATGTTGAGTTTTCTCGCCAGGCCGCTGGAACGTCACAAAGCGACCAGGATGAAAAGCCCGTCCCAGGGAATAGGGCGAGGAGGTTGCTGGCGGCGGCATCGGGGCAAGGTTGCGAGGTATTGGGGGCCAAGAAAGCAGGAGGTCAACACAGCCAGGTGGTGGACAGTGCAACGGAGGCGGGGAGGGAGGGTGAAGGAGGAGGAGATGGAGATGGAGATGGAGGTGGAGGTGGAGATGGAGGAGGAGGAGGAGGAGGAGGAGGAGGAGGAGGAGGAGGAGGAGGAGGAGGAGAGGATGCGCTCGCTTCAGCGCGGGCGTTCGCGCTGCGCTGGCGCCCGAGCGTGCCCCCGCCCTCGGACACGGGTCAGTTGACCCGCTCGTAGCCGCCGAGGTGCACCAAGGCGGCAGGTGGCGGTTGCTAGAGGCGCCGCGAGGGGATGTGGGGCCCCTTCCCCCCTCGCGCCTAGGGGCAGCTCGTCGAGCTTGTCCATGGCGATGGGCACCTTCGCAGAAATACCAAGGGGGGGGGGCTTTGGCCAGTCGGGCGATGGCCAGCCCTTTGGCCCCTGGCTCGCCGCAGGCGCGGGCGAACGAGGAACTCCTCGCTGCACCCGTCGCGCCGCAGACGAGGCAGGCCAGCACGGGCACGTCCTTTTACAGCTGCGCGTCGGACTGTGGCTTGACCATCACCAGCATATGCGCCAGCTCGCCTCGCTCCCGCAGCCCACGATTTTGCTCGACCGCCGCACCGACGATCGATCCAGGACACTCACTCGCCCTCTCCGCCCAGCGGCACCTGGCGCACCAACGCGCTCCAGGTGGGCCACGAAGATCACACTGGAGCTTCGCTGTCCCTTCCTTCTGGCGCGCCAGCGGTGCCGCTCTGTTGGGCTTCGCCACTCGGTGGGTCGTGTCCGCGCCGTCCAGCACCGCGCCGACGGCCGAGACCCACATCGCCGCACCCTCGCCCATGCATTTGGCTGAGGTCAGCCGCAGCCGGTCGCCAGGCGCGACAAGCCTGGCGACCGGCTGCCTGGCCCGGTTCCCCCCTTGCCCGCATTCAACATGGCAACCCGATAGCCGCAAGCCTGCCTGAAAAATCCCCCATTGCGCACCCTCTTCACGACCCGCCTGCCGCGCGAGAAATCGACGCCGAGTTCGCGGTCGTCCTTGACCGGCGTCGCGCCGAGATGCCGCCATAGCTCCGCTGCAACGGCGCGCCTCGCGTCGGGCACAATGGACAGCGCGCGGGACTCGGCCACTGCCGCGTGTAGGTCGACCTCCTGCAAGACCATCTGGAGCTTGCGGGCGGCGTCTGCAAGTCCCCTGGCGGCCCTCGCCGCGCCGCCAAACCTGTGGGGCACGAGGTCGCCCACGACCGCGGTGGGCTGCAACCTGCGATGCTGCTCCAGCAACTTGTCCAGCGGACTGATCAGCTCTGGCTGGAGCATCGTCGCGGCGAAACCGTCGCCGGGCAGGGCCGCCCGGCGGGCCTCGACGACGCCAGAGCGCGCGCTGCCGAGGGCCAGCACGCGCGGCGCACAGCACAGCTCCACCTGCAGCCTGAGCTGCCACGGCGGGAAGCCCGCGCGCACGGCGGCCCCCATATACCAGCAATGCTTCACCTGCTCGACCGCCTTCAGCAGGCCGAGCAGCGCGGCCACCGCAACCCGGCAGCTCTCGTCGCCGCCGTCCTTGCCACGATGAGTGTTCCACTCGCCCACTGCGGCCTGGTGCCAGACCGCCCTCTCGCAGCTGCGCCCCGCCGAGGCCCCCAATAGCTGCGATCGTTATTGGCTTCCCACTCGCGCGCAAGATCTCGTCGGAGCCGAGACTGCACCCTAGCCAGCGCCATGATGGGGGCAACGGACCTGACGCTGCCGAGCCTCTTCTGGATGAAGCAGACCTTCGCGGTCATCTCGGGCCACGTAGCGCGCAGCTCGACGGCCTCGATGATGTCCGCCAGCGCGACGCCGCTATCGCAGAGGTCGCTGAGCTGTCTGAGCCGCGCGGCGCAGAAGGACATCTCCGTTTTAGTGGGAATTGTCATCAGTACGTTGCGGACCTGTTGCGTCGGTCTTGGCGGTTGCACGCAATGGCCCGAGGGCCACTGGACCTGCGCCTACTCGCAGGCGGTCTCCAAGAGCGGCCCCGTTCCACCTTCAGCGCGGTGACCTCGGCTCCGTCGTCGGCGGGCTCGTGGAACTGCATCTGCGACTCCACGCCGTGTTTGACCTGCGCGGGGCTCTCCGCGAAGCCGATCGGCAGCGTCGCCGCGGCATGGGGCCCGCCACCGCCTCCTTCAGCTTGCTCGGCGACCCGCCGCAGGAGCTGGACCCTCCGCTCGGCCGCGCCACGCGCCGCCAACATCACGGCATCGGCGCGGGCGCATTTGATCAGCTGCTGAACCGTGGTTGAGGGACCCATGCAGTGGGCGCCCAGGCCGGCGAGGAGCTGCCACCGCGATTTCGCGACGGGCAGGTCCCGAGGCTCAGCCCATGGCCCGCCCTTCGCGGTCTTGGGCGCAGCCGCCAACAACCTGCGCAGACCTCGTAGCGATCGCTGGCGGCTGAGGGGCTTGCTGGCGCAGGCGACGATCTGCAGCTCGCGCGACGCCCCGCGCAGCCGCGTCGCCTCCGCAGAGACATTCGGCCAGCGCGCCCCAGCGACAGGAAGCGCCCTCACCCGCCTCGGCTTGGGTTGCTGCCCTCGCCCACGGCACTTCTGCGCATCCGCGCCGACCTGGTAGATGTCGATTCATTCGTCCTTTGCCTGCCCGAGGAACATCTTCCACGCCTCGCCGACGCCGCGGCTGACCGGCGCCTGCTGCTTCTCGCCGCCAGCGCCCTGGCCCTTCTCGAACACCTCCTGGGCGCCACTCCTCCACGTGGAGCGGTCGCGTGGCTGCCCCTGGCCTGGGGGGTGGGCAATAGGGCGCTCAGTGAGTTGCCCCCCGCCCCGCTTTGACCAGCGCGCCGCCCCATCCAGGCTGCCGCGGCCCCGCCCGCGTCGCCCCGCCAGCGACGGCGCGCCCCCCCAACCGCGGACCACCTGCGCGCGGAGGGCCCGCGGGCACGACGGCAACCACCTCGACCAGGGCGTCGAAGGCCAAGTCGCCGCCGACCGCGGCGTCCGTCTCGGCAGTGCCACCTTGCCCATGGACAGGCACTCCAGCGTCTCCACGTCCAGCTCTTGCCGATTCCACCGTCATAGCCAGCGCCATCTCCTCCTCCAAGCCAGGCCGCGAGGAAATTATCTGGCTGCATCTGTCCACGGCAGATGGCGCGGGCCCCGTTGCCCAAGAAGGCGCGCCGGTCGTGGGGCGAGCAGCGCCATTAGGGGCAGCATCCGCAAGCCCACCCTCCGACGCCCTCGACACACCCTGCCGCGACACAGAGCACGCTGACCGCTGCGCGCTCTGGCCACGGCTGCAGGTGCCCGCGGCAGCGGGCGTGGATGCCGCAGGCCCAGAAGGCGCGCCACTCGGGAGCAGCGCCACTAGAAGCAGCCCCCGCAAGCCCACCCTCTGGATCCGCCGACGCACCTTGCCGAGGCGCCGTGCGCAGCAGCTGCTGAACTCTCTGACCAACGTTGGCCCACTGCCCATCGCATGCCTGCCTCGCGCAGTCCGCGGGCTAGACCAGCGGAAAGCTCTTCGGCAGGTCCATCGCGCGGATGCGGGGCCTTCGGCGGGCCGCCTCCAGTTCGAGCACCACTGGCCTGCGCGGCCACGCGGGCGATCCGCTGAGCGCCTGCACGCGAGGGCGTGCGGGGCCCTCGACGCGATGAACAGGCCGATGGCGCGCATGGACTGCACGCAGGTCGGCCCCCGCTCTGCAAGGGCTCGTCGCTGGCGCAATTGAAGTCGCAACCTGCCACGCGCGACCTGCCGCGCTGCTTCAGCCTGCACGCCGAGCCGCAAAGCGCCGCAAAGTTGAAGTCATTGACCCCGGCGCCGCTCTCGAGGTACACGTTCACCGCAGTGACTCCGCCAGGAGGCAACCCCGCGCGATGAGGCAGATGCACTCGCCCAGGGCGAAGCACGGGATCCCGCGAGCCAATCATCGGCGCCAGACCGTGCTCGAGCCTCGAGCACGTCAGGAGACCACCAGACGCCAAGCCCCCCTGAGACGCCTGCGCTGCAGCCCCCGCGGCACGCTCCCCATTCAGCATCCGTCGTGCGTGCCCTGCTGAGCCTGGTCTCCTAGAGCAGCCCGAGATCGCGCGTGTCGATCTGCGCCATGAGGCATTACTCCATGGAATACATGCCGAGTGTGGCCAGTCTCCACCTGCTACACAGGATGCGCCTACTTCTCGACGGCCCCACCAGCAGCTTGGCAGTACGCTCGAAACCCTTCCAGCCACTTCCGTTTCTCCGCATCGCCCTTGCAGAAAGCCCCAGCGGCCGCCGCGATGGCTTCGGGGCAGAGGTCGAGGTCAGCCAGATCCTCATCGTCATTCCCGCTGCTTTTTCCTCACCACCAGCCCATTCGGCTCGAGCAGCACCTGACGTCGGGGCAGCACCTCCAGGTGCAGTTGCCTCCGAAGCAGCTGCCTCGCAGGCGGCGACGTCGCCGTTAACGGCTGTGATGAGGCCGGTGAGCGTGCCAGCGAGCTCGTCGAGGTCCACGCCGCCCACAACCTCTGCCACGGTGCGCACCAAGGTCTTGTACTTGGTGATGTCCGCGGCGTAGCGTGCAGCAGCAGCGCCTTCCGTCTCGCTCTTGACCGACAGCTGCGGGTCGGCCACGACGCGCTTGGTCTACTCCACGATCACGTCGAGCTACCGCTCCCATTGGTCAACCCTCTGTTGCTGCTCGCACGCTGCCTGCAAGGCCACGTTGGCTGCCATCCGCTCGCGCGCAAGCTTAGCCTGGGCTCGCTGCACACGCTCGGAGGCTTCATCCGCAGCCACCTGCGCACTCCTGATGGGCTTGACCGAGGAGCCAGTGCCGAGGTGCTGCTTGAGAGGGAAGCGCTGCTGGCGACTGGCCTGCCAGTCGCTCTCACACGCGCTTCCTGTACAGCTCGAGTTCCTCGTCGCTGAACTGCACGCACCGAGCCCGCGCCTCCTCGGACAGCTTGGGGGGTTGCACCACAGCAGACTTGACCTTGGACTTCGTCGGCTGCCCAAAACCACTTTGCCGCTGCAACGGCCGCCATGCAGGGGCGCCTGCCTCCCAGCGGCCGCGATCAGGAAAGCCACCGACACCATCACGAGGAGGGAGCACCAGTGCAGCCGTGGGGCAGTACGCACAACAGCCGGGCTGCCGACACTACACGCGCCATACCAACCTCCTGTAGCCGCACGAGGGACAGCGCCATCCACCCGCCCTGGCACCCTGGCCGCCATTGCTGCCACAGCCGCCGCTTGCAGCGCCACCACCACGCGGAGGAGGGGCCATCGCAGCGCGCCGAGTGCCAGACTGAACAGTTTTGCCTGCCGCGGGCTAGCGGTATCCACGCGTTCCCCTGAGGAGCAAAGCATCTTGAGCCAAAATGGTTACAGGGGAGGAGGAGGAGCAGGAGGAGGAGGAGGAGGAAGAGGAGGAGGAAGGGGGTTGAGGCGGGAGGCCGGAGGCGGGAGGCAGGAGGCTGGGAGGGAGGCGGGAGAAGGAAGAGGCACCGCCTGTTAGCGTCCGCCTGGAATTGGCCCGCCGGGCGCAGCGATGCGGCTCGAGAGAACTAGCTCGGGCGAGCAGGTCCGGCTGCAAAATCTTCCCATGCCGACTAGGGCTGTGGGATGGGAGGGCAGGAGGGAAGAGAGTCGTGGGCGGAGAACATATCCGCATCCACGGCCTCACGAGACGGGGCCCTGGACCGCGACCCCGAGGAAACTTTTTTTTTCCGCGGGGAACGCATCCATGCGACCGCGTATCCACGGTATCGCGCCCCGGAATCCAGGCCGCGAGGGTGCGGATGTGGGTACGTTCGCCGCTTGTGAGAGAGGGGAAACGTGGGGGTAGAGCAGGCGGCAAGTTGGCTGTAAGCTTCTCCATCGCTCGCTAGAGGCCCCCGCTGTTTGCCCAAGGCGGACGAAGAGCGCCCCAGGAGGGCCTCGGAGTCGCCACGAGAGGCCCCCAAACCTCCTTCCTCCTTGTGTTGCGCGCTCCGCTTACGACATGAAGGATTCGTGTTGCACGCTTCGCTTTCAGCGTGCAAGTGAACTTGAACCTTTCCGAGTCCAGGGCTCCCAGATGGGGTCCGAGTAGATGGGGTCGGAGGCTCGCGCCGCATCGCCATCGGCGATGCGGCTCGATGTGAAGCCGGATCTTCTCCACGCCGACGTCGCCGATGCATCGCCGACATCGACAGTGCATCGCCGATGCATCGGCGATGCGTCGGCGAGACATCGGCGATTCGGTGCAATCCTCCGATCCCATCTATTCGAACCCCATCTAGGAGGCCTCGACCGAGGCGTCGCCTCCTCCGTCGCAAGGCTGAGGCTGCGGACATCTGCTTCCAAGGTTTGTAGATTTTTCGACGAACTCTTGTTGATTTTCTGGCCATCTTCGCTCCGTCCCTCCTCCTTCGCCCCTTCCCATCCCTCCCTCTCCTGCCCTCCCTCTCGCCCCTGTTCCCCGCCGTCCTTCCCCTGACAGCCACATGCCACGCTCGTCTCCATTTCGCTCACCATGGAACTCCGACGCCGATGTTTTTTCTTCACAACGTTCAGAGCAAGAGGTCACGAGAATGATACGTTTCAATAGGTCCAGGATTCTCCAGATTTCTTACACATGTGCTGCAGAAACAAGGACCACAAGAAGCTGCAAAATTCCAGGGATATATCCTGAACCAATCGCATCTTGGCATCATCATCGTCCTAAGCATGGTCCCGTGGAGGTCTGGACCCCTTCCCGAAGATCGGGTTTTCATCCTTGACAGTGTTCTAACGTTCCCAGGGCCTGGCGAGGGCCCCCGAGGCCGAAAATGGCCAAAAACATCTTGCCGTGATTTTCTGTGGCAGCGCGAGGAGGTGGGCGGCACCCAGCCCTCGAGATCGGCGCTCCCCTCCTCGTCCTCGTCCGACGGTCGTCCTCTTCTTCCTCCTCGTCCTCCTCCTCCTCCTCCTCCTCCTCCTCCTCCTCCTCCTCCTTCTCCTCCTCCTCCTCCCTCGCCATTCTCCTCCCCTCCTCCCCTCCTCCTCCCCCTCCTCGTCCTCCCCCTCCCCTCCCCTCCTCGGCGCTCCCCTCCTCCTCCTCCTCCTCCTCTCCTCCTCCCCCTCCTCCTCCTCCTACTCCTCCTCCTCCTCCTCCTCCTACTCCTCCTCCATAGGGCGGCGTCGACGGAATGCACTCGACCGCCGACTTCGCCTGGTGCGGCGTCATGAACGAGGAAGGGGAGGCCCGCACTAACGGGTCGGGCTGGTGCTGGTCGGAGGGAACAGGCGGCGGGAGAATCGAATGAGAGAAAGAAGAGAAAGAGACATGAACAGAAGCTTTCGGCGTTCCGCGAAGATTGCTTGGATCTGCGCAGAACAACACTGGCGGCGCCTCCGACGCAGCCCTTGGCGCGCTCCAGGCGCTGGGGGGGGTCCAGCGCCGATCCAAGAAGTCTGCCCAGACCTCCGAAAATTGATGTTTCTGTTTTTGCTGTTCCCCCAGTGAATGAGAAGGACGAGGAGAGCGAGGAGGGGGAGGAGGAGGAGGAGGAGGAGGAGGAGGAGGAGGAGGAGGACGATGACGACGACAACGAGGGCGGGGACGAGGACATGGCGGCGGTGATCTGGAGGAGCGGGAGAACAGAAGGTGGAGGAGGAGGAGGAGGAGAAGGAGACGGAGGAGGAGGAGGAGGAGGAGGAAGAGGCGGCAGAGAAAGGTCAGGAGAGATGAGAGAGGAGGAAGACAAGGTAGGTTCGCTCGCGCCATATTTGACTTCCCCCCCCCCACCGCCCCACCCATCTTTGGGCCATTGCGCCGACTGTTCTCTATCCACCGACGGGTGCCACAGCAGAGATAGAACTCCTAAACTGGTTCCATCGTGTTATGCGCGAACAGACAGAGGGAGCTATGTACGTTGGAGGAGGTGGAGGAGGAACAGGAGGTGGCGGATGAGCAGAAGGATGGGCAGGAGGAGAGGACCAGGGAAAGGCGGAGGAGGGGATGGGGGCGAGAGCGCCATTCCGAGCGACGGGGGCGAAACGCCGACCCTCACAGTGGGGCCAACGCTGCGGCAGGAACATCATGTGAAGCACCAAACAAAAACTCTCCGATCGAAGCACCAAACATATACATCAGCATGTGCTGAACTTGTGTGCGGTAAAGAAAAATTGTCTGGAGAAAAGGGGGCCCGCTCTCACAACATCTCGGTGCTTGCTGAAAGGAGATGAAAGTAGTCGTCATATGGAGCATCTGTGGAGGATGGTGGTGAGGAGGATCACGGTAACGATGATGATGTTGATGATGTTGATGATGGTGATGGTGGTGTTGATGTTGGTGATGAGGGTGCCGATGGTAATATTGATCGTGATGGTGATGATGTTGATGGAGGTGGTGATGGCGATAATGAGGACTACGACGATTCTTGTAGTGATGATGAGGAGGATGATGAGGAGGAGGAGGAGGAGGATGAGGGTGGAGGAGGAGGAGGGAGAGGAGGACGGAGAGGAGGAGTTGTGGAGCCAGTTGACGCTATCTGTCCGCGATGCTGCCGAGCCCCCAAGACACTATGTCACTGAGTTTGGCAGTGCGCATGCAATCTTGGAAAACCGGCTCTTTGCTGAGGTCAAACCGGCTGGGGAAAACAACTCTTGGTGATTACGAATGGGTTTCAGCAAGCACCGACAGCTTACCAACCTACGCTTCGCAGACGACGTCCTGCTCATTGGGGCGTCGCTTCGACAACTGAAGATTATGATAGCCGATCTACGTAAGGCAGCACAAAAACGCGGGTTGATACTCCACCCAGAGAAAACGAATATCTTGACAAACGCAACCAAAGGCACTGGGCGCCCGAGAAAACCGCACGTGCAAGTGGGCGTTTTGAACATCGAGATTGTTCCGTACGAGGAGAAAGCGAAGTACTTGGGAAGGCAATTCTGCTTTGATCAACCACATGATGTTGAAGTTGATCACCGGATCAGCAAGTCATGGAAGAGTTTTATGGCGCAGGGAGCAGAATTGGTGAATAATACGACTTCTCTGAATGTTCGTCTGAAGCTTTTTGACGCCACGGTGTCCAACGTTTTCCTGTACGGCAGTGCAACGTGGGTGTTGACGCAGGAGTTGACTGACAAGTTAATCCGGGTGCAGCGGAAGATGCTGCGCATGATCTACGGTAGTCGTCGCCGGCCGGTGGCCGCGTCATCGCATGATCCAGCGTTTCATTGTGATCCCGTCTTGGAGCCATGGGCAGACTGGTGTTAGAGGGCCACTCGCGAGGTCGAAGAAAGATGCCGTCGATTACACGTTCGTGATTGGAGTGGGAGCCACAAGCGTGCTGCAGTTCAACGGTACAGAAAGATGCAAGAGGCGAAAGACGGCTGGGCTCACCGTGCCTTCGCATTCGAACCTTTTGGGCTGACGCGACGAGCACAGAGACCGAAGAAGAGGTGGGTCGACGCCGTGCTGACGTACATCTGAGGGACCAGAGCCGAGGCTCCCCCGCGCCTCCCGCGTAGGGGCGGCTTCCGGGCTTGTGGGCGTGAGTGTGTGTGTGTGTGTGTGTGTTTGTGCGTGTGTGTGTGTATGTGTGTGTGTGTCTATGCGTCCGTGTGTCTTTGTGAGTGCGTGCAGTCTTGGACATCCAACTTTTGCCAGCACGGAAGGAATTCACTGCGCATGTGCTAGCGCTGGGAGGCTGATCCTTCGTTGCGGCTCAGAGGCGCGCAGCCGCGGCGCGTGCCAGGCGCGGCCTTGCCGCTCTTTAGAAGCTCAAGCATCATGAAAACCGCCCCCTGCTCGTCGCGGCGCCCAGGGAGGCGGCCACTATGGAAGCGCATGAGATGCGCTCGCGCCCGCCAGACGAGGCCCCGCGCATTGCTCAGGACAGGCTGACCAGCAAGACCAAGGAGAGAGGCGCGTTCGTGGAGGCGGAGGCTCAGGTCGAGACCTTTCGCAGACGCCCGTCAGGATCGGAGGTCGATGCCACCCAATCCGAGGCGGCGAAGGCGCGCGCTGCCATCGCAACGCCGATGTCGGAAAGAGCGCGTTCTGTGGTCGCTTGGAGGGGGGGGGGTGAAACCGGACCCCCCCCCCCTCCCCCTGGATGGAAGGAGGGGTGTTCGAAGCCCCCCCCCCTCCCGTGAGGGAAGGGGGGGGTTCGACCCCCCCCCGTTCCCCTCCCATGACGGGGGTGGGGGGGTTCGAACATCTCCCCCCGTTCCCTCCTTCCCCTGCTTCCCCTCTCCTCGGGCTGGCGCATGCGTGGGGGGCAGGCGGGGACGACGATTTTTTTTTCTGGGCCGGCGCCAGCGCCTGCGGCGGCGGGCGGCGGCGGGGAGCGTCGACGAGGACGACGGTGGTGGTGGTGGTGGTGGTGGTGGGTTGTGGTGGTGGTGGTGGTGGTGGTGGCGGTGGTGGTGGTGCTGTTTGTGGTGGTGGTGGTGTGGTGGTTTGTTGTGGTGATGGTGGCTGTGGTGATGGGTGGTGGTGGTGGAAGGTGGTGGTGGTGGTGGGGTGGTGGTGGTGGTTGTGTGGTGGTGGTGGTGGTGGTGGTGGTGGTGGTGGTGGTTGTGGTGGTGGTGGTGTGGTGGTTTGATGGTGGTTTGATGGTGGTTTGTGGTGGTGGTGGGTTGTGGTGGTTTGGTGGTGGTTTGTGGAGGTGGTGCTGGTGGTGGTGGTGGTGGCGGTGGTGGTGGCGGTATGGTGGTGGTTTGTGGTGGTGGCCGTGGGTTGTGCTGCTAGTAGTGGTGGTGCTGGTGTCGGTGGGGGTGGTGGTGCTGGTGTGGTAGATTGCGGTGGTGGTGGTAGTGGTGGTGGGTTTTTGTGGTGGTGGTGGTGGTGGGGATGGTGAGTTGTGGTGGTGGTGGTTGTGGTGGTGTGGTGGTGGTTTGTGGTGGTGGTGGTGGTGGGTTGTGGTGGTGGCGGTGGTTTGTGGACGTGGTGCTGGTGGGCTGGTGGTGGTGGCGGTGGTGGCGGTGGTGTGGTGGTTTGTGGTGGCGGCGGGTCGTGCTGCTAGTAGTGGTGGTGGTTGTGGCGGCGGCGGTGGTGGTGTGGTAGATTGCGGTGGTGGTGGTAGTGGTGGTGGGTTTTTGTGGTGGTGGTGTTGGCGGTGATGGTGAGTTGTGGTGGTGGTTGTGGTGGTGTGGTGGTGGTTTGTGGTGGTGGTTTGCGGTGGTGGTGGTGGGTTGTGGTGGTGGCGGTGGTTTGTGGACGTGGTGCTGGTGGGCTGGTGGTGGTGGCGGTGGTGGTGGTGGTGTGGTGGTTTGTGGTGGCGGCGGGTCGTGCTGCTAGTAGTGGTGGTGGTTGTGGCGGCGGCGGTGGTGGTGTGGTAGATTGCGGTGGTGGTGGTAGTGGTGGTGGGTTTTTGTGGTGGTGGTGTTGGCGGTGATGGTGAGTTGTGGTGGTGGTTGTGGTGGTGGTGGCTGTGGTGGTGGTGGTGGTGGTGGTGGTGGCGGTTGCGTGGTGGGTGGGTGGTGGTGGTGGTGGTGGGCTGAGGCGGCGGTGGTGGTGGTAGTGGTGGCGGTGGTGGTGGTGGTGGCGGTGGTAATCGTCGCTGCGTCCCCGCCGTCGGCGCCAGCGCCGGCGCTGCTGGCCGCCGCCAGCGCCGGCGCCAAGGGGGGGGGTTTGGAGCCCCCCCCCCACTTGCGCTCGAGGGGGGAGGGGGTTGCACCCCTCCCCCTCCCATTGGGCTGCCTCTGGTCATCGTTGCTGCGTCCCCGCCGTCGGCGCTGCTGGCGGCCGCCAGCGCAGGCGCTGGGGCGGGGTTCAACCCCCTCCCCCTGGGACGGGGGGGGGTCGGGAAGGGGGGGAGAGGGGCCCCCCGGGTTTTGATCGACGGCGTTGGGTGTTGGGGGGCGGAGCCCACCCCCCGGTTCGAAACGCGCCGCCGAATGTTCCCGAGGCAGGCGCCCGTGAAACGCGTTCTCTGCCATGTCGGAAAGCAGTCGGAAAACAGTATCGACTCAACCGCCATGGCCACGAATTTGCCCCATTCGCAGATGCCCTTCACCTCCGCGCCCACTGCCGCGGGCTCTGGACAGGGCCTGCAAGTGCTCGGCAGCATCAACCCGTCTATCCAGGCCATGGGCGCCGCGGGCAGCGCGGCGGCGCTCGGGGGGAATTTCGCCTTCCAGCTCGCGCCCGCGACGCGGCGCGCCCGACGCGCAGCCGAGTCTTTCCCGCGGGGGGCGGGCACGGGGCGGACAGGATCTCACCCGGGGTCCTCCCGCTCCCGTCGGGCGAGGCGTCGGCGCGTTTTGCTTACTTGATGTGGGCCATCGAGAGCTGTCACGGGTGCCCGAGTCAAGCGCAGGCGGCGCGCGTAATCCGCCCTGCGAAGGCCAGCGGGGGTGATCGCCCGATTGTTGCCAGCCGCGCGCCGCATTTGGGCGAAGGCGCGCGTCGCGCGCGTCGGGAGGTGGGCAGTGGGCAAAACGCCCTTACTTTGCTGCGGGGTCCAAGACGCGCGCCGCGGGCGTCGCCGCTCGCCTGTCGGCGCGCTCCGAGGCGGCGGCAGAGCACCCAGACATGCCTGAGCCTGAGGTCGCGGCATTGGTGAACATCAACAAGCGATTCGATCACGCACCGTGGCCCGCGCTCATCAAGGTAGCTCGCCGCTTCGGATTTCCTCTCGCGTCGCCGCGCAAGGCGCTGGCCACGCGCCGCGCCCCGCGCAGATCACCCCAGGCGGGCGCCCTGTCGTGGGCGGTCGCCGCGGTCGGAGGAGCGCGCCGCCAGGGTATGCTGCGTTATTGCCGCAGCTGTTCCCGGCGGGGCCGCTGGAAGCCTTCGTGGAGCGAACTGCCGCGATCCCCAGGACCATGCATGTGCATGCATGCGCTGCCGACCTCGCGCTCCAGTCAGCGCTGCCGAGACCTCGAATCACCCCGGCAGCCTCGACCGCGCCGGAGCTGCTCGCGTGCCCCGCGAGAGGCTGGTCTGCCAATCGCTCGCAGCAGAGCCGAGGTGATGGCCGCTGACGCACCCGTTGCCAGGATGGCGCAGAAACACGCGTTTCGCGCGGCGTCGGCGACGGCCGCCCTCGGCATGGAGACGGCCGGAGGCAGGCAGCTGAAGCGCCGGGGGGATCAGAAACGCATCGCGAACGCCAAAGGCCAGGCCGCCGCGTCTCCTCGGGCCCCGCGGTCAACGCGGGCGACTTTCCTAGAGGAACACCACGCCCGCCATCGGGCTCGGCACGGCGCGCGGCTGCCAAGTTGCCGGCGCCCCCCCCCTCCCGCTTGTCAAGCAGGTGGCGGGGCGCGGGCAGTGGGTTGTCCAAGACGCCAACTGCGCCGTCGACCGCTGTCGCGTCTTCGCTCGAGCCACCCGTGCTTCGGCAACCAGAATTATCAGCGACCGCGGGTTCAATGTCTCGCCGAGGCCAAGTTGGCGGCCGCGGCCGCCGCCCTTCGGGCCATTCCAGGACGCTCGGCAGTTATAACCCGCGCGGGTCTTCAAATCGAACCACCCCTGGAAGAAGTTGACAGGGCCATCTGGGGCCCTCGCCGCCCATGGGCGCAGACCTAGACAGGTGTATTCTATTGGTTTTTAATGGCAGACTAGGTCGGGCACCGGGCTCGACCGCAGAGCCGCAGAGACGAACCCCGCGCTCTAGCCAGGGGTGGCTCCAAAACAGCTCTCCGGGAGGAGTGGCCGAGTCAGGAGGGGCAGGCCCTCGAAGACCCCGACTCCCGATTCGACGGTCTTCAGATCGCCAGGCGGCCACTGGCGCGGCGCGCCACGCTCGGGCCCAGTTCTCTGGCGCCAGGGAAAAGGCCGCCCGGGCCGCGCCCACCTCGGCGACGGCCGCGCCCCGATCGACACTGATCGGAGGGAAGTGGCCCCAGCAGCGGCCAGTCTCAGCGCGGACGTTCGGAGGTTTAGGACTGCCTGGCGCGCGGCGCCCCCAGAGGCGCCCCCGGTCGCGCATTCTGACGCAGAGACCAGTGTCAGGATACTTGCGGGAGGCAGCGGGCGCCCCCCATTCGACGCGAGCGAAGAGGCCCTCCTCGCGGCGCTCTTTTTAATTTTTATGCGTTTTCTCCCCGCGCGCGCGGCCGCCCGTCGTCGAGGGGCGCGTTCCCGTTGGAGGGCGCAACTGCTCGGGGCCAGCGCTGCGCTGGATATCGCCGGCACAGCGTCCGCGGATGGTTCAGTGGCGCAGCTGGTCTCGCGGCCTGAGTCGGCCCGCGCGGGCCAGGGCGCGGCCGTTCGCCCCCCCCCCCCCCGCCATCGGCGAGGCGCCCCCCGTTCCGATCTGTTTGCGCCGCTGCAGGCCCCCAGTCGGCAGGGGCCCCGCTGCGCATTTAAACGGCGGGTGGCGCGGCGCCCGGCGGCGGGAGGCGGCGCCCAGAACCTTCGCGTCAGCACCATGACCTCTGGAGGACAATACGGAGAGCCATTGGCAATCATGGCGGCCTCGGCCCCGCCCCCCTGTCGCCCGCGCGGGCGAAGCCCGATCAGTTCGAATGGTTTTGCGAAGAGGTAGGGGGCGATTTTGTGGGCGAGGCCGCGAAGCATGGTCTGGCTGCGCGCGAGCCCTCGGAAAATCCGGCCCAGGCCCGCGCCGCCGCTCTGCCCCTTCCTCCGTTAAATGCGCCGCTGGGCCGGGGGTCGCAGGAGGGGGGGGGAGGGGGGCGGGGCCCGTCGGTCTCGTTCCAGAACTCTCGCGGAGGCGAGCGTTGTAATGAGCCGCCTTTGATCCGCTATCCCGATTGGTTGCGCGAGGCCCAGCAAGCGCGCGCGTCTCGGGCGCGCGGGGAGGCGGTCGCGAGGGTCGCGCGGGTCGCGCGCGCGCGATGTCGCCGCTGCCGTCGACCGAGGCCCCCCGCCCTGGCCGCGCGCGCCCCGCGGGGGTCTCGATGGGGGGCACAGCCTGGCGGATGGCGCGAGCTGTGCCGTCCCAGGTGATGCCGCACACCTGGTCCACGGGCAGGAATCTAGAGGGAGTGGTTTCGGTGGTCCTCCTGCGTTCTGGAGGATAGCACGAGCTGTGCTGTCCCAGGTGACGCCGCACACCTCTGCTCCCAGGGAGTGGCTACGGTGGACTCCCCTCGCGTTGAGGGGGGCACAGCCTGGAGGATAGCGCATAGCACTGTCCCAGGTGATGCCGCATACCTGTCTGGAGCTCTGGGCTGACGCTTTCCTGCGTGCCTTCGCTAAGGCCGCGACGCGAGAGAGGTGCACCATCCTGAGTGCACCCCGCGTCGGCACCTTCGGTCTTGTCACTGCTATCTTCCGTCTGTGCAGCTGGTGCCCGTGATCCTTTAGGTGGGGTCCCAGCTTTTCCGCAGGCCTGCCAGGCTGCTAGCAGCTTGGCGCCTCAGGAGGGCGTTCGTGCACCGCGCGACGCTTCCCTTGGCAGTGCCGTACCCACCTCCTTCCCCCCTCCAACTTAAGGTGGTGGTGGTGGTGGTGGTGGTGGAAAGCAGGCCCAACATGTGCAGCATTGGACTGAAACCGACACTGGCGTCGGCACGGCCGGGACCAGCCGCAACGAGGGAGGAGGAGGAGGGAGGTGGGGGAGGCCATGAAGTCTGCTCGGATTTCAACACGTCCCCTGGCCCCTTCTTCTTGTTAGAATACGACCCTTGCCCCCACACCCCCCCTTCTTGGACATCCGCGAAAGCCCGGAGTTGGGCAGCATCGAGCGACCTGCGCCATCGGAAAATCGCGATCTTTGGGGATTGGACGGCCCATGCGGTGTCAGAAACCGACATTTTCGTCGACACGACTGGGACCAGCCGCAACGAGGTCGGAGGAGGAGGAGGGAAGTGGGGGAGGACGGAAGAGGAGGACTGCCAGCTTATCGCCCGCATGTTTAACATGTGACTGAAACCCAAGGTCGCGACGGGTGATCGTGTGGAATGATTCGTGGACGGCGGGTTTGTCTGAGGAGGCGGAGGAGCAACAGGCACGGTTTTGCGCGGGACTTTTCCCGACGGGGTGGCAGATCTTGGCATTATTCTGCCAAGTTGTCGATCCGCATTTGAGACAGAGGCTATTACATTTGAGACCGCACTGAGTAAGCTGCCTAGTACCGATCTATCGGGGCAGCAGAACCAGCAGCCTAGGGGCGCAATTCGGCCTTACGAGGAATAACAAGAATAAGACGAATTATAATAAGTTTAACCATACAGGTAATACTAACAATACCTAATCATGTAAGAGGAATGCGAGCACGAATGCTACTACCAATGCGAATACTCATAACCGTACTAATACTACGAATGATCCGACTGGTAATCTTCATAATGCTAATATCAGTAATACAAAGTAATACGAATACGAAACATGTAAGTAATACGACTAATGATGAGATGCGATATCAATAATAAGATGGATAAACCAAGCATGCTACTACCAATTACTATTATTCTAACAGTATTAAGAAGGAGCAGACGACTAGTAAGAATAGCATAAGGTGCACAACAAACATAAGAAGACGAGTAAACACAATGATATGATTAGTAATAAGACGAAGAAGAATGGGAGGAGGAGGAAGAAGAGGAGGAGGGGTAGGGTTGAGTCGGGCACGTCCCTCCACAGGAGGAATATTCAAAAATAGAAAAAATAGTCTGGGGACGATGTTTCGACCAATGTTTGACTATGTTTGAGCATGTTTGGCTATTTGTCATTTTTCGCCCAAAATCCGCCTGTCGGAGGACACGCCCGACCTAAGACTAAGGGGAAGGAGGGAGGGAGGAGGAGGAGGGAGGAGATAGGAGGGAGGGAGGGAGGTTGGATGGGAGTGGTAAGAGGAGGAGGAGGACGAGGACGAGGAGGAGGAGGAGGAGGAAGAGGAGGAGGACGAAGATAAAATAAGGTATGAGCACCACTGACGCTTTCAAACCCTTTGTCAATGCAGTGAGCAGGGTGGGACTTCCTTGCCGCCGCCCGCGCGTCTAATTCGCAATGCCCGTCAAGAGTTCCTTGTGTTTCTGCATTCGCTTCTCACCGTTTCTCCCCGCCTAGTCTACCGATGTGGTAGGATATCGATGTTGCTGCTCGCACACCCGCGTCGAACTAAGGCGGCGTTTTTCTCCTGCAATCCGACGTCTTCGTACACTGCGCCTCCGCTCAGGCAAGGTCATTGCGACGCTGAAGGGAGAGAGGAGGGAGTCAGGGAGGGAGGGACGTCTGGGTCAGGGCCATTTCGGCCGCAGACTCGTGGAGGCTTTACGCTTTCCAGCAGTGGACTCGGCCGCCATACGCCTAGCCCCGGTGGACACGTAGGGAGGGAGGAGGGAGAGGGAAGGCGGGAAGAGGGAGAAGAGAGGATGGAGGAACGAGAAGCGAAGAACGAGGAGGTAGGTGGGAGGAGCAGTAGTGAGGGAGGGAGGGAGGGAGGGTGGGACGGGAGAGGGAGGGAGTGAGGGAGGGAGGAGGGCGGGAGGAAGGAGAGAGGGGAGGACGGAGGAGGAGTGTAACGTTGAAGCGAAGGAGGAGGGGGGGGAGGAGGAGGAGGAGGAGGAGGAGGAGGAGGAGGAGGAGGAGGAGGAGGAGGACGAGGAGGAGGAGGAGTAGGAGGAGGAGGAGGAGGAGGAGGGGAGCAGCAGGAGGAGGGACAGCGAGGACAGGGCTCGCTGCCCCGCGCCCGAGGCCGACGCGCTGGGAGCGCAGGTCCAGGAGTGGATATTGAAGGGCGCGCAGCCTCCTCCGCGGCCGTCTGAGTTCTGCAAGGAGCGGCCGGCCCTGGCGGAGCCCATCGATCCGATCCGACATCGATCCGATCCGATATCGATCTGGTTCCCGACCCGTTCGCGTCGTGAAACACAATCACGACAGGAGGCTTTTTGCTATCTTCGGCCTGTGAGGGCCCTCTCCAGTCCCCCAGACCGTTTGAGAACGACCCGGGACGAAGAATTGGTCCCGGGGAAGGGTCGAGATCTCCGGGGGTCGACGTTACGAAAAAAGATACGTCGGGTGTCTGGGGCCCGAGCTCGAGCTCGGGCTCGAGCCCCAGCTCGGACTTGGACTCGGGCTCGGGCTCGAGTTCGAGCTGGAGCTCGGGCTCGGGCTTGGTGTGATGACGAGAGCCCGAATCACGTGGGAGGGGGGGGGATTTCATGGTCAGGGCCACGATACCTCCCCAGACTTACGGCCCCTCTTCTAATTGCAGTGCGTCCCTTGGCCCCACCTGGGCCGCGCGCGTGCCTCGGGCCATCATTTGTGAACCCTCCTCTTGGACGCCCCCCTTTGTCGGCCACGCGCAGAGGGGGGGGGGATGGGGGGAGGGGGGAAGGCTTCTTAGAAGCACCCCTGCTTCTTAGAAGGCGCCTTCTAAGAGGCAGCCTATTTCTAAGAAGCCTTCCCCCCTCCCCCTATAACCCCTTGTGCGCGCCGCCAACTCGGGACGCCCCCGATCGATCCGATCTGAAATTTGTTTGATGCGAGACTTGTCGGAAGTTCTCGCTGGTTACTGTCGGTTTGCTCGCCTCGGGATGGTTCCCAGCAGATGCGCCTGGGGGTGCCAGACTCGTCCCGAACGGCCGCCGGAGGCCCGAGCTGTGACCCGAAAACCGAGATCTCCAAGCATGATGATTTGTTCAGCCCTGGCGTTCTCACATGATTTCTGTGGCCCGTGTTCGGGCCTCTGGGCCATCGAAATTGGATCTAGGACGAGAGTCGCCCACGGGGAAGGTGTCGGGACCTCTGCGGCCGCGCA
>CAUYUJ010019718.1:37500-92500 GCA_963575745.1 Prorocentrum cordatum
CAGCTCTTCGTCCTCGCGCTTCTGCGGCAGGGGCAATCTTGGGCCGGTTGGGATCGTGGCGTCAGGATGGAACAGAGGCGGCACAGCGAAAGAATAGCCGACTTGGGCGCCGTGGCCACCACACGTCAGACCTGGGTGAGCGCAGCAGGAGAAGGGAAACAGAGCGGCAGTGGAAAAGAAGAAGGTCCCGCACGGGTATGAAGTATACGCTCAGATGGAAGGGGGTGATGGAGGTGATCATGATCATGGTGGAGGCTCCTCCTCCTCCTCATCATCCCCCTCGTCCTTTTCCTCCTCTTCCTCCTCCTCTTCCTCATCTGTTATTGATAATTTTACGTCGAGCGAACATAAGCTGGGCAGCTGTTGCGTATGTGCGATAGCAAAGAAGTCCGACTTAAGCCACAGCACGCAGCGGTGAGAAGACAAGCAAAGAGAGCGTGAAAAGAAGGGTAGCCTGGCATCCTCCTCCTCTTCCTCCTCGCTCCTCTTTCTTCCCCCCCTTCTCCTCCAGAGCGTCAGACGGTGAAGTGAAGGCCAAGGCGAGATTCGGAGTGAAAAATCTAGAAACCCCACAAGCGTAAAACTGTTAGAGATCCGCGCGGATTTCTTCGGTCGGCGCTAGACCCCCCGCGCAGCGCGCCAGGGGGAGGCCTGCACCGAATCCGCGCAGACCTGCGAAAGTTCATGCTGATTCAGCATTTCTAACGTTGTACTCTCGCCCGGCCTTCCTCGCCCCCTCGCCCGAACAGCCCTGGAGACATCCGACGACATGACGTGTTCAGTACGCGGCCCCAGGGGTCCCGACCCCTTCCCCGGGGCCAGCTGTTCGCCCCGGATCCATCTCTAAAGGGCCCCGGGGCCCCAGAGCATGGGCCCCAGAGCCCGAACACGAGGAAGAGCGCCGGGATTGAACAAAAACGAGTGTCGTCGGTGCTGCGAGTTCTCGGGTCGTGGCTCGGACCTCCGGCGGCCTTGCGGGACGATCCCGGCACCCCAGAGCGCCCTCGGCGAGGCGCAGCTGTTGGGAATCACCCCGAGGCGAGAAGACCTGCAGTGCAGGAAAACGGCGAGAACGTCCGAACTGTTCCAGGAACGTCGTATTGTGACGAGGAGGAGGAGGAGGAGGAGGAGGAGGAAGAGGAGGAGGACGAGGACGAGGAGGAGGAGGAGGAGGAGGAGGAGGAGGAGGAGGAGGAGGAGGAGGAGGAGGAAGGAGGAAGGAGGAAAGGAGGAAAGGAGGAACGTCAGAAAAATGGGATCGGGACGATATCGGATCAGAGGTTTGGGGTCTCCCTCTTCGTCCTCCTCCTGCGCCCCGCCACTTTGGCCCAAGCCATTTTGACGCGCGCCGCTGTCGCCCCGGCTCCCTCGAGCGCGTAGACCATCGTCCGCAGGATGCCGGGGGGATCGCCACCACCACGCCTGTCAGGGGCAACGTTCGGTGATGGGCTCGGGTTGGCGGCGCGCAAAGCGGGGTAGGGGCGGGAGGAGAAGGCTTCTTAGAAGGAGGCCGCTTCTTAGAAGCCGCGGGCCTTGCATCTACAGACAAGGCCCGCGTCGCCCAAGAAGCAGCCTCCTTCTAAGAAGCCTTCCCCCCTCCCCCCTACCCCCCCTCTGCGCGCCGCCAACCAGGGGGGAACACATCCACCCCCAACCGCCCATGGATCGAGTCTTGCCTTTCTGAGGGCTTCTCATCGTCCTGGGGCGCCGTCGCAGCCACGGCTGAATTCGCGTCGAAAGCATGGTCAGAAGGGTGCCCTTGAAGAAGTCCACAGATCGGTTCCCAGGAGTGCTCGTCGGTTCTGAGTCGGGTCTCGCTGGCCCTCCGGCCTCGAGATGCCCTCGGGCGGCCTCGCCTCGCCGAGGGTGTTCCGGGGGGTGGCCTGGATCGTCCCGAACGGCCGCCAGAGGCCTCCTCCTCCTCCTCCTCCTCCTCCTCCACCTCCTCCTCCTCCTCCTCCTCCTCCTATTCCTCCTCCTCCTCCTCCTCCTCCTCCTCCTCCTCCTCCTCCTCCTCCGGGACCAGCTTTTCGTCCCAGGTCGTTTTGGGACAGTCCTGGAGCCCGCCCGGCGAGGGCCATTGGAGGCCAAGAATGGCGAGCAACAGTCCCGTCGTGATCTTCTCGCAACGCGAGGAGGTCGGGGAAGACGGAACCCTGACTCCGAATCCGCCACACGTTGGTTGCGTTTCTGGTTGAAATTGTGTTGGAAATGCGCCCCAAACGATGTGAAAAAAGTAGATCGGAAATTTCCGCCGACTCGAAAACAGAGTAGGGCGGCTATTTCTGCAAAACGATGGCAGAAACGGCGACGGGCTGTAATCGACATCGAAGGAGCTTGAGAAGTAGTGCGGGAATCTCCGCCCTACATGCGGAATCGCTCAGAAGTACGGCGGATCCGAAGTCAGGAGAGGTGGTGGGGATAGACCGAAGGGTTCTTCTGGACGAGCACACGCTTGCGCTGGCGCACGCTCTGAGGGTCGTCGGCCGATGCTGTGCTGCGCCCCCCCCGAGCCGACCCAGGCGGAGCAGGTCCCCGGGCCAGCCGCCGAGCCCGCGTCCGCTCCAGCGGACGAGGCCACCTGACCTCGATCATGAATCCGTCGTATTGTGACGACGAGGAGGAGGAGGAGAGGGAGGAGGAGGAGGAAGAGGACGAGGACGAGGAGGAGGAGGAGGAGGAGGAGGAGGAACGGAGGAAAGGAGGAAAAGAAGTGCGGAGGAACGGAGGAGCAAAGGAGGAAAGGAGGAAAAGAGGAAAGGAGGAAAGTGAGGAGGAGGAGGAGGAGGAGGAAAGAAGGAGGAGGAGGAGGAGGGGGAGGAGGAGGAGGAGGAGGAGGAGGAGTATTTTGGCATCGACAAAGCAGCCCACGTACACCCTGAGTGTTGGGCGAGTCCACGCAGAGGTCGCTCCTTGGCGAAAGAGACAAAACAACCATCATTGTTATGGCCTGCAGAGTCTGTAATTAATCAGAGCCCGACTCCGACCCTTGGGGTTGATGGGGCAGACTGACCACCGCAGCACCACCTGTCGCGGCTTCGTCAGCCCCGAGGGCCGAGGAGGCCCCTCGCATGGCAGCTGCAGGATCGGGCACTGGAACGACATCGCTCGCTTCTCTGCTGGCGTGCGGGTCGAGACCAGGCGCAAAGGTCGGAGCGGCAGGCGAATCGACGATCCGCAGGGACTTGTCTGCCCTCGGATATTTACATGCCAGGACTTTCTTGAAATTAGTGCGCCCGTGCCTGCTTAGCTGGCCCAGGCACTTGCTGGACAAATTGCTCTTGGCCAGTGCTCCGTGATGGATGAACGCACAGCACCGCAGGCACAGGAGACAGTCAGAGCCGCCTGGCACATGGAACAACGCAGGTTTGTGCTGGTCATTCCCCGCCTCATCTAAATCTAGCTGAGACGAGCCGAGACAATTGCCAGGCCCAGGTTTCGCCACGGACCTGGACCCTAAACGACAAACAGTGCAACGCCACATTCCACCGAAAAATTGCCAAGTGTGCTGTGGGTGAAAAACGAAAGCCTTAGACTCCAGGCGCCAGAAATTCAACACCATCGAGCTTCAATCGCGGCCACTGCGGGAGGAGTTGGGCAGCAAGCAAGCAGACAGCGCGGGCGGCGGCGATATGGTTCGTCGGCTGCTCCACTTCAGCGTCAGAAGGCTCAGGGTGTGCGCTGGCCCCCGCTTGAGCAGTAGCATCAGCATGGCCGTTTCCGGGACGCCTGAAACATTCGTTCTCGTCAAGTTCTGGCTCCTCTGGATCAAGGTGGGCCCGCACGCTCTCCCAAAAGCCGATGGGCTTGCACGGATTGAGCCTCTGGCTGGGAGGCAGGTTGCAGCGACTGACTACCGCTTGGCAGTCAGAACAAGTCACGCTGGACTCTCCTAGCTGCGGCGCCGCCTGCGCAAGCGCCGTAAACTCCGCAGCGGGTGCCGTCTGGAGAAAGGGCGACAGAGCAGGTCCAACAATCGAGCACTCTCGATCCCCAGTCGACGATACCTGGACTATCCCCCATCCAGCCCTCGAAAGTTCTGGTATCGGATGTCCGGACATACTGCCGTCTACAGAGATCCTACCGCCGATCAATTCATCAGCGAATGCCACGTGTGAACAAAATCTCTTCCTCCTTCGACAGGTGACCACAGGCACGCTGGATCATATCAGCCTTCACCAGCTCCTCCCTCTCCTCCCTGACTGCCTCACAGCACCACAGCCTCTGCTGCGGAGTGCCGACTGTCTGCATACAGAGAGGGCAAAGAAGCTGCCCGTCATCTAACATGTATCCAAGAGCCTGTGCACGTGAAGCCGTCCAGCAGCCCCCGCAGGCCAGATTTCGAATGGTGCCTTTTTCGATGGGAGTGTAGCGCTTCCGTCGAGTTTCGGCCTTGACAATGTCGAAACAAGCTCGGTCCCAGGACACCTCCAGTTGTTTGGCGATCGATTCCTCCAGCTCCCGAACAACAGCACGAAGAAGTAAATCCTTTACGAGCGTAGGGCTGATGAAGGTCAGTTGGATCGCAGCACCTTTGTGATCTACAAGTGTGGCAAACTCGCACATGCTCCAGCCCAACCTATGCACAGGCAAGTACATCGCACTAATATGTCCTCGAACGTGCCGCCAAGTGGTGGGAGGAGCATTATATTCAAATACAGATGCCCAGAGCCGCCGCAGCACAGGCATACTGAACGAAAAGGCAAAGTATCTGCATTGTGCCGCCCAGGCCTCCGTACTCCATCTGACTATGGGTGCAACCATACCGTAGCAGCAAGGTTCATCCTCAACGACAAGAGCCGAGGAAAGGGAACGCCCCCCGCAAGATGAACGCAAGCATTTGCCCGCTTGCTGCCTGATGCGGCCTACCTCGAAATTGCCGAGCCCATGAACTTCAGCTCCGTAGCACAGTCCAGGCAAAGGTCAACTGCAAGCAATCCTCTTTGCCGAGCGTCCGAGAATGTGTTGCTGTCGTTTGATGCGCTCTACCTTGACCTTGGACACTCTCTCCCTCTGCTCAAGCTTGACCGCTCGCCCTCTCGCCCTACTCCCTCCCCCCGCCGTGTCATCAATCCCTTGGTTGGCAGCAGTCGAGAAATCTGGACTGGGCCCCGCCACAGAGCCCAACCATTCAGAGAGAAGCTTGCCTAGTGAAGGGTCGCTGGCCACCAAATTCTCCTTGTCGGGTGAACTCACACTCTTCAGGTCGTTGGTGACCGCTACGTGAACAGCAGCCGTGGCCGCGTTCAAGTCCTCACGAGGCCCTTGGAACGTGCCAGTGCTGGAAATTCCTATGTCGCCTGTGAAGAGGTCCAGACTGACCGAGGTCCCCACGGAACAGTTCATGAAGGTGTTCGTGTAGCACATCCTCACATTAGTAGCCAGGCTGCACTCCGCAGTGACCCCACGGAACGCCAGGTACGGGCCCGCCAGGAACCCAGTGATGTGAATACATTTGGCACTCCTGCATGTTGCTAAAGATACCTTGACCGCCGTAAGAGGGAAACCACCTTCGGTACACCTAGCCTCTCAGTCGTTCAAATCCACCAGTTCGTAGAATTTACACATGTCCCGCAAGACGGTCGCCGCATAGCCTCCGCCACTGGTGGAACGGTCAGATCTAGCCGTTTGACGCCACACCACGTCGTTCGCATTTCTGAAACCACTTCCTGGAAACAACTTGCCTGATGAGCCTCCTCCCACTCTTGCGCGATAGATCTCCGAACCTTCCCCCACATCCTATACACATAAGTGAACATGCCGATAGGCCTCAGGCCTCCCATCGGCTTCGGCAACATCGCAAGCATCGCCAATCGAATCTGGATCGGGAGAGTCGACCTCATCTCGATAATCGCGCGATCATGTACGACACCACTTCGAGTCCTTCACCACATAACAGACGAAACTGCTTCATGTGAAATCCATCTACGCTAACAGCTGACCGCTGCTTGTACGAACGACTGGCCAGGCGAATCGCATCGGCAGACGCACGAGGAAGGGGCTCCCTTGGCTCGAAGTCAACACAGAGGTTGTAGTCGGAACGCTCCACACCCTCCGTAGCAAGCCACAGAGCTTTGAACTTCAAACCTTCGGCCTTCAATAACGATAACGTATCTGTCAGCACCTGACCCGATGGTGAGAGTGTCGAAGAAGGAGCCCATGCTTTTACAGGCTTAGACCAGGCGTGAGCCGTGCGAGCTCCCTGGTCAATATCCTTTAGAAGCCACTCATCCCAAGACCGATCAGCGAGAGACTTAGCATCCGTAGCAGCGGCCCGACAGGAATCATCGATCCGCACAGAAAAACTGTAGCGGCCCTCGAAGAACTGGCCGTCCATCGCGATGAATGCACAAACTTCCAAGTACAGCTGCTGATAATTGCTGCGAGCAAGGTAGTCGCGAATGAAAGGATTGGGCGAGCAAATCGTGTTCTGAACCTTCCTCCTCTCATACACTCCTTTGCCCCCGCACGCAACTGCATCCACCGCAGTCTGAAATTCTGGTTTAACCAACGCATGCAGAAAAGAACTGGGTGACGGCCAGGACGCTTGTCTCGTCTGCGTATATCAACCCACCAGAGCTGCGGGGCTTCCCCTCGACATCCCGTTTTTGGCAGTTGAGTCTGAAGGGCCCCCTCGAGTTCAAGCTCGGCCGTGTTAGCCCAGGCTCTGTAGAGCCCGTCCAACTCAGGAAAAGCCTTTCGAGAACCACGTCTGGCACAATCGAAACCCCCTTCAGCAAGCTTCAACACTGGCTGCCAATCACGTGGCGCAGGAGCTGGCCCTACAGGTTGCTCCGGCGGCAGCGGCGGGGGCTTGCGGAAAGAGAGAACTTGCAACTCAGCTAGCAGCTCGGGAAAAAAGTCAATTCCATTGGGTAGTGCGGTGCAACGTTGGCCATACGATTGTCATTCACACAGCAAATGCCTTTTGCTAACCCACTGGAGACCAGGAAGTAGTCCAGGACCCTGCAACCCGCGGAAGACACACAAGTCCCAGAGTTCGTGCAAACCAGCTGGGCCTCTAGGGCCTCCACGTACTGACAGGTCCCAAGGGTACTAGGCGCCATGTGAAAATCCCCTGCTATCATGTACGAAGACATACAAGAACTAGCAGTCGCTCCCACACTAGCTAAGATGTCAGTTTGCTCCCCTCCCCCTCCCCCCGCGGATCCCCCCAGTCCTCCGTGGCCCGCAGTGCAGCACGCGGGCCCCAGTGCCCGTCACTCAACTTGTCAATACAATGCAGGTAGCAGCTGATGAGAAGAATCGGATCTCCCCGACCAGCATGCATCCACGCTGCAATGGCTCTGTGGTTACACCACCTTTGCACCTCCGACGGGCTCCTGCAAGCCCAAGAAATTCCTGGCCAGCACCGCCACACCACCTGAGGTGTACTGGTCACTCATATCACTCGTCACCTTAGCTGGTTCGAAGAAGCCTTTCCAGCCCATCCTGAGAAGCCATTGCTGGGCCTCAGCGATCTGGGGCTCCTTAAGGTGATGTTCCTGCAACACGACAGCATGCGCCGCAGTCGTCGGCAGCCACTCCTCGGCTGACGACCACGGCCGTGCAGTTGCAACTACACAATACTAAAGCCAGGGCATCCTTACCAGGGGCGTGGGGGAGCTCGAAGAGTCCGAAACTGCCAGCCCGATTCTAGTCAGGCCTGCAAAAAGTTGAGCCCGCAACCCCAACGCCAGAACCGACGGGGGAGCGGAAGCCGACAGGCTAGTCGAGAAACATGCCAGCGGCACCGACATGGTGTCCCACATGCTGAAACATCTCCCGCAACTTCCCGTGGCCACTGGGCCACTGTCGGAGAAACACAACAGCGACTGAATGTATGGTCCGAGATTTGAGATGGGCCGTGCAAGGCGATCCTCAAGCACAGCTCTGCGAAACATCAGCTGGTCATAATCATGATCGTAGCGAACCCCCCTGCCATCTGCAGTAGGCGGGCTGGGGACACGGGGAGCAGCATGAGAAGGCTCATCCAGATGTGCCGCCGCGCGCTCACGAACGTCGGCAGGCCGGGGCGGGACGCCGCCACCGCCTGCGGCCTGGCCCGCCTCCGCTGGGGCCGCTGCGGGTGGCGTGGACCCTGGGCCCTCGCCCGCGGCAGCCTCGGCACCGGTGGCCGCCGCAGCCGCGGCGCCTCCACCGCCTCCTGGGCGCACAGCCTCCCCTACCTGTCTTTCGCTTCTTGCCCGTGCGCAAAAAATGCGTTCGCTTGTTCTTCCCGAAGTTCTTTCGCCTTGTCCAGCGCCCCCGAGAACATCTTGGTACATGCCTCGCGGAACAGGTCTTTGAGTGTTTTGCGTCTAGATTCCACCTCATTTCGATCAGCTTGCTCAAGAACATACTCGCTCTCGTCAAACTTGAAGATAGAAAGATAGAGTCGAGGCTGACCAGGTCGAAACCGTGCTGGTGCCATCCATGAGCTCTGCCACATCAACTTTGCCCACGACACCCGTCTGGCGAGGCCCAGCTTCAACCATGCCACCAGCCAGCTCCTTGACAAGGTCCTTGTGGGTCGAATCTGCCTGCTGGAGCCCATCACGGGCAGCTTCCGCAGCTGCCTTTTGAGCTGAAAGTTGCTCCTCGAGTTTGAGAGCCTGTCCAATTCGACGCTGAGCTTGCGTTCCCAGAATTGATCATTACTGTGGGCCTTGGCCGCTCGCTGCTGCACAGGAACGACTTGGGCGGGCTTGGTGAGACGCTCGAGCGCAGCCTTTTGCTTGTTAGCCGAGGCCGTGTCCCCACTCTTCTCGCACAAGGAGACAGGGGTGCGCAGCTCGTCGGCCGTGAGGGTGTCACTGCCGTCAGGCACGTTGCCGCCACCTCGGCTTGCACCCCCAGCGCCAAGAGGAGCACGAGGAGGGCCAGACAGCGACTGCAGATCAGGCCAAGGCGTGCCAGCACCCGAGCAGTCGCACGGCGCGGACGCTGAAGGACTCTCCCATCTGTTGGCCCGAAAGTGCTGGCAGAAGGCCCACCCGTCCATGTACTTCTTGCAGTTGCACTTCTCGCAGCGCCAACGCCGACCGACCCAGGCATCCGCAGCGTCGGTGCGGTCGGCCGCGAGCCAGTCGCCGCCGCTGTTGCCCCCGCGGCCTCCACTCCACTGGTTGGGTGCGGCACGCCAGGGCGCGGGCGAGCCTCCACCAGCCTGCCACTGTCCATGGGACTGCCAGGCGCCACTGTTGGCCATGGCAGAGCAGCTGGTGGAGCGCGGAATGAGAAAAGATATGGATCGCAAGCGCCACCTGCGTACTGTAGGCTGAAAGCTGCGCAGGCGCCACCTGCAAAAGGTAGGCTGGATGACGAAGTCAAGGCTCGGTCGTGCAGCGCCGCTCTGAAGTTCGCACGACCAAGCTCATAATCAATCTGAGCCAGAACGGCTAGGAGGAGGAAGAGGAGGAGGAGGAGGAGAAAGAGGGGGAGGAGGAGGAGGAGGAAGAAAAATAATCATGAGAAACATCTGAGGAGGAGGAGGAGGAGGAAGGAGGGGAGAAAGAGAAGTAAGATACCTTGGTCGGGCGCCCATATCGCCAAATATTGAATGGCCTTCGGCGCGTCCGCCACCCTGCGTGGGTTGTGGGTGAGAGGCCACTCGGGTGGCTGATGGGATCTCGTGGGAGGCTTCTCGGGGCCCTCGTGGGGGCCTCTTTGGGGCGCCTTGGGGGCATCCGTGGGCCTTTGGCGGACTTCTTGGGGACTTCTCAGGGCCGAAGGCTGGGAATGTCCATTCGGGTTTCCCCTCTGGGCCCCTTCTTGGGGCCGTTGTGAGGCCGTCTGTAGCCGTTTTGGGGGCCTCATGGGCTGTCTTGGTGCCTTCTTTGGCCGTCTTGGAGCCCTCTTTGGGATCCTCTTGAGCGGACTTTGGGGGCGCCTTGGGCCGTCTTCGGCAATGCCAAAACCGAAGAGGCGAAAATGTCAAAGTTGCACGTCTTCCCAAGGGAATGTGACGATGTTTGCCTCTTGGGGTCCTCTTGGGAGACTTCTTTGAGGCCTCTTGGAGCGTCCTCGGTGCACCTTGGGCCGTTCAGAAGTAAGCTCTGGCGGGCTTGAATCGTCGTTCGGCGGCTGGGGGCTCTCGTAGGTCGCCTTGGGGGCCTCTTGGGGCCGTCTTGGCCCGTTTGGGTGCCGCATATGCCTCCATGGCGCGTTCGGGCCGGACCCAGGGGGGAGGGTCGCATTCCCGATGTGGGTCCCCCGGGGAGGACTATGAAGGGGGCGGAATCTCACGCGTTTGGAGACCCACAAGGGGTCGGCGGATGTGTTCGACTTGTCGGACATGCACCCTAAACGGAGCGACAAAGTACGGCAGAAATCCCCGCCTCAGGAAATTAGGGCGGATGTTTCCGCTGACGTATGGCGGAAACAGCGACGGCAAAGTAGGGCAGAAATCGGCATCAAAGAAGTTTGCGAAATGGACCAAAAGTGTCGGCCTCATTGACGAACTCGCCGAAAGTACGCCAATTCCGTAGCCGTAGTCAGGGAGCTGAGACGAAGCCAGGATGAGTCTAAACTCCTTCCCCTATTTCCCCTCCTCCCTCCTCCTTCCCCTCCTCCTTCCCCTCTCCCTCCCCCTCCCACTCCCCCTCCTCCTCCTCCTCCTCCTCCTCCTCCTCCTCCTCCTCCTCCTCCTCCTCGTTCTCCTCGTCCTCCTCCTCCTCCTCCTCCTCCTTCCTCTCCTCCTCTTCGTCTCCCCTATTCGGGTAGCCGTAGTCAGGGAGCCGAGACGAAGCCAGGATGAGGATAAACTCCCAGAGACGCTCGCGTCTTTTCGGGGCCTGCAGAGTTTCTGGAACTCGGAGCGGTCTCCCTCAGCTGCGCCTCGTCGAGGGGTTTCCAGGGGTGCCCAGATCGCCCCGGACGTTTGCCAGGGAGCCGAGTTGTAGCCCGAAGGCCAGCACCCCTCGCGCCGTGAAAAAACACCACGGCAAGTTCGGCCGTTTTCGAACCTTGGGGTTTGGTATCGAGCCCTGGTAATTACCATCAATCGTGGCCCTGGAGCGGAAAAACTACCCCCAGGGAACCAGTCGGGACCTCTTGGGGCCGCAGATTGAACAAAACAGATCGGCGGAAGTCAGAAAATTCAGGTGATCGTCACGAATCGTGTTCGCCTTTTTAAGCGTCCTGCGCGGCCCTCGTCACCACGGCTGGATTCGCCGCGAAGTCTTGGTTAGAACGCAGCCCAGGAGAGGTCAGGAGAGTAGCGCTGTCGGTACCTCCAGCGCCGCTCCTGGCGCGCTCCATGCACTACGGAGTTTGCCGCCTCACTCCTCCTTCCCCTCCCCCTCCTCCCCCTCCTCCCTCCTCCTCCTCCTCTTCCTCCTCTTCGTCCTCCTCCTCCTCCTCCTCCTCCTCCTCCTCCTCCTATTCCTTCTCCCCCTCCTCTTCCTCCTCCTCCTCCTCCTTCTCCCTTTCTTCCTCTTCGTCTCCCTTATTCGTCCTCCTACTTCTCCTCCTCCTTCCCCTCCGCCGCCCCCTCCTCCTCCGACTCCCTCCTCCTCGTGCCGTCCTCCCTCCTCCTCCCGGCACCATGGGTCCATCGCAGATCAAACAAATCCGCGCGGATCTCCGAAAGGTAATAGTTCTGCAGTGTTCTTTTCTGGCCTCTTCTGGTAAGGGTGAGGATCAACTCCCGGACATGCTCGCGTCGGGAAAAAATACTGCGGCCAGTTTTGGCAGTGTTCGGCCTTCGGGGCCCTCGCCAGACCCCGGAACCCTCAACAATATGATTTGGCATGAAAATCTGGCCCTGGGGAATGGGTGGGAACTTCAATTATGGAGCCCACGTGTTGCAAAAAACAGACATCGCATGTCTGGGAAGCCAAGATGAGGATAAATCCGGATGATCACCATGAAGGAAGATGGTCCTAAGGGTACGGCGTCCTGGTGGCTTTCTTCATTTTCGGACTCCTCGGGGCCACCCCTCCCTCCCCAGGACCGTTAGAATCGGCTCAGGATGAAGAGCTGATCCATTGGGGAGGCCATGAGGTCCAGGACCCGCTTCCTTCATGCGGCCAAGATCTATATCCACATCCAATGCGTCTCGGATTTTGGGGCTCTCTCCCCCAGACATCTGGAACGCAGTGAATAGGGATGAAATGCAGATCCGCTTCCCTCATGCCAGCGGACGAATCTGGAATTCTTGACGCTTCGCGTATCCCCACCAGCCCATCCAGAATTGATTGCCAGTTTTCTTGAGGCCTCTTTGGAGGCTATCTTGTGTGAAAGTTGCATTAGCAGGAATGTGAGTTATAGGATGATGTTTAGAATTATCTATGTTGCTGCTCTCGCTCGCTCATGCTTGCTTTCTCTTGCTCACTATTGCCATTTGTGGCTTGGACCCGCCCAGCTGTGGCGGGAGGTTGGACGCATTCTACGACTGTCTAGCTTGACATCGGAATAAGATCAGATCACACTCTATATATTTTTTCTTGCATCAAGAGGTTGTGGGTGGAGAGATCAGGATCAACGTTTACACTGGTCGCGTGAGCTGAATCAGTCCACGGTACGAGGATTACATACAGAGTGGCCTTGCAGACATATATGCTGGCGCTCAATTGCATCCTCGCGGTGCTTAACCACTGCGCTCATCAACAGATCACGGTGATAGACAAAACGCTCAAAATCTTTACCTACAACAGCTTGGACGGAGATCGATGTATCAACGACATCCCGGGCGAGCAGCAAAATTACCGCAACGATAGAGACAGCTACTACATCGGCACAAGCTCAGTAGCATCACAGTCATCAAGATGACGTCCAGGCAGCAGCAGCAGTTCAATGACGGCCCCCTCTTCGTGGACAAAGAGGGCGTGGTACACTACAACGGCGACCCATCCTACGGAGAGGAGTTCGAGGAGCGTGCGATACTCGGCTACCACGCGGGCGAGGAGAATATCAAGAAGCTCCATGCGATCAAGATCAAGAATTCTCTAAATGGACGAGCGTGGACACTTACACGAAAGAAGGTTGAGATCAGTACGCAGGCAGTTTTGGACGAAGCAGGTAATGACCCACTTGCTGCAGTCAAACTGGCGGTAACTACAGTGCGACAGGCGTGCGAGAGAATCGCACCACTACAGAAGCAGCAAGCGTTCGAGGAGTATTTCTTCCGAGGTTTTCGAAATCGAACGGAATCTGTGCAGGAGTACATATCGAGACGAGAGACGGAGTACGAGCGGCTCAAGTCACTTTCAACGAACACGACAGTCAGCGAGGACCTACGGACATACTTTCTACTAAAGCTAGCGAACATCAGCATGCAAGAACACAAGGCAATCCTTGGCCAATGCAACAACGAATGCATCTGGGACGACGTGACGGCGGCCATGCTGATACAGCTGGACAGCACAGGCCGAGACGATCGTGGACATGGACGATGCGGAGCCTACCCGGTGGACTACGACGACGAAGATGAAGAAGCTCTACTCGGAGATGAATGTGCACCGTGCGATGAAGACGTTTTCCCGAGTGATGAGGACTACGACGCACTTGCAGCGGACATCGACGAGTTCGAGGGAGTGATCGATGGCGTAGACCCGGACGAGATCAGCCAGGGGGGGTGCGACGCCCTGGCGACGGAGGCTTAACGTCTTGGCTGGAAAGCTGGACGGCGCAACCACGAGTCCAACTACAAGCAGGCCCGGGAGCGGCTTGCTCAGAGCAAGTCGAATACAGGCTGGAAGGCCAACATCAACAAGCAGGGCTCCATAAAGATGGACAGCAAAGAGGCTGAGGATAAGCTGAAGCAGATCAAGGCACGCACGAAGTGCAACGCGTGCCACGAGAAGGGCCACTGGAGTGGTGACCCCGAGTGCGAAAAGACGAGGTCACCAGCGAGTGGATCCAGTGCGCTACAGCGTGGAGGACGAGGAGGCGGACGTGGAGGACGAGGCTTTCACGGACGACCTGGAGGTTTTCTACGACGAGCTGGATTCGCAATGGCGACCGCGGTCAAGCTGCTGATGGCGGACAGCTCGATGGATATGAGCGCCATTCAGATTGTCAGCGACCAGCTGGCAAGCATAGACGTGGCGATGGAGGAGATCACGAGTCTGACGAAGGTGGGAATCGACACCGAGGAGCAGATAGTGAACACCTACGCGGTATCAGCAGCAGGAGACCAGCCGAACTTCCAAGAGAGGATCGACCAGGCACACGAACCATACCCAGCACCTGGAGAGCATCAAGCACAAGAATCTGACGAACCCTTGAGCACTCCAGTGAGCTCAACGAGCAGACCTACACCAGGGACGTGGCCGAGGATGGATCCCAGCAGACCAAGTACAGACTACCTAGAAGATGACAACACGGAGACCGACCTACAAAAGATGCGAGAACGTGCAGAGCAGATCGCAGCATTGTGGGTAAGCTGCGAGAACATGGAAGCGGCCTACAGGGACTATATGGATTTCTGTTTGGACTGGGCCCTACATCGTAGCTCATGCACATCACCATGGAGATGGCACCGAACGGTCTCAGGAATCTGGCCCGCGATCTATGCCAAGCAGCCTGGGGCAGGACCTCGGAGCTTCGTGACGTCGTAAGGAGTACTTGCGAGCGCCTACCGATTGGAGTACGACCGACATGGTTGCGGACGCAACGTCGAGCTAGAACCAACTACGCTCCGGAGGGAATTGGGCGGCAGCAACCTTGCGAGGAGCTGGAGGAGATTGAAGCCTACGCAGTACGAAAAGGAATTATTCCAGATGGACATGCTGTACTGGACACTGCGTGCCTACGTGGATGTGGAGGTTCAATATCACTGGACGGCTACGCAGAGGGCGGCAGAGTCACCACGCGGATGAGAGGATCATCCATGCGGTTCCGAGGCGTGAATGATAGCACCCCGGTCATGGCAGAAGGAGAACAAGAGGTGACGGCTGGACTTGCTGGAGCTGACGGAGGTTGCCGAAGTCAAAGACGCCAACACTGCTGAGCATCCACCAGCTGGAGGAGCTCGACGCAGTGATATACATCAAGGATCAGAAGGCGGACTTCAAGGCGATCAACAAGTACGGAGTGCCTCTTAAGAAGACGGAGAAGGGACACCCGACGATCTCGCTCAAGGAGTGGCCGAAGAAGGAGACGACAAAGATCGAGCCATCAGTCACGTCCGACGAGATCGACATCTGGAATGCGGAGGTCCAGGAGATCGATAAGGGCATCCTACGGCGGAAGCAGAGGAAACATATCGAGACGCGGGAGAAGGAGATTCAGGACAAGCTGGACCAGTGCCAGCAGATCGCGGACACGCTGAAGGCGGACCCGGAGGAGAAGCGGCCCATCATCTGCGAGCTCTACGCAGGTGGCATGGCAGCCACATCAGAAGCTCAGCAGCGGCGGCATCCAGTGACGAGGCCGAGGGACATCCTGATCGGGGACGGCCTGCTGGACGCGGAGTCGCAGAAGACCGTCCTGAAGCAGCTGAACGAGGATGACCCCTACGTGACCATTGTGGGTTTCCCCTGCGACCCGTTCACGAACATATTTCACATGTTCCCGAGGGGCACGAAGATGCGCAAGTTGGCGATCGGCATGAAGCACCTGCAGCTTGTCAAGAAGATCTGGCTCAACTGCAAGCGCCGAGGAGCTCATATGCTACTGGAGAACCCATTGACGTCAAGAGCCTGGCAGCTTATGCCATGGCTGGGCTCAGAGTTCGTAAGCGCGATGATGCACCAGCGCGCCGAGGGCAGCAACCTGGTGGACTTCATGGGCGATCCGGTCGAGAAGCCGACGAGGTTCCTGACGACGGCCATCATGCTCGGCAAGAAGCTCAACCACATCAGGTGTGACGAGCAGCACGCGCACACGAGCGTGATCAACAGGCCGAAGGGGACAGCCTCGAGCCTTGGGAACTGGACCAAGGAGCTGGCCAAGACGATCTTGGACGGCATCGAGGATCAGCGAGACCTCGAGAAGCAGCATGGTGGCTACGCCCGGTACGCCAACAACTTCGACGACATCGACTGCGACGAGTTCGAGGCCAACCTTGCGGAGACGGAGGCGCCGATGCACGCTAGCGCGGCGGCGATCTCCAGCAAGCATGGTGAGAACATCGAGATGGCGGAATGGACGGCGGTGCCACCACTCATGCGAGCAGCTATCAAGAAGATACACGAGAGCCATTCACATGGACCCTACAAGGAGTCTCTAGCACTGTATCCACAGCATGGCGGAGCTAGCCGACGAGCGGTACAAGCAGCACGTCTCTTCAGATGCACGACATGTGAAGAGCAGGCTCGGACGGCAGCGAGACCTACGGCAGCTCAGCCTAAGGTTCAGGATTTTAACGGAGCCATCAGCATGGACTTCATGATCATGCCCGACCTGGACAAGAACATGCACGTGGTGCTTGTTATCGTGGACGTGGCCTCGGACTTCACCGCGGCGGTCTGCACGTGTCCCGGATCGAGACCTGCGGCAGAGTTAGCACAGAAGGCTTTCGAACTCGGATGGCTTACCTGGGCCAGGTCACCACGCGTCGTGGAGCAGGACCAGGACTCTACCTTTATGGGCGAGTTTGAGACGCTATGCAACGACCTGGGCATTGATCAACAATGCGGCCCCAGAGGCTCACTGGCAGATGGGCAAAGTAGAAAGGAAGATGCGATACCTGAAGGAGATGGCGACGAGTGTCTTCAACGCTGGGGACGTTCGTGGTCAAGATTCGGTTGCAGCAGCAGTACGTGGCATGGCCAACGCGTGCAATCAACTTGTCAGCACGGCAGGCTTTTCACCACAGCAATGGGCACTTGGAGCTGGACACCGACTGCCTGCAAGTTCGGCGAATCCCGACAACGACCCAGCAGTGGTTTCACGAGTGGCCGAGAATACATCATTCTGGAACCGATTACACCTTCAACAAATATGTTCGGGATCCTTTTTTCAAGGCAGCAAACTCATCAGCATTGAGACGGACAGTTCTGGCGAGGACGAGGCCCCAGCCAGGGCCATTTCAGCAAGGTGATTTACTGATGTTCTGGCGATCTGATACCCTAAAGCGCAACCTTCCTGCACGATGGCATGGACCTGCCCGGTGCCTGGGCAAGGATGAGCACGGTTACTGGCTGATCCATAACAGGATCCCGATCCTAAGTTCACCCAGTCTCCTTCGAAGGGCGACTGAGCACGAGGTGAGCACCATGCAGTTTACCGACCTGTTTGCAGATGGCGGACTTGCACGTGGACGAGCTGGTCAGCGTGGTTTTCTGGACCTTCGAGGTCAACAGCACGAGATGATCAATAGCCAGACCAGCAGCCCGATCAACAGCCAGATCAGCAGCCAGATCAACACCAAGATCACCGATACCCAGGACATCAGCAGCATCCTGGACAGGGCGATGTTCCACCACAGCCAGCAGGAGGACAAGGTGATGCACCCTCGAGCGCACCGACGACGGCGCCAGCAGCACCTGCCCAAGGCAACGTGGAGCTGACGAAGCCAGCGGACAGCAGGAAGCGACGATCGGAAGTGGTACACGATGACGACGCGATGCCAATGCGTCAGAGGCTGGGCGACGAGTACGAGACAGTACCAGCTGATCAAGATCAAGCGGAGGAAGATCTACGAGCACGACTTGTTCGAGCGCACCAAGCTTGGGACACCATCTTGGGAGCAGCGGCGGCCAGCAGCCAGGGCAAGACCGACCTGTGGCAGCTGGATAACGTCAGGAACGCCCCTCTTCTACCTGATCCAACACCTGGGCACAAGATAGAGAGGCGGCGGCTTTTCAACTTGGGCACGCGCGACCTGGTTCAAAATATCTCGAGAATGGACTGGATAGCCAATCCTCACATCATCGACGATGTGTCATCACAAGGCCCCATCACGATCATCGAGGAGATCACTCTGGGAAAGGAAGAGGAAGCTGGAGATGGACCAGGAGGTGGCCAACAGCCTGCAGCAGCCCCGCAGGAACCGACCAACACGGACGAGACCATGGAGGAACCTAAGGAGGTGAAGCGCGGAGGCAAGAAGCACACCAAGAAGGACCTGAAGCTCAAGCAGACCAAGCGGGGCGACGCTCAGGACGATCGAGCTCAGCTTCGAGTACCTGCCAGGATCCAGAGGCACATGGAGGAACGCCAGAAGGCGGAGGAAACGGCATCAGTACCAGCAGAGGTACCGCAAGATCAGCCGGCTACATCATCGTCAAGTACGCGACAGCCCGCACAGGGCAAGCGCCAGGAACACCCAGTCACGATCAAGGAGTTCTTGCTGGGCGATGCGCCGATCAGCATCAAACGAGCACGGGCGCAAACTGGGCCAGTCAAGCAGCTGGCAGATACACCGCTGCTCGTCGAGGCGTTCGTGGCCGAGCGGACGCGCAGCCAACCGACGAGAGCCAACAAGCATCAGGAGATTAAGTTGAAGACGCTGGGCGACGACAAGCTCAAGTGGAAGAAGATGCAGCAGGCGGTGGAGAAGGAATGGAACACGTGGTGCAAGTACGATGCAGCAACCCACATATCAGGAGCAGCAGTCGACAAGGTCGACCCAGACAAGATCCTGAGCTCCAAGGTGGTCTGGACCGATAAGGACCCCACGACCTTCGAGCCGAAAGCCGGGATCTGCGGGAGAGGCTACGAGGAGGAGTTTGACGACAAGCTACGACGGGACTCACCTACAGTCTCAGCACAGATGACGTCACTCTTGTGCAGCATCGTATCAAGCCTCAACTTTGACCTAGTCATCGCGGATGTGAAGGGAGCCTTTCTGCAAGGCAAAGCCATCGCACGCGAGCTCTACTTTCGTATCCCGACGAACCTCGGGAAGTGAAACATCCCGGGAGTGAAGGCAGGCGACCTGCTGAAGTTAAACAAGAGCATCTACGGGACCAGCGATGCAGCTCGTGCGTGGTATGTGGCACTACGCGAGACGCTCGTGAAGCTTGGATGGGAAGGCCTGAGCTTCGAGCCCGCGACCTTCATCAAGCGCAATGCGAAGGGCACGATCATCGGGATCATGTGCCTGCACGTGGATGACTTCCTCATGGGCATCAAGCAGGACGACCCGGAGGGCGCCAAGATCATGAAGGACCTGAAGAAGGAGATCGACTTTGGCGAGGTCAAGTACGCGAGGAAAGAGCAGGCGACGTTCTGTGGCCGGGGCTACAAGCAGGACAAGGACGGCAGCATCAACGTCACCATGGAGGCCTACGTGAAGTCGATGCAGACTGTACGTATCTCCAGAGAGCGCAGCAAGGCACCAGATAGCGCCGTGACCCATGCAAAGCATCGTGGACTACGAATGGTAGTTGGACAATTGCAATGGGCTGCGCGGGTGATATGCTCCGAAGAGGCCTTCGAGGCATCCCGACTGGCATCTACGCTGGGAGCTCCGACGGTAAAGGACCTACAGGACGGCAACGCGGCCATCAGGTGGATACAGAAGCGGGACGACTTGCTGATCAGGTTCTCAGCAGGTCTGAACCTGTGGGAGACCATGGTGATCAATGTCACCGACAGTGCTTTCGACAATCTGCCGAAGCACAGATCACAACGCGGACACTTCATCATGCTGGGCGACCAGAAGATCAACGAGGACCACAGTAACAAGTACAATGTACACTGTATTGGGTGGCAGTCTTCCAAGATTCAACGAGTGGTGCGATCGGCGGAGGCCTACGCATGTGCGGATTCTGTGGACATGTTAATATGGACAAGGTCGACCCCGGCGGAGATCCTGTACCCGGAGATGGACGTGACCGAGATTGTGCACGACACTTGCCCGGTGAAATGCATTTCGGTGACCGACTGCAAAAGCCTATGCGACACGATCACAGAGGAGAAGATTTCTATGACGGACAGGAGGCTTCCTTTGGAAGCGGTTATATTGCGGCAGTCACTCAAAGAGGTCAGCATCAAATGGGTCAAGAGCGAGCAGATGCTAGCGGACTGTTTGACGAAAGTACTTCCAGGAGGCTACGCGAGGAAGATAGTTACATCAAACCTGTGGACTCTTGGGCCTGATGGACCAGAAAAGGTAGCAGCCAACAAGGAGGTAGACGAGCTGAACGCGAAGATGGCCAATTACGTCAAGCAGGAGCTGTACAACGACACCGGGAAGGACGACGAGGAGATCTCTACGTGGCCGGTGGAGACGCACAACTACGTGGACGAGTGCTTCTACGACGACATGGGCGAGGTTCAAGACGAGGACTACGTCGAGGCATTCCACACAGAAGAGCTAACGGACAACTACCTGATGGAGAGGAGTGGCGCGCAGAGAACCATCCAGATACCTGACCAAGCTGTAGTTATGTTTCAACTTTGTGCACTTGCAGTGTATGGAGTTTGTCTTTCGATCTCTCCTGCGGTGGTGACAGTGGTCTCTATCGTCGCGGGTATCACCATATGCATTTACGCAATGAAGCCTAAGCAGAACGACGACGAGGACATGCTTGATCCGATGGAGGTGGATAGTTCAAGCAGCGACAACCTGTTGAAGCCCGAGTTGCCCGAGAAGCAGGTCAAGGTCAAGTCCAGGACGGCGAAGGCTACGCCGAAAACTACAACGACAACACTCGCAGTACGAGCCGATCCAGCGACCTATGACGATGATATCATGGGAGATGGACCAATCATGCTGGGAGATAGTGCTCTACTGAGACAGTGGCTGGAGACCATGGGACCGACGATTATCAGGAGTGGCAAGTACGAGGGCGACAGCTTTGAGACGATCTATACGAAGGACAGGCACTACGCAAATTGCCTAGGACGGTGTCTCAAGCTGGACGCAGACGAGAGCAGGAGTTATAATCTCGACCCGAGCATCAAGGTTTACATTGCATACAGCATCATCAAGTCAGCAGTGCGTGTGCGCTGCGGATGATGAGTGATTGGAGTTATCTTTTCAGATGATGAATGATGTTTGGTCACCATCTGCAGATGAGGAGTGCAGGCACCCCCTCAAGAGCTCAGGTAAAGATTTCATATCGTAATATCTGTTGCTCGGTGCGCAGACCTCAGGTAAAGATTTTATAGGTTGATCAATGCGTGGATTTCTTTCTTATTATATGTTGCTCGGTGCGCTGACTTCTTTCATATTGATATATGTTGCTTGATACACGGACGGTAGTTTGACCGTTCGAGCAGAGAATATTTGATTTCTTGTATTGGTTGATTGGTGCACGAACGATAGGTTGATCGTTCGAGCCAATAATATTATTCAATATGCTGGAGGCTTGCTACAGAATTTGCCAAGGCATTCTTTAGCAACGTTTCCTTTTCCTGTGTGAAAGTTGTATTAGCAAGGATGTGAGTTATAGGATGATGTTTTAAATTATCTATGTTGCTGCTCTCGCTCGCTCATGCTTGCAATCTCTTGTTCACTATTGCCATTTGTGGCTTGGACCCGCCCAGCTGTGGCGGGAGGGTAGACGCATTCTACGACTGTCTAGCTTGACATCGGAATAAGATCAGAACACACTCTATATATTTCTTCTTGCATCAAGAGGTTGTGGGTGGAGAGATCAGGATCAATATTTACACTTGAGCCATGCTCGGCTAGAGGCTGTCGGAGGCTATCTTGCGCCATGCTCGGCTATCTTGGGCCATCGTGAGGCTGCCTTGAGGCCTCTTGGAGGTCTGTCGGAGGCTATGTTGAGCCATGCTTGGCTATCTTGGGCGATTTTGAAGGCCATCTTGGGCTATCTCTGGCCCTCTTGGAGCCATCTTGGGCCAAAAAGGGCGGGGTGGACCCCATGTCTCAAAAAGAGGAGGCGCCATAATTAGGATCCCCCCTCGGAGGCTCTCAAACGGCGTCTTGGGGCCGTCTTGGAGCGTTCCTGGGCGCCTCTTGAGCGATCTTGGGGCCGTCTTCGGCCTTTTTGGGCCCCTCTTGGGGCCCTTTTGGGCCATCATGGTGCCATCTTGAGGCTTCCAACGCCCATCGGAAGCGAAAAGGCGAGAATGCCAAAAACACTGATATTCCCCAGGTTTTTGAAGGGTTTTGGCATCTTGGAGAGCGCCGTGGAGGGCTCGAATGGCACTTGGATCCGTCTTGGGGCTGTCTTGGGGGGCCTCATCGGTGTATGTCGGAGGCTATCTTGACCCATCTTGGAGTAACATGGGCCATCTTGGAGGCCATCATGCGACTTTGAACGCCTCTTGGAGCAATCTTGGGCCATATTGGACGCTCTAGCGCCTCGCAACGTGCCCCGTCCAGGCCCAGGGGAGGGGGTAGGGGGAGGGGTTTCAGTGGAAGAGAGAAGAAACAAACGCGTTATACCACCTATGCCCAGAGGGCTGGTGGGATTTGGGTGGGTAGGTCGGCCAGTGGGCCAAGGCCGCACCAGTGCAGATAGGGATCCGTGAAACGATGCTCATAGACGGCACATCGGTTGCAGACCGCACGCGTGAGTGCCAGCACAGTGTTGGTCGGTCTCTGAAGCGGTCTGCGCAATGCTCTGGAGCGGTTTTGTTATCATCTCAGTCGGGGGGCGTCCAAGAGGGGGGCGAGGACTGAGGGCGTGTGCATGCGTATCATGGCCGGGGCCATGACATCTTCCCGATATCATGGCCCCGGCCACGACGACGACGACCACGACGGGCGACGACGACGACTACCACGACGACCAAGACGACGACGACGACGAAGACGAAACCTCGAAGCCCCGAACCCCTTTCCCAATCCGACCCGAGACGGGTACACCCTTTGGCACGTTTTTCTTTCAGTGCACCCCTTGACACACCGCTCGTCCGCGCGCGTGTCTCAGGCCACAGTGCGCTGACCCCCCATCCCTCTCCCTGGCCCCCCTCTTTTTAGAGGCGGATTTTGTCCATCACCATCGCCCTGGGAGATCGATCTCTGGGGACATCGGCAGGCGGTGGATATGCATATGTGCGGGCCCGGGGGGCCGAATATAATCACATCCCTCGCCTGACGAAGTCGCCGAAGAACGGTCCTCCTAGGCGGTGGTGATGGATAAATCACCGCCTCGCATCTTCAGCACAGCCGATCTCAGGCCTCCGAGATCACCGTCACTCTGACGAAGACTGGCGACCAGAAGCTCGGCCTCGACATCCACACGCCTGCGGCAAAAGCCCCTCGAAGCCTTGCCAGCGCAGCATGCATGCAGTGACCCGAAGGATAGGCGCTCTGGAGGTTCCTGGCATTAAGAAGCAAGGCTATGGCCAACAGCAACTTTACATATGCATATCTATATCTGTATATTTGTATTTATATATATGTATGTATACAGACACGTACACATATATATAGAGAGAGATACGTACACTTATATATAACTCCATAGACGTATGTACATAGCTTGACATGTACGTATACGTACACGTATACACATAGAAATACATATACATATATACATGTACATTTACACATACATATGCACATACATAAATGTGTATATACATACATAAACATAAACATACATGTATATGTATATGTATATGTAGATGTATATGTATAGGTATAGGTATAGGTATAGGTATATGTATATGTATATGTATACGTATACGTATATGTATATGTATATGTATATGTATATGTATATGTATATGTATATGTATATGTATATGGATCTAACATTGTATGTCTATGTATGTGTGTAAATGTCTACATGTATCTATGTACACACAGGTTCTAGGTATGTTTATGTGTGTGCAATGTACTGGGGTTCCCAGGTCCCTGGCCAGGTCCCTGGCACACAGGCAAACTATTCGGGGTACGGTGTTGTTACAGCCCTCCCGGGCGTCCAAGACGACCCGAGACGACCCCAGAAGGCTGGAAAGGGCAGAAGAGTTCACGAAGATATTCCTAGGACGGGCCAAGAACGCCCACGAAGGGCCCGAGACAGCCACACAGTGCCCACGGGAGTCAGAATGAAGGTCCCAAGATGGATTTCACCCCGTGGGTAAACATTGTAAAAACACGTTGTGAATTTTCAATGTTTGTGGCTCTCTCGCCTTTTCGGTTCCGATGGGGTATTGCGACCTCCAGTTGTCGCCAAGATCGTCCAGCAAAGCTCCAAAAAAGCCCAACACGGGCCCAAAACGCTCCAAGAGGACTCCAAGATGGCCCACGACGCCCCAAGAGAGCCCGAGGAGCCCCCAAGATGCCCCCCCAAGCGCTCCCCGAGCGGCACTCCGATCGCTCTCTTCTCCAATATGGTTCGGCGCACCCTGGAGACCCCAAGAGGCTCCCAAGGGACTCCCAAGTGGTTTCCATGAGGCCCCCCAAGAAGGTCCCAAGAGGCTCCCAATAGATGCCCAAGTGGCCCCCAAGAGTCCCCCGAACGACACCCGAGAGACTACAAGATTCTGCTTGCACGTTTCAGATTGAAGACACTTCCATTCCAGAGGGCATACAAACACGCTCATCCTCACTCCTCATCAGCATCATCCTCCTTCGTGCTTGGAGAGGTCTGGATGCGGAGTGCAGCTGCCTTTTAAAGGCCACTCAGGCTCAGGGGCCAGCTTTGTAGAGCGATGTGTTGACAATTGGATTTGTCCTCTGCCGCCACCCTGGCGTTCTCCTCCCTCATCCTTCTGCCCTCCCCTCTCGATGTTCCTGTAGAGGCCTTTGGGATCAATGTGGCGTCGCTTCTTCCCCCACTCCCTCCTCCTCATCCTCCTCGTCCTCCTCCTCCTCCTCATCATCATGATCATCAGCATCATCATCATCATCATCATCATCATCATCATCATCATCATCATCATCATCATCATCATCATATCATCATCAGCATCATCATCATCACAATCACCAATCATCATAATCATAATCAGCACACTCATCATTATCATCAGCATCAGCATCAGCATCGTCATCGTCATCATCATCATCATCATCAGCATCAGCATCATCATCATCATCATCATCATCATCATCGTCATCGTCATCGTCATCATCATCATCATCATCATCATCATCATCATCATCATCATCCTACTCATCCTCATCCCAGCTGATGCATCATATTCCTCCTACTCCTCCCCCCCTCCTCCTCCTCCTCCTTCTCCTCCTCCTGCTCCTCCTCCTCCTCCTCCTCCTCCTCCCCGCCCTTTGTTGCCCCCCCGTTCGTCGGGTCCGATCCTCGAATTCGATTTCATTGATCTTAGGCGACTCCGCGCAAATGCCCCGCGCGGAGCGCATCTATGGGATCGCGTATCCATGAGGTGGCGCCTCGGTAGCCAGATCGCGAGGGCACTGATAAGGACGTGTTCGTCGTTGGCGATTGTCGCGGAGGGGACGGCGAAGGGATCTAGGGCGGCGACTCCCAGCCAGCTGCTTCGACTCTCCGTGGGGGCTCCGGGCCTCCGGGACCTCTCCCCAGCGGCCCGACGGCCCTCCCAGACTGCCCCCCAGACGGGCCAAGAGAGCCCCAAGAGGCCCCCATGACGATCCAAGAACGCCTTCAATCGCTAATAGATGCGCTCAACACGCACAAGATGGCCTCCCCATGGCCCAACAGGCCTCCACGACGCCCCAAGATGCCTCCAAGGACAATCCCACGAGAGCCCCAGGAACCACAAATCCGTGAGCCACCTGAGTCTTCTTTGTGTATGTGTGTATATAGATGCTTGTATGTATGTATGTGTGTATGTATGTAGGTAGACATGTAGGTATGTATGTTTGTATGTATGTATGTGTGCCCATCTATATCGGAGGTGAGGGGGTGAGATCGAAGTGGAACGGAGAGCCCCCCTACCGGGAAATCGATTTCGGTTTCGTGTTCGTGCGTGCCGTGCGTGCGGGCGAGGCGAAGCTGCGTGGGCGGGCGAGAGAAAGTCTCCTGTGGCTGAGGCGCGGCCGGACCAAATGTCTCCCTTCCGGGCGGCCGGTGGCCCGCGGTGTCCCGCCGGTGTCCCGCGAAAGTCCCGTGTGGCTGAGGCGCGGCCGGACCAAATGTCTCCCTTCCGGGCGGCCGGTGGCCCGCGGTGTCCCGCTGGTGTCCCGCGAAAGTCCCGCGGTGTCCCGCGGTGCCCCGCGGTGTCCCGCCGGTGTCCCGCGATGATGATGATGATGATGATGATGATGATGATGATGATGATGATGATGATGATGATGATGATGATGATGATGATGATGATGATGATGATGATGATGATGATGATGATGATCATGATCATGATGATGATGATGATGGTGATGCTGATGATGATGATGCTGCTGATGATGATGACGTTGATGATGATGATGATGATGGTGGTGCTGCTGATGATGATGAGGACGATGATGATGATGATGATGATGAGGATGATGATGATGATATGATGATGATGTCCCGATGATGATGATGAATGATGATGATGATGATGATGATGATGTCGATGATGATGATGATGATGATGACGATGATGATGATGCTGATGGTGTACCGATGATGATGCTGCTGATGATCATGATGATTATGTTGATGATCATGATGATGACGATGATGGTGTCCCGATGGTGATGAGTATGATGATGTTGATGTTGATGATGCTGATTATGATTGTGTCCCGATGATGATGATGATGTTGATGATGATGAGGTTGATGATGATTATGGCGTCCCGATGATGATGATTATTCTGATGGTGATTGTGATGATGTTGATGATGATGGCGTCCCGATGGTGATGATGATGATGATGATGTTGATGCTGATGTTGTTAATGATGATGATGGTGCCCCGATGATGACGACGATGATGATGATGCTGATGATGATGTCGATGATGCTGATGATGATGATGTCGATGATGAGGATGAGATGATGATGATGGTGTTCCGATGATGACTGTGCTAACGATGGTGATCATGATGGTGTCCCGATGATGATGCTGCTGATGATAATGATAACGATGACTGTGTCCCGATGCTGCTGATGATGATGATGTTGATGATGATGATTGTGATGATGGTGATGATGATGATGGTGGTGTCCCGATGATGTTGATGACCGTGATGATGATGATGTTGGTGTTGATAATGAGGACGGTGTCCCGATTATGATGATGTTGGTGATGATGATGTTGATGTTGTTGTTGATGATGATGACGTTGATTGTGAGAGCGGTTGTGATATCGATAGTGAAATCGATAGTGAGACCGAATGTGATATCGATTGTGAGGCTCGTTATGTATGCCCATTGTGTACGCTATTCGCTGGAAAGTGTTCATATGACTTGCATTATGGTACACACTTTAAGCGTATCGGTCATACGTTTGTCAAGGTTGGATACTACGGGTTATGTTTATACGACACGTACATTTATACATACACATACATACATGTACACATGGATACATACATAAATACAGGTGTATATACATATGTATGTATAGATGTGTGAATATATCTATAGATTCCTAGTTATATGTTTTTACAGGGCCGGGGACCCCGGAAAAGCGGCACACGGTGCCCCCCCCCCCCAAACGAATTTCGGCCTCCCCGAGCCTCTGGGGCGCTCCTGCAGAGTGCTTCCGTGGATCTCCGGTCCTCCTGGACCCCCCAGGCAGGTCTGTCCTGCGAGTCCGACGCGAAAAAAGAAGCCCCCACGACGGCCAAAGAGGGCCCCGAGACACCCAAAGATCGGCCCAAGACGCCCAATATGGGCCCAAGACTGCCCAAGAGGCCTCCAAGACGCCCCAAGAAACCCCCAAGAGGCCTCCCAAGAGAGCCCCGAGAGGCTAAAATGGTTGATTTTCCTATGTGTTTTTCGATGTTTTTGGCCTTCTCGCTTTTTCCGCTTCCCCACGCTCCAACATGGCCCAAGAGGCTCCGTAGATCGCCCCAGTACTGCCCAAGAGGCCCCCAAGAAGGCCCCAACACGGTCCAGGAGGGCTCCAAGACCGCCCAAGAGGCGCCCAAGGCGGCCCAAGAGAGCACCAAGACGGTCTCAAGAGAGGCCCAAGAGGGCGCCCAAAAATTCAAAACGTAAGTTTTTCGCCGCGAGCGGGCCCCGAGAGGCCCCAAGAGGGCCCCATGAGGGTCCCATGAGGCTCCCCAGAGGCTCCTTCTCTCCTTCTCTCCTTCTCTCCTTCTCTCCTTCTCTCCTTCTCTGGTGGGGGGGTGGGGGGGTGGGGGGTGTAGGGGTGTGGGTGCGTGGGTGCGTGGGCGTGGGGGTGGGCGTGGGTACGTGGGTACGTGGGTACGTGGGTGTGTGGGTGTGTGGGTGTGTGGGTGTGTGGGTGTGTGGGTGTGTGGGTGTGTGGGTGTGTGGGTGTGTGGGTGTGTGGGTGTGTGGGTGTGTGGGTGTGTGGGTGTGTGGGTGTGTGGGTGTGTGGGTGTGTGGGTGTGTGGGTGTGGGTGTGTGGGTGTGTGGGCGTGTGGGTGTGTAGGTGAGAGTGTAGGTGTGTGGGAGTGTGTGTGTGTGTGTGTGTGCGTGTGCGTGTGCGTGTGCGTGTGCGTGTGCGTGCGTGCGTGCGTGCGTGCGCGCGCGCGTGCGTGCGTGCGTGCGTGCGTGCGTGCGTGCGTGTCTGCGCGTGTGTATGTGTGTCTATGTGTATGTGTGTTTGTGGGGGAGGAAAGACGAGGAGGGGACGAGGGAGGAGGGAGGGAGGTGTGTGTGTGTGTTGCGGGAGACGTGGGTGCGACGCGGCAGGGAAGAAAAACATAACCCCACGAAACATGTGGGGAAATGAGGCTAGCAAAGATTAGGGAGACGAGAGAATTCCAACAACACACCCTCTTTTATGTGGGATATTTGTGAGTTTCGTTTTTTTTTCCAGTTTTCCATTATTAGACATGATTTTGCATGTTTACAACAAATCTTAATATATTCTGCCACACAAGGGTTTTGCGCATTTCGCTTCAAAGGGGATCCCTATGCTTGCACCCCGCCACACCGAATATTGTTGTGATCCGGCACACGGCAATATTGTTTTGCATTCTGCCATGAAGGGAATCCGTTTGTATTCAGCCACAGAAGAAACTCTTGTGTATTCCGCTACAAGGGTTTCTCTTTAAATGTTGTCACAATAGAGTCTTATTGGTACTCTGTCACACAACGAATCATTGTGTACCCCGCCACAGGGGAATCCCTTTGTACTCTGCCTCAAAAAGAAAATCCTATTGAAATTGCTTATCCAAAGTTTTGCTTTGCATTGCCAGGCACAGCCCTTCAGTTTTTTATTGAAAAGATAGCTGTTGTTTGTTTAATGGCCAGGCACAGATGTCGCATTTTCCAAAAACGGATGGTCACATTACGAATGATATCATTGTTATTTCAAGATAACTAAACTATTGAGGAATCACCAGGTTCCGCTGCAGGTATGCATTCTAAATATAGAAAACAGTGCGTTTTACAGCTTATTAGTTAGCACTTCACAAAAATAATACCAGTACTTTCTGACTTGTTTAAGAAACAATGTGGCAGCTGTGTTCTGCAATCAAAGAAAACCAGATGTTTGATTAAACATAACTGAAAAGCTGTGCCTGGCAATGAACAAACAGCCTGGTCAATTCAAAACAGGTAGAAAACCATGAAGCCACAAGGTTTCCTTACCCATATAAATAGACACTGGGAAAGTATGAGAAGAAACCATGCAGTTCCCTGTTATTCAGTTAACTGTTAATAGGAAGTATACACGTAGCTGTTTCTTTATGTACACAATGGTGATAGTTGTGCCTGACTATGAAAACAATGTCTTAAGTTGTTTCCCCACCTGCTTCGTGGAGTTATGGTTTTCTTCCCTGCCGCGTCGCACCCGCGAAGCTCACTCACCTCCCCCCCCTTCTCCTTCTCACGCAGCACAGCACACCACAGCGCAGTTGAGCACAGCACAGCAAGGTACAGCACATAACACAGCACATTGACACACAGCCCGTACACAGCACAGCTCAGCACAGCACAGCTCATCTCAGCACAGCTCAGCACAGCACAGCACAGCACCTCAGTACAGCTCAGCACTGCACAGCGTAGCACAGCACCTCTGGACACCGTAGGGGGTGCGTAGGGGGGCGGTCTCTCAGCGCGGCCGCTATCCACGACACCGTCGCAAAGCCTAGCAGGCGTGGCACGTTCTGGACACCATAGGGGGTCCGCAGGGGGTGGTCTCTCAGCGCGGCCGCTCTCGTCGACACTGTCGCAAAGCCTAGCGTGCCTAGCAGGCGTGGCACTTGCTGGACACCATAGGGTGTGCGCAGGGGGTGGTCTCTCAGCGCGGCCGCTATCGACGACACTGTCACAAAGCCTAGCAGACGTGGCACTTTCTGGACACCGTAGGGGGTGCGCAGGGGGTGGTCTCTCAGCGCGGCCGCTATCCACGACACTGTCGAAAGGCCTAGCATGCGCGGCACGTTCTGGACACCGTAGGGGGTGCGCAGGGGGTGGTCTCTCAGCGCGGCCGCTATCCACGACACAGCCGCAAAGCCTAGCAGGCGTGGCATTTTCTGGACACCATAAGGGATCCGCAGGGGGTGGTCTCTCAGCGCGGCCGCTCTCGTCGACACTGTCGCAAGACCTAGCAGGCGCGGCACTTGCTGGACACTATAGGGGGTGAGCAGGGGGTGGTCTTTCAGCGCGGCCGCTATCCACGACACTGCCGCAAAGCCTAGCATGCGTGGCACTTTCTGGACACCGTAGGGGGTGCGCAGGGGGTGGTCTCTCAGCGCGGCCGCTATCCACGACACTGTCGCAAGGCCTAGCAGGCGTGGCACTTTCTGGACACCATAGGCGGTGCGCAGGGGGTGGTATCTCAGCGCGGCCGCTGTCCACGACACTGCCGCAAAGCTTGGCAGGCGTGGCACTTGCTGGACGCCACACGGGGTGCGTTGGGGGTGCCCACAGGGAGTTCGCTGGGGGTGCGGTCGCTATCCGTTTCGGCCTTGCAAAGCGTGGCAGGCGTGAGACCCCTTCGGCGCCACAGGGGGTGTGCTGCGGGTGCGGTCGCTATTTGCTTCGGGCTCGCAACGTGTGGCAGGCGTGGCACTTTCTCGACGCCACAAGGGGGTGCGCTGGGGGTGCGCTCGTTATCCGCGTCGGGCTCGCAAAACGTGGCAGGCGTGGCAACTTCTCGACGCCGAAGGGAGTGCGTTGCGGGTGCGGTCGCTATCCGTTTCGAGCCTCGCAAAGCGTGGCACGCGTGACACTTGTTCGACGCCGCAGGGGGTGCCTTGGGGGTGCGGTCGCTATCCGTTTCGGGCCTCGCAAAGCGTGGCACGCGTGACACTACCTCGACGCCGCAGGGGGCGCCTTGGGGGCGCGGTCGCTATCCGTTTCGGGCTCGCAAAGTGCGGCGGGCACCTCTCCTCTTGACTGGCGTCGCCAACGGTGCAGGCAGGGAACGGCCACCAACATCATTCGCACATGCTTCACTTCAGCCATCATCACTCCGGCCATAATATAAGTATGGGGGGTTCCTCGGTAGCGCTATCAGAGAATAAGAGCTGTGCCTAGCAATGAATAAAAATGGAAATGTTAATTTTGGAAAAGGTAAAAGCTATGAACACATATGTTGTTCAACAGCTGAAGGCTTGTTTAATCTTATTGTTGTGGCAGCATGCACAGGGATCCCCTTTGTGGCGGAATACAAAAGGCGTTCCCTTGTGACAGAATACAGATGGATTCCTTTCGTGGCTGGATACAAGCCATTTGGCTCAAGTGCCTCTCTGGCTCAAGGCCCGGCTCAAGGCCCGGCGCGGCTGGATTAATCCAGCCCCCCTGGATTAATCCATCCCCTTATTGTTATTCTCTCACCATACCACGCCCTTTCCCTTACCCACTTGCTGCCGCGATGCCGGCAGAGAAGCACCGCATGGGGGCGCCACTCGGAGGAGAGCGTAAGCAAGCTCGCCTCGATTCTCCACTGGACCAGATGGATGGCGACAACGAGGTTGGCGGAGGTGGAGGAGCAGGCAACACTAGCCAGGAAGACATGGACGTAAAGGAGATGATGAGGGTCACGATGAAGGACATAAAGGAGATGAAACTGATGATGACGAGGAGCGAGAGGATTGCGCAGGAGGCTAAGGACGAGGCGACGTCGGCGAAACAGTCGGCATTCAAGGCGACGTTGGACACCAGCGGCCTGGAGGACAAGTTCGATAAGTTCCAGCAGTCGGCCGTTGCGAAAGAGGACGTGACCAGGATGATCGAAGAGACGATGTCTCAATGCACTACTCCGCGCAACTTGGCTACGACGTCCATTCCATCCACAGCAACGGCCGTCGTCGGGAACGTGCCCAACGCAACGACCATTGAGGATGCAGCGAAATGGGCATCTACTCTCTGCATGGACCATGGCCTTCCAGCCCTGGCGGCCCGGAACATGTACTGCAAGAGCGAGTTCAAGGGCGTGTTCTTTGTCAAATTTATGTCGGACGCGTCGCGCCAGATGTTCCTTGACACTGCCAACTCGTTCGCGAGAGGGCAACCGGGGGGCTTCGGGAACATTGTCTGGGCGAAGCCGGACCTCCCTTTCGACATCCGCATGCAGCACGGCGTCCTCTTCGGGCTCCGCCGGCTGCTGGCGACGTGGGGCTTCAACAAGACGTGCGTCAAGGTGAACACGGATGACTCCCCCTTGTCTGTCGCAGGGACCGCGGTGGCCAAGACGGCGGTGAAGGACTACCAGCTGGAGCTGAAGTGGGTGGACCAGGAGTGGGGGAAGTGGGATGCACTGCAGTCGTCTTCAGAGCTCTCCGAGATCACCGCCGGCGCCCAGGGGAAGCTCGACAGGGCGAAGGCCTTCCTCGAGAGCACAGGGAAGGGGAAAGGCCCTGGACTCCACTAGGGGTCACAGCGGCGCGTGGGCGAATGCGACGGCTCACCCCTCGCGGCGGAGAGCGGCGAGGAGGCGGACCTGTGCAAAGATGCGGGCCGCCAGAGTTTTGACAGTTTTGCGAGGATTTGCGCGTGGAATGTTGAGGGAATGACGGCTTTCAAGGAGGGCGAAATTTGCAGATATATGCGTGCGAGTGCCATCGATATTGCATGCATGCAGGAGACGCACCGGCCAAACTCTGACCACTACGACACAGAGGGCGGATATCTGGTGATCCTGTCGGGCAGCGCTGGGGCCCACCGCGAATCAGCCGGAGTGGGTTTTGTAGTCGATCCACAGATGAGGCGTAGAATTTGCGGCTCTTGGCAGTTAGACAACCGAATTGCTACGATTAAGATCCGCACAGTCTATGGTAAGATTACGCTGTGTACTGTTTACGCCCCATACAACGAGAAAGCCACAGAGGAAAAGCTTGACTTCTACGACCGTCTTCAGCGCCACGCTGTCGGATTATCACAGTATGGCCCTGGATATTTCTTCGGGGATTGGAATGCGAGGCTCGGCAAAAGACGTGCTGGGGAGGAGGACATCATGGGCGAGCACACGTTTGGGCGCGAGGCGAAGAGAAAGGTTGACCTTCCCAACCGGGACTTGTTTACAGAATTCTGCATGGACCTCCAGCTCCTCGCGGCGAACACGCTGAAATTCCACCCGGCCGATCAGACAGCGATGCACCATGAACCATCCGTTCGGCCTGGCAGTCCAATTTACGACGTCGGCTTCAATGTCTTGGATTATTTGGTTATTCCTGCTGCTCGCGAGCAGGACCTTGGAGATATTCGAAGCGACACCTCTGCTACTCTAGCTTCACATCATTTCCCTGTGCTGGCAACCATTGCGGCGGGCGCGCCAGAGACTTCTGAGCGCCGGCCAGCAAACCGGCGGAAGAATTGGGCCACCCTGCAATCGCCATCGGGGAGACGAGAGCTCACGAAAGAAGTTGGACGTCGCATGGAAGAGTCCGCAGGCGAACATAGTTTGACGCTGAGCTGGAAGACGGCGTCTGCGTCTGTCATGGCGGCCGTGGACACCACCGCGCCAGATTCCATGCGCAAGCCGAACAAACCCTGGATCTCAAAGCGCACGCTGACACTCATCACCCAGAGACGCCATGCGCGAACTGCAGGCGATTGGGGCGCCGAGCTGCGACTGAGAAAGTCCGTGAAGCAGTCGGCCAAGCAAGATCGCAGTACGTGGCTCGAGAATCTGACAGCTACTGGAGACTGGAGTTGCATCAACAAGATATCGAAATGCAAGGGCCGGCCGCACGGGCGACTTCACAATCGAAACGGCGATCCGGTTGCGACAGACGAGCGCGCGGAGACATTCGCGGAGCACCTCAGCAATATCCAGTGGCACGTGTGCCCTACAATTCTGACGCCAGACACAGACGATGCGAGCTACCAGGCGTTGAACGTGAATCTGGATCGCTTTACGGATGCGGAATTACGGCGTGCCTTACAGAAGTTACGCCCTGGAAGATCTTGCAAAAGAGGGGGCATCCCAGTAGAAGTTTACAAAGCTCTCGCTGCTGAGTCAGGGCACTTGCAGTGGTTGCTCGACATCTGCAATACCGCGTGGGTGGAGAAAAACCTTCCGGATGATTGGTGCGAGTCTCATGTGAGCTTACTCTACAAGAAGGGCGACCCAGCAAATTGCGACATTTGCCGGCCCTTGTCGCTTCAATGCGTCGCCATGAAAGCATCCTCCGCCATGCTCAAGCAGAGGCTCCTGGACGCGGGCGTGGATGAGAGATTGTGGGCGTCCCAATTTGGTTTCCGACCTGGTCGCAGCACCGAGCACGCCATCTATGTTGCCCGGAGGCGCATAGAAACAGCCAGGGCGAAAAAAGGAGGGGCTGTCACCCTGGCGGCGCCGGATTGGAAGAAGGCATTTGACAGCATACACATAGAGAGCCTGCTGGACGCATTACGGCGGATTGGTTTTCCATCTGAGTTCCGGGAGATGGTCGGTGCGATGATGGAGAGAAGGATGTTCGTGGTGAGGGAACGCGACAGCCAGTCCGCTCCCAGACCCGGTTTTCTGGGATCTCACAGGGTTGCACCCTCAGCCCGCTGCTGTTCGTCCTGGTCATGACCGTGCTCTTGCACGATGCCGCCTCGAAGCTTACGGGCGGAGCAAAGGAGGCGCACGTCCAGGACGACTTGTCCGAGTGCGTTTACGCAGACGACACGCTCTTAATCGGTTCCAATGAAGAGCACTTGAACGAGCTTGTTGGTGCTGTTGCCTCCGCGGGCAAGCGCTACGGAATGGAGTTGCATTGGGGCAAGTTCCAGGTGCTCGCAGTTCAGTCGAAGGGCGAGATATACGCCCCTGATGGTACTGCCGTCAACCACGTGCAGCACCTATAATACCTTGGAGCACATCTGTCGGCAGATGCAGACATGGGCCACGAATTGGGCAGAAAAATCGGAGAGGCCAAAAGGAATTTCACAACGTTGCGAAAAGTCTGGTCGCATTCTTCCTTGACCTGGCCACGAAAGCTGCGAATTTACAAATCGACTGTGGAGTCTGAAGTATTATATGGGCTAGCAGGGTCGTGCCTGACAAAATCGCAGCGGCGGCGGTTGGACGGCTTCCAGAACAGGTGTGTCCGGCAGATCATAGGCGTCCGACCTTCATGGATTTCGCGCGTACGGAACACAGACGTGCTGAGCCGTGCAGACCACGCCCCAGCGAGCCAGCAACTTCTACGCCGGCAGCTTTTGCTCTTCGGTCAAGTGCTACGCGCCGATCGAGGACGCCCGCTGCGGACGTGCACGTTCGCTTCCGGCTCACTGACACCACAGACAGATGCTACAACGAGGAGGGTTGGTATGCCATACAAGGAGTTTGCCTGTGAGATGATGAAGCTTTCTGCACGCATGTTTGGTAGCACGGCAGCAGCCGAGGCTGCAGCGCAAACTTGCCAATACGATCGTACTATACGCGCCCTGTTTTAATTCCACGTGCACTCCTCCTCCTCCTCCTCCTCCTCCTCCTCCTCCTCCTCCTCCTCCTCCTCCTCCTCCTCCTCCTCTCCACTCCTCCTCCTCCTCCTCCTCCTCCTCCTCCTCCTCCTCCTCCTCCTCCTCCTCCTCCTCCTGGTCGTCCCAGCGTGACCCATTTGCGCGCCGTTCCCGTTCGTGGTGCCCTGGGCCCCCAGCGCACAAATGCAGCTTCTCACTGGTAGCCGACTGCAGTGGCCCGGCGTGCAGCCAAGGCCCTGGCTCTTCTTTAAGCCAGCGTTCATGCCCACGCACCGCTTGGTGTATGGTTTGTCAGTCAGTCAGGCTGGATACAAAAGGATTCCTTTGTGGCGGTATACCAGAAAGGATGTCTTGTGATACAGAATACAGCATGGTTCCTGCTGAGGCAGAGCACAAAGGGAACGCAAATGATTCAGTTTTGTGGCGCAGCGCACAGACTTGCTATTGCAATTAAGTGCATAGGGAGGGGGCCAACGGAACCGCCAGGTTCCGCTGGCATCTTCTATGTTCTTATTGGGCTCTGTTGGGGGGCTTCTTGGGGGACTTTTTGGGAAGCTCCGCGGCTCCCCAGCGCAGCAACCCACAACAGCAGATAAGAGTGAGGAGGGCGCCTCTCGGGGGGGGCTTCCAGGATGAGGGGGGGATGGTGGTCCCCTCTTCCACGGGTGAGACAGGGGGAGGGGTCCTGAGTTCCCCTGTCCACAAGGAGACCACACCCCTGTCCCCCCTTGTCCCCCTTGTCCACAGGGGGGCCCCCTGGGGAGGAGGTCGCGACCCCTGGAACCCCCGCGGGACCCCCCCCGCTACCCCCCGCCAGGGAAGGGCTCCGAATCAATTACGACGTTGTTTGATTTTTGTTTGGCCGTATCGTTTGAGGACGAGTGCCCAGGGAAAGGGGGGGAGCGGCGACTGCGACGACGACTCAAACGGAAAAGCGTTTCACAAATGCTGACAGGGTCGGCGGATTCTCGGTCCCCCACCTTGGGGCACCCCGCTGCGTGCTGAAGGCACGGTAGCGGATCTCTCACGCCTCGGGCAACAAGGCGTTGAAGGTCAAGGAGGTCAAGGATGGCGGCATTGTCAGGGAGTGGAACCTTGCGAACCCTGGCAGAACCATCGAGAAGGGCGACCTCATCGTGTCGATCAACGGCGTTAAGGACATGGTAGGTAAAGCTTCGGGCTGAGCACAGGCAGCCCCCCCAGGTAACCCCAGCTGGCTTCAACAGGCCCCCCGAGTAGCCCGAGGCAGTCTCAACACCTGGAGGGGCGCTGCCAGAGGCGGGGGGCCTGCTCCTCCGCCTCCTGCTTCTCCTCCTCCTCCTCCTCCTCCGCCCTCCGCCCTCCGCCCTCCTCCTCCTCCTCCTCCTCCCTCCTCCTCCTCCGCCAGAGGCGTTGAGACCGCCCTGGGCCACTCGGGGGGCCTGTCGAGGCCAGCCAGGATTACCCAGGGTCGCTGCCTGCGCGCAGCCCGAAGCCCTTACCTTGCCATCGAGGACGAGTCCGACAAAATCTTGAAGGAGGTCGTTGAGAAGAGCGAGCTCGTCATCGTGGTGAAAAAGGCCTCAGGCGATCGCAAACATGGATCAAGGGCGCGTGGATTAGCGACGTGTCCCGTTTCCGCGGGAAATCGCGGATTTCCGCCGCCGAACGCGGTGGCACCGGCCACATTTTGGGGAGGGCACCTCCCCCGATCCATGGATTTGGCGACCGCGCGCCAAATCCATGGACCGCTAATCCATGTCTGCGCGCCCCCGAACGGAGGGCGCTTCAAGCTGAGCCAGCCGAACGTGCTGGTGTGGGTGCGGCCCAGCTGCGGGTGGCCATGCCCCTGGCGCCGCGTGGGGCGACCCCCGGCGCCGCGACTCCAGCTGTGAGAGACCACGGGCAGATAGTTTCTTGCTGTTATTGCTGCTGCTGTTTTTGGCCTCTGCGTGCCCTCGCCGGGCCTCGGGGCCGTCCACAAACGACTCGGGACGAAAAGCCAGCCCCTGGGGAGGAGTCGAGACCTCCCAGGTTCCACGCTGTGGAAAGACCATGACGTCTGGCAGCGCGGCGCTGCAGGTGCCGCCCGGGGGGCTCAGCGCCGATCGGCCTCCTCCTCGTCCCCCTCCTCATCCTCATCCTCCTCTTCCGTAAGCTCATGCTTACGTAAGCGCTCACCCTTGTCGGCATCCTCTCTTTCACCTCGAGATTCTCACTGCCAGTGTATATTGCTTTCGCTGATCTGCCACTCAGACGGTCAAAGGAACCCGGAGATGGTGACAGGTCAATAGAGCGGCGCGGTCTGTGGCGCGCAGGACTTCCCGTGTGGATGCAACTCTGCCTGGAGGGTTGGTGGGATCAATCCCTCCTCTTCCCCATGCCATGCGCTCCTCATTCCCCTCCCCTTTGCTTGCCCCTCCAGTGCGACCTTCTTCATCCTCCATGCTCGCCCATTCTACTCCTCCATTCTCAGCCGTCCTCTCCTCTTCCATCCCACTCCTCCCCCTCCCCCTGCATGCCAGACCTCTGATCCGACCTTCATCCTGCGTCCTCGCCAACCTTATTCCCTCATCCATCCGCTTCCCTCCTCCATCCTCCTTCATCCTCATCCCTCCTCAATTCCATCCTCCATCCTACTCCTGCCAGAGCACTGAGTCGACCTCTCTCACCGCCCCCAGGACGTGGGCTGCGGAAGCGTTCGTCCGGCGCCTTTCTGCAGCTGCGACGACGGGTGCAAGGACGCGGCGCATCTCACTGGCCCTCACTCAGGAGGAGCAGGAGGGGGAGGAGGAGGGTCTTGCATGGAGAGGGGAGAGGTGGCGGTCTAGGAGGAAGGAGGAGGCGGATAAAGGAGGAGGAGGGAGGAGGAGAGAGGAGGAGAGAGGACGAGGAGAAGAAAGAGGAGGAGGAGAGAGGACGAGGAGAAGAAAGAGGAGGAGGAGGAGGAGGAGGAGGAGGAGGAGGAGGAGGAGGAGGAGGAGGAGGAGACGAGGAGGAGACGAGGAGGAGACGAGGAGGAGGAGGAGGAGGAGGAGGAGGAGGAGGAGGAGGAGGAGGAGGAGGAGGGGGGCCTGTCGGAGGCCTTTCTTGTGGGCCTCTTGGGGGACTCCTGGAGCTTCTTGGGGGCTTGGGGGGACCTGCTGGCGGACCCAGGGGGGTTATGTCGCAGCAGAGGGCCAGGAACATCTCTGGCGGCACCCGATCGGAGGCCCAACAAGGCCTCCCAGCGGCGCTGAGGGCCTCGCTGGGCGTCTGCGGGAGACCTCACAAGGCTCGAAGACGAAGACGAAAACGAAAAAGAAGAAGAAGAAGAAGAAGAAGAAACGACTACATCGGCATGAACCTTCGGAGCTCCGCGTGGATTTCTCGCATCGGCGCCGCCCTTGGCGCGCTCCGCGCGACAGAGAGGGAGGTCCAGCGCCGATCCCACGGGGCACGACGCACGAAACCGGGCGACCCCGGAAGTTGCACCCCACAGCCCCGGAGCGCCGACGGCGGACCAGGGCCCCGGGCCCCGTCTTTCTGCGCCATCCTTCGAGCCGCACGGATCCGTGAGGATCCCCCGGCCCGAAGCAGGGCGAAGTCACCCTGGTGCTCGTTTTTGTTCGTCATTGTTTTGCTGATCTGCGCGAGCCCTTGCACCCCCCCTCCCCCCCTCGTGGAGTGGATCCTAGCTCTTTTGGGAGCAGGTTTCAAGCAGGTAGAGTCGCCCCCCAGAAGACGCACGGTTCCGAACAGCCGCATTCAGCAGAGGTCGGAGCCAGACCCCCCACCTTTCCGCCCAATGTCGAAACGCCGAATAAGAAAACGTTCACCTGCCCGAATAAAAAGGCGACGCCAGGGTCACGGGGGCCTCCTCCTCATCCTTCTCCTCGTCGTCGTCGTCCTCCTCCTCCTCCTCCTCCTCCTCCTCCTCATCCTACCTTTCCCGAAGCAGGGCGAAATCACCCTGCCCTAATAAAAAAGCGACGCCAGGGTCTCACGACGCCGTACGAGGCGGCCCGACACCGCCCAGCGCCGCGCGACGCCGTCCCGACACGGCCCCACTCGGCACGGCCCCACACGGCACGGCCCCACACGGCGCGGCCCCACACGGCGCGGGCCGACACGGCGCGGGCCGACCTTGTTGCCGCCTTGCCCCAGCTGCCGCCCCCGAGCTCTGCAATCCATGCTTGTGATGTTTCAATTTACTTTAGCCTTGATCACCAGAAATAATTCCTAGCTAGCACCAAGAAAGGACTGAGACTGGGGGGGGTTCACGTGTCGGGCCCTGGGGGGCGATACTCGCTCGACAGTGTTTCGACAGCCCCTAAATCTATGCGCACCCCCGAACGCTTGTGTACATCGAGGGAAGAAACACGGGGGCGATGACCGAGATGTTGCGGAGTCTTGTCGACGCCGATCTTGGTCATGGTCATGCCAGTCGTCGCCGATCCGCGGAGGATGATCAACGAATTGACGTTGACCAAGATGGACGGCGGCCAAGACCGACGCCGACGTTCCGCGCTCAATCTTGGTGATGAGCATCGTTATTTTCCTTCCAGAAAGGCCCTGCATCGGCCAGGCCCTGCCCCTGGCAACAGGGCGCCTGCTCGCGAACCGAATCAAGCAACGCGCGACGAGGGGAGGTCCCGAGGGAGGCGAGCCGAGTCTGGCGACCCCGCAGGAGCCCCTTTCCTGAAAAAAGGGGCCTCCTTGAAAAAGATGCCTCCTCCTCCTCCTCCTCCTCCTCCTCCTCCTCCTCCTCCTCCTCCTCCTCCTCCTCTTGATGCCGTGGGCTTTGCCTCCTCCCCCTCCTGCTCCTCTCGATGCCCCTACCCCCGCCCATGCCATGGGCTCCTCCCCCTCCTATTCCTCCTCTCCTCCTCCTCCTCCTCCTCCTCTCCTCCTCCTCCTCCTCCTCCTCCTCCTCGTCCTCCTCCTCGTCCGCCTCCTCCTCCTCTCCTCCTCCTCCTCCTCTTCCGCCTCCTCCTCCTCCTCCTCCTCCTCCTCTCCTCCTCCTCCTCCTCCTCCTCCTCCTCCTCCTCCTCCTCCTCCTCCTCCTCCACATCCTCCTCTTTTCCCGCATGCAGGAGCAGACGTTCCGCGTTCAATCCTTGTTCCCCTCCGGTGAATGCCGTTGTTGCTCCTGCGAGGCAGAGGCCCTGCCGGCCTGGCCCTGCCCTGGCCGCCCCGGCGCCCGCCCCAGAGGAAGCCAAGACGTGTTGCTCCGACTACCTGGACGAGTGCGCGGCCCCGGGCGAGGCGCGCGCGCCTGGACAAGAGGAGGAGGAGGAGGAGGAGGAGGAGGAGGAGGAGGAGGAGGAGGAGAGGAGGGAGAGGGAGAAGGAGGAGGAGGAGAAGAGGAGAGGAGGAGGAAGAAGAAGAGGAAAGGTGACGTAGGAGGGAGGAGGAGGAGGGAGGAGGAGGGAGGAGGAGGAGGAGGAGGAGGAGGAGGAAGAGGAGGAGGAGGAGGAGGAGGAGGAGGAGGAGGAGGACCCTGGGGAGGGCGAGCGCGCGGCGGCCCCGGACGAAGCGCGGGTGCCTGGGCAGCCCGCCCTCGCCGACCCTGACGTTTTCGGGTTCGACGTTCGAGGTTCCGGGGCGTTTCCGCTAGATCTCGGCAGTTTTCCAGCCTCGGGATGCCTTCAGCAGCTGCGCCTCGCCGAGGGCGTTTCGGGGGTGCCCAGATCATCCCGAACGGTCGCATGGGGCCAGGGTTATGGCCCGAAACGACCGCTGAGGAGACGAGGGCCATGACCCTGGATCCGTCGTGCCCTGGGCGGTTTCGCAAGTAGGGCGGCAATTTCCGCCCTATTTTTAGAGGTCCTATGATGTCGATGTTCGCCCTACGTTGCCGCCGTTGTTTCCGCTGTGCTTTTGCGGAAATATCCGCCCTATTCCTCCGAGGCGATTCTTCTGAGGCGGCCATGTCCGCCATTTTTTCGCATGGTTTGGGGCGCATGTCCGCCACAATTGTAAGCTGGAGGTCGGATCGGGAGTCAGGGAAGCACAGAGATCCGACGAGGTGATTTTTGTTTTCCCGTGCTTTCTGGAGTTCCCAGTGTTTCCTGGAGGATCTCTCGCCTCGGGGTGCTTCTCGGCGGCTCGGCCTCGCCGAGGTGCCAGCATTGTCCCGAACGGCCGCCAGAGGCCGGAGTCGTGACCCAGAAGGAAGTCGTTCCTCGACCTGGGCCCCTGGGGCCCTCTGTCGGGCCCCAGGGCCACCAATCACGGGTCCGAGGCGAAAAAATGCCCCCGGGGCAAGGTCCGGGGGCTCTCAAACGGTGTGTGGTGACCACACCGTGTGGTGAGGCAGTGGGGATTCGGGGTGGCCGCACGGCTATGAGACTCGGGTCGTTCTCCGAGGACGTCTCGGGCGACTGGGGCCTCCGGGGTCTCGAAACCCTACGGTGACGGACCGTGCGGAGAGGTCTCTTGGGATTTCCAGGTCACCGCATGGTCTGTCCCCGCACCCTTTTGGGACCCCCAAACCCTGACTCGTCACAGTCGTGATGCGTTCCGTGTTCCTGCTTTGCAGTCGTGACGTGTTCTTTTTTCCGCCGCGCGCTATCGCAACCTGGAGGGGTTTCACACCTAAGGGTCGGCGCGCCACCAAGCATCGGTCCAACAGTGATCCGGATGCTTTTGCCAACGAGTCTGACGGATGCACGGCTTCTGACCTCAAACACGGACTCTCCACTTTCCGCACCTTCCGACCAGCAGGTGGCTGATTTTATGATCTTCTCGAGCAAATTGCATACACACAAACTTTCAGAGCTCCGCGCGGATCTCTTGGATGGGCGCTGGACCCCCCTCGCGGCGCCTCCCGCGCGCCCCGCGCGCCAGGGAGGGACACATCGCCGATCCAAGAAATCCACTCCGAAAGGGTATGCTTATCTTGCGTTCCCTTTGCCTGCTTATGGGGAAGAGGAGGAGGAGGAGGAGGAGGAGGAGGAGGAGGACGGGGAGGAGGAGGGGGAGGGGTAGGAGGGGGAGGAGGAGGAGGAGGAGGAGGAGGAGGAGCAGGAGGAGCAGGAGGAGGAGGAGGACCAGTGGCAACCCAAGAGTCATCAACGATGTTGGAATTAACCCTCCCCCCAAGCTCCCTCTTCATAGGCCCCTACAACGGTTCACGTCCATTGAGGGAACTGCCTCGGAAGACAACAGTTTGAAGATCCTGAAGCGTGCCAAAACACTGTTCTCGGGATCTCAACGCAACGTATCAACCTGACTGCTGCGTCTCGGCGATCCAGAATCGCGCCAGAACGCCATATATGCTACTTCAATACAGCGAATCAACAGAACTGTTGCGCCCGCATAATCCTGGATCCTTGCAAAACGCCATTTCTGGTGCGCTGATCATGCAAATCTGTGAAACACTTACAAAATTTAAGAACGAATGTGCGCCGCGCTAAGGCGAGACCCACATGTTGAACAGGAACCGCCCTCAATCCGTGAATCTCTTGCAAGTTGTTTGGAGCGAATGTGCGCCGCGCTCAGGCAAGAGCCACATTTTGAAAACGATCCGCCCTCAATCCGTTAAACTTTTGCGAATTTTGAAAATTAATTTGCGCGGCGTCAAGGCGAGCGCCACATTTTGAAAACGACCCGCCCTCAATCCGTGAACCTCGTGCAAATTTTGAAAACGACTGCGCGCGGCGCTAAGGCGAGAGCCACATTTCGAAGACGACCCGCCCTAAATCCGTGAAGCGCTTGCAATTTTTGAAAATGAATGTGCACGGCGCGAAGGCTTGAGCCACATTTTGAAAAGGAACCGCCCTAAATCAGCGAAATTCTTACAACATTGAACACGAATGTGCGCGGCGCTGAGGCGAGAGCCACATTTTGAAAACGACCCGCCCCCTATCCGTGAATCTCCTGCAACTTCTTAAAACAAATGTGCGCGGCGCTAAATCAAGAGCCACATTTTGAAAACGACCCGCCCCCTATCCGTGAAACGATTTTCACATTTCAAGTTTCAAAGTCATAAATGGTCAGGAAGTCGCAGGCGACACGCCCTGTCCGCCCTAAAAACTGGCTTCGGGGTGTGACAGGGAGGAGTTTTCTATAAGGAGAAGGAATGGAGGAGGAGGAGGAAGAGGAGGAGGAGGAGGAGGAGGACCAGTGGAAACCCAACAGGCATCAACGATGTTGGAATAAACCCTCCCCCCAAGCTCCCTCTTCATAGGCTCCTACAACGGTGCGCATTTCCATTGAAGGAATTGCCTCTTTGGAAGACAATTGTTTGAAGACCTTGGAGCATGCCAAAACTTTGTTCTCGCGATTCCAACGCCACGTATGAACCTGACTGCTGCGTCTTGACAATCCTGAATCTTGCCAGAACGCCATTTTTGGGACTTCAGCACAGCGGATCAACATAACTGTTGCACCAGCATGATCCTGAATCCTCGCAAAACACAATTTTTGGCACGTTGATGATGAGAATCCGTGGAACTCTTGCAATGTGTTAGAACGAATGTGCGCCGCGCTAAGGCGAGCGCCACATTTTGAAAACGACCCGCCCTCAATCCGTGACACCCGTGCAAATTTTGAAAACGAATGCGCGCGGCGCTAAGGCGAGAGCCACATTTTGAAAACGACCCGCCCTAAATCCGTGAAGCTCTTGCAATTTTTGAAAATGAATGTGCGCGGCGCGAAGGTTTGAGCCACATTTTGAAAAGGAACCGCCCTAAATCAGCGAAATTCTTACACATTTTGAACACGAATGCGCGCGGCGCTGAGGCGAGAGCCACATTTTGAAAACGACCCGCCCTCAATCCGTGAAACTCTTGCAAGTGTTCAAAAGGAAAGTGCGCCGCGCTAAATCGAGAGCCACATTTTGAAAACGAGCCGCCCTCCATTTGCGAGACTGTTGCCAACGTTTAAGCTTCAGGGTCATAAATGGTGAAGAACACTCAGACGAAACGCCCAGCCCGCCCTAAAAACTGGCTTCGGGGTGCGACAGGGAGAAGTTCTTCATAAGGAAGGAGTGGAGGAGGAGGAGGAGGAGGAGGAGGAGGAGGAGGAGGAGGGATGGAGGAGGAGGAGGAGGAGGAAGACGAGGACGAGGACGAGGAGCAGAAGGGGCTCGAGCCGAGATCGGGGCCTCCCTGCAACCACCCCAGGCTGGCTTTCGGGTCATTGCTCGGGTTTCTGCTTGGAGGAAGGTCTGGCCTGCCTGTGGCGCCCCGCCAGTTTGCGGCGCAGCTCGTGCTCTGCCCCTTACAGCCGGTTGATCCTGGCTTATTTAATCGCTTCGCTCATTCCGCCGGCCCGTATTGTGCCATCGCAGGCGTTTGCTTGCGCGTTCGTGGCCTCTTGGAGCCTCGTTGGGGCCGTTTGGGGCCTCTTGGCGCCTCTTTTTAGGCCTCTTGGAGAACTCGGGAGGCCTCCAGGGGGCCTCCAGAGCTCTCGTGACGGTCTCTTGGGGGGACTTTCGGCGGGCTCTTGGCAGTTTTTGTTGGTCCTCTTGGGGCCTGGGGCCTGACGTTGTTGGTCCTCTTGGGGCCTCACGGGAGCTTATTGGGGCGTCTTGGGGGTGTCTTGGAGAGTCTCTTGGGGCCTCTTTCGGGGTCCTGGGCGCCTTCTGGGGCGGAGGGCTCGATTTTTCAGTTCTCGGTTCCCTTCTTGAGCCCCTCTTGGGCCCGTCTTGGGGCCTCTTGGTCCGCCTTGGGCAGCACTTGGGCCGTCTGGGGGGCGCTCTTGGGCCGCTCCGGGGCCGTCTTGGGAGCCTCGTGGGCCGTCTTGGAGCAGTCTTGAAGGCCTCTTGGGCCCTCTTGGAGCGTCCGGAAGCGAAAAGGCCAGAACGCAAAAAAACATAGAAAAAAAACAATGAAAATCAACGATTTTGGCAACTTGGGGCCCTCTTCGGAGGCCTCTTGGAAGGCCCTTGGAGCGTCTTGGAGGCCTCTTGGGCTGTCTTGGGGCCATCTGGGGCGTCTTCGGGCGATCTTTGGCCGTCTCGGGCCTCTCTTGGACCGTCTAGAAAGCTTCTCGGGGCCCTCGTGGACCGATCTGGAGCCCTCTTGGACTCCGAAACAGAACTCCGGCATCTCTGACCCGACCTTGCCGGGACCTTGCCCGGGACTTGCCGGGGACTTGCCCGGACCTTGCCGGGGTACTTTTCGTCCGGGGACCCCCAGGGGCCGCCCCGCGCGCGCGAACTAGAAATACTGTTAACCAGGTACCGGAGATCTTAGCACGCCCTGGCCCGTTGGGCTGGCGAATTCTCCCTTTCAGCGCATTCGGAACAATGGACGCCAGGGATCTTTCGAGGCGCGTCCCGCCGATCGTCGATGCGGCGCGACAGCAGCGGCTTGCGCGGATACGTTGGGCCTACACGGGACCTTTTTAATACGCACGCCACAATACAGTTGTTCTACGTTTATATAGCCGAAGTCAGCAATCATAATGTCTGCTCTTTCGCACAGCCAGCAGTGGACATGGTTACCATATTGTCGTAGTGACCGGCCAGTTGAGCGTCCCAGAAGGCCGCGAACTCGAGAAAAGTGGCACCCCGCCGAGCATGTACCGAGCGGTGGCCATGTCGGCGAGTGCTTGTTGCTCAGGAGGCCTCTGGTCTGAGGGCGGTCGCGGTCAGGCTCTCCAGGGGCATGCGAGCGGGGAGTGAGGATTGGGGGCGCCCGTAGACGTCACATGGCTGGGGCCATGGGACCTCCCAAATGCCATTGGACTGCTGGGGAGGAGGAGGAGGGGGAGGAGGAGGAGGAGAATGGAGGAGGAGTAGGAGGAGCCATAATCGGAACCTTTGCAGCATCAAACGGAGGAGGAGGACGAGGACGAAAACGAGGAGCAGAAGGGGTTCGAGCCGAGATCGAGGCCTCCATGCCACCGCCCCAGGCTGGCTTTCGGGTCATTGCTCGGGTTTCTGGCGTCCGTTCGGGACGATCTGGGCACCTCTAGAACGCCGCTGGAAGACATCCCGAGGCTGGAAAGCCGACGAGAACCGACGGAAACGTCAGAAAACCAATCCCTGGACCTTTCTGGGGTGCCTTCTGACCAGAATTCCGAAGCGGATTCAGCCGTGGCCATCATGGCGTTCTAGAAAAGCTAACCTCCATTTCCCCCAAGGCCAAGGGGCCCCAAACCTCAAACTTCGAAGCCTTTCACCCCTGGACCCCCAGGGAAATGAAAGCCCCGCGGCTTGGCGAGGGCCCCTCGGATCCCCCAAAATCCTTCAACATTTGCCGTCGTGATGTTTTCACGACGCGAAATGATCGGCAAGCCCAGGAGGGTAGTGAGAAGGGGCAGGCCTTCTCAGAAGGCGGCGGGGTTTCTCAGAAGCCCTCGCGCCCTCTGAGAAGTGTTCGGTGTCTTCGGAGAGGGATTCGAAAACTTCCTGGAAGGCCCAAGGTTCTCCTCCTCCTCCTCCTCCTCCTCCTCCTCCTCCTCCTCCTCCTCCTCCTGCTCCTCCTCCCCCCCTGGGCTCGCCGCCGAAATGAGGTGGGCCCCCCCCTGGGTTCGCCCCGCTCGCCGCGCGCCGGGTCTCTGGCGGTCGTTCGGGACGATCTGGGCACCCTCGGAAGGCTCCTGACGAGGCGCAGCCGCTGGAAGGCATGAAAGACTTGCTGGAAAGCCAGCCTCGAGAACGTCCGAAGGCCTCCAGCCTCGAGGCCTTTTGCCCCCTTACTCCGGATTCGCCGTGCTTTGGTGAATGCTTCCGTCTTGAAAGCGAGCATGCGCCGTAATTGCCATGTACGATGCGGAAAAGTAATGGGGAAATTTCCGCCTCAGAGAAGTCGGGCGGATAGAATTGCAACAGCAAGGTCAGTTTGTGAGTAATAACAAATGACCACCACCACGCGGGGCTGATGAATCGACCCCACGGGGCGCGAAACATTTGTTTTAATCACGCGCGCCAGGGGGCCGTCGTTGGCGCCGCCGAGGGGATCGTGCACCCCCCCGCATGACAGCCTCAAAACGATTGCCTTTCGTATAGAAGTTGTTATAAGGGGTCGTACGCATCCGAGGCGGATTTGTTCCCCCTCAGGCGTCGTCGTCATCGTCGTCTTTTTCGTCGTCGTCGTCAGGCACACTGGACCTGCGCAGCACCACCCCCCAAAGCGCATCCGTAGTGCGTCGTCGTCGTCGCCGCGTCGTCGTCGTCGTCGCCGTCGTCGTCGTCGTCGTCGACGTCGTCGTCGTCGTCGTCGTCGTCGTTGTCTTCATCGTGTGGTCGTCGTCGTCGTCGTCGACTACAACGGGCCTGCGCAGAACCCCCCCCGTCCAATAGGGCGTCCCCAGTGCGTCGTCGTCGTCGCCGCCGTGTGCCGTCCGCCGTCCGTCGTCCTCGTCCTCGTCCTTGCTCTCGTCCTCGTCCTCCTCGTCCTCGTCCTCGTCCTCGTTTTCGTCGTCGTCGTTGTCGTCGTCGTCGTCGGCATCGACGAGTATAGAGACCACAACAGAAGGGGGAGGAGGACTGCCCGCCTTGTTCGGGTCGGACGGAAGGCTGGGGAAGGAAAGGGGGGGTGCGAAACCTGCTGCGCGCAGCTGGTTTCAGTCGCCCCGCCGAGGGGCCAGTCCTCGATACATGGCCGTTTTCGGCGCCAGGGGGCGTTCGGAAAATCAGCAGTGTGAGGTGGTGGGCAAATCCCCTGTTGGCCACGCCCCCTGGCTCTCGCCAGGGCAAAGGAAGCGCATCGGTCCGACAGAAAAGAGCACGGGAAATGCGAGGGCGAGCGCCGATAACAGTTTTTCTTCATTTCGAACCAGTGTCTCACGGTCCGCGTTTCTGCCGCGTTTGCTTCCCGGCCCCACCTCCCATCCCCCAGTCTGTGCTGTCTGTCGCTTTCCCGCTGGCGGCTGGGCGTCAGCGCCAATCACCGGCGACGCCGCCGTTGATTTCAATCTGGCGGGCGTCGCCCCGCGATTCGCCCGAGCAGGGAAAGTATTTTTTAGAACGCGCGCCCCCCATTAATTGTTGTATCACAAGGTAACACTATGGTGGAAACGGCGACGGCAAAATAGGGCGGAACTCGACATCACAGGAGCTTGAGAAGTAGAGCGGGAATTGCCGCCCTTTTGCGACATCGCCCGAAGCATGGCAGATCCGTAGTAAGGGTCCTCGATTTTCGAGGGCCGAGAGCAACACTTGGCAAACGAGGGGGGCGAAGGCACGCGAGGGCGCGCGACGCGGCGCGGACGAACGACGCCGTGATCGTCGAGCCGTCGGCGTCGTCGCTTTCGCCGTCGATGTCGTCGACATCGTCGTCGTCGTTCGTCGTTCGGCTTCGTCGCCGACGGCATCGTCATCGGCGAGGTTCGTCGTTCGGAAGATTTTGTCGTCCAGCATCGACGTCGGCGACGTCGCCTTTCGGCGTCGTCGTTGGCGCACGCGTCGCGCCGTCATCGTCGACGTCGTCGGCGCCGTCGTCGTTCGGCGTCGCGGTCAGCGAGGGGCGCGCCGCTCTCCGCGCGCGCCAGGGCGGCGCCCCACACGGCGCGCCGCCGCCGGAGGCTGCGCCACCGCCGGAAGAGGGCGCGCCGCCGCCGGAGGAGGGCGCGCCGCCGCCGGAGGAGGGCGCGCCGCCGCCGGAGGAGGGCGCGCCGCCGCCGGAGGAGGGCGCGCCGCCGGAGGGCGGCCAGGACGACCCTGCGGCGCCTGCGGGGAGGGGAGGACGAGGAGGGGCGACGACGGGGGGGGCAGGCGCAGGGGGGACGCATCGACCCCCAATCGCCCACTGATCGCCGAGAGGGGCCCGATAGCCCGCGCCGCCCTGGAACATTCGGATCCGCTATCGGAGACCGATATCGCCGATCCATCGGCAATGTAATCATCATTGATTCCTGATCGATGTATCTTCCCCAGCTGGTCCCCGCCTATCGTTGTCCTTCAGACGAGGAGGAGGAGGAGCAGGAGGAGCAGGAGGAGGAGGAGGAGGAGGAGGAGGAGGACTCGAGGAGGAGGAGGAGGAGAAGGAAAACGAGGAGGAGGAGGTGGAGGAGGAGGAGGAGAGGAGGAAGGAGAAGGGGGGGGAGGAGGACAACCATTGTTTCGCCTGGGCGTGTGCGCCCAGGCTTGGGCCCCGGGGATCTCACATATCAGAAGATGGCGCAGAAAAATGGGGTCTAGGGCTCCGGTCGTGATTTTTGAGGAGACGAGAAAGAGGTGTGTGTGTGTGTGTGTGTGTGTGTGTGTGTGTGTGTGTGTGTGTGTGTGTGTGATTGTGATTGTGATTGTGATTGTGATTGTGATTGTGTGTGTGTGTGTGCGTGTGCGTGCGTGTGTGTTCTTGTAGTTTTCCCACTTACAGTCCGAATGTACATAGCATGATATACGAGTCTTAGTAACTGTCAAGTTCCTGTCCAAAGACCGTTTCTTTGCGTTGCGATTGTGTAGGTTTGACGATCTGGGGATAAGATCTTGGGGTAAAATCGCCGCCATCAGCACTCAAGACATGTTTTTGCTTTGCCGCTGCATCTAGGGTTCAGGCCGTTCCCCTTGCCACAGGGGCCGAGGAGCTAGCAGCAGTGCGCGTTCAAAGGAACCCCATCGAGCGCAATCGGCCTGCCATGTTCAGAGATTGATCTGTCTTAGTGGTTTCAGCTGCTTGGATCGGATATTCTCTTCACCATCGTGTGTCGACGTCATCTTGGAACGCTGGACGACCCAGTGCGCAACACCGACGTCTTACGTATTTCATACTTTGTGTTATCCTTCTCCATCCTTGGCTTTGTCTTCCCTGGTGCCACGTGCTGTATTGCGGCGATACCGTAAGCACCAGCAAGAGTGACGAGCCTGTTCGTGTCCACCTTCTCTTCCGCCTACGTGCTGCATAGTGGCTATACCGTGGGTGTCAGCGCGATTGGAGACACGGACTTCCTCTTCTCCCCTTTCTCGGTTGAGATGTCTCTGCTTGGCAAACATGCAGGCGCATATCGTGCCGCTCTTCAATCCCCTGCAGCACTTCCAGCATCAGGCCCCCTTGCTATTGAGGAGGCAACCCGTGCTCGTCTAACTTGTCTGAGTCGACTTGGCGCCGAATTAGGTATTTGCCCTGGAGTCCTGTTTCCACATAGGCCTGCAGATTTACCTTCGGAGGTGGTGGATTTTTGGGGCACCATCTTCTGGAACCTTGTCGTCTCGGAGCCGTCCGTGGACTTCTTCCTGGCCCTCAAGGCACTCCAAAGAGAGCTCCTTACGTTGGCTTCGCGTTCGGGCACTCTTACACCACGGTCTTGGGAGTTCCTGGGAAGCGTGACTCTGGCCATCATGCTTCTCAGTCTACGGTTTGGAGGGCTCCGAGGACGTAGGCAGGTTTGGTGGGCTCAGCGGGCTTGTGGACCCTTGGAGGCTCATTATCGGAAGGCGCTCATTCGCTCTGGGGAGGCTCAGTTGTGTCATGTGTTAGCCCTCAAAGACCTGATCCAGCTCCAAACATTTGGCATCTATGGGACGGGGCCCTCGCGAGGCCCAGAATCACATCACATTTATCAACTAGGTTATCGTGCACGCTATATTGGACAAGCTCGGGAACGCAGAAAGACGGGCTCCCTGGTTGGCTTTGTTGCTCGGTTTCGAGAACACGCTCGGGACTGGCATCTAACAAAAACAAAGATACGGGCACCCCAACAGAGGAGATATTCTACACTTCTCGAGCGTGATGGATCGTCCCAGTTTTTCTGCCTGCTGATTGCTCGTACCTGCACGGAGCGAGCTTTCTGTGTCGAGGCCGCCTACATCAATATTTACCGGCCTGAGGCGAATGATCTCCCTGATGTCCGCCACGTCGGACACACAGGAAAAGTTCGCGCACGGCCTCGACGACGGCGCAATGGCAGATTTGCTCTTTCTTCACGGAAATCGCTAGATCGCATCCAGGTCTCGGAGGATTTATGGCACGACCGCAGCTTGGAGAAGCATGCGGCCAAGTTTTTAGCCCGTCAACAATATCTTGTCCAGCGTAGCCGTATTCAGACAGTATTACGATACCCGTTCCAGTATGTCTACCACTATTATCAAAGTCAAGTATATGATCGAGACCGAACCCAAGGACCCCTGGACCCACACTTACCAGGCTACACACCCCTGTTTCTGAAGCTCCTGTCCTGGAAACCTGAATATATCCAGTGGGAACGAGCGTCTTTGTTTCGCAAATATCCTGAGGATTTCTACTTCCTGGTCTGGACCTTCTGTGCACTGTTACCTCACTACCGTGACAAACTACGTGCGCGTGCATATGTATCTCAGAAGATAAGTACCCTTGGACAGCATGTACCCCGTCTTACATACCTATTGGTACCCATCGTTGCATGGCGAAAAGACGCGTGTAGGTGGATTCAGTCACTCCTGCGCGCAGAAGCTGTTGCACGACCGCACTGGGTCTCTCTTGTACGTCGGTCGACCCGCGTTGCCGCGGCGACCCCTCGCCCTTTGAAGAGGCAATTAGTGAATGTACAGTGGGTTCTTTCTGCTTTCAAGATGCCTGATATATCCAGCCTGCCACAACAGGCCTTTGCTCAAGTATGTTCAGGTGCTGACGTTTCAAAGATCGAGCTTGGTGGACGAACTCCAGTTGAGCACGTCGGCCCTGAGGCCTTTCACAATTTATCTGAAGTCTGTGGAAAGTGGCTTCGTGTGCATTCGTCATCGTTCACCAATCTCCGTGGTCTTCGGCATCTCGCAGAGACTAGAGCCGATCCGCAGTCCTCTGGACAGGCATTTGCCTCCCTCACTGCTGATGTACAGTCTGGCTTTGGAGAGGCAAAAGCTCAGGCGGCCGTGACTGTCGAGGATAAAGACCCCAGTGTGCTATGGATTATGGCTCCATTCTGTTTGTTGATACGTTGGTTGTACTTGATCGGTCGCGTACCCCATCGGTGGCGTATTAGTACAGCACCCGTCGATTCTGTTGTTCAATGGTATCGCACCCTCCTAGATTTCACGATCCCAAAACCCTTGTTCAAGAATCGCTCGGCGTTCAGTGTTCGAAATGTTCCATATGCGCACCCGACAGTCAAGGCCAAGTGCTGGAGCAAGGACGGTCAGCATACATGCACGGACAAGTCCCACTCCTGTGTTCGCAACACTTGCAGTTTTTATCGCATGCCAGGCCGACGAATTTATCGCAGAATTGGCCGTTGCATTCAGTATCTGGCGGCGTTTGTGACGCCAGGTTGGTCTGTGCGTGACATGAAGCAGGCACTGCCGATCCTTCAGGACAGAGTAAAAGCACTTCGTCCCCCTCAGAGGCCACGGGGGAGCTCAAGTTTCCGCTGTCTTGGGTGCGGGGTTTCTCTGGATCACCCAACCCTGGCGGTGGCTGATGCGGGACAGGCCTACGAGGACCTTTCGACAGAGGCTATATCAGAAGCAGTTGATGCGTTTTTTGCCGACTTGCCCAAAATAACAAAATGCCATACTGCGACGGTCACGGATAACAAGGTTTCAGCACTTCTTGGGGAGGCAACTTCCGTGAGCCACGTAGTGATCGTACTGTGTTTTCATTTCGGTCCTTAAGACGCGCTGTTCTGGGATTTCTTGGCATGAAATTTTATCGTGTTGGGTGTCTCTGGCTGGAACAACTTCGCGGGATCCCCATTGGTGGGCCATTATCTGGGGTTATCTTGGAGCTGGTCCTGAGCCGCTATGAGAACACGTTCGACCACGCCTTTAAGTCACGCCGTAAGGATGTTGCCCCAGGACGGTATGTTGATGATCTCTGCCTGATGTCGCGTACGTGGTGTAGAAAATGTGCGTGCGCGTGCCTGCAGGCTGTATATCGTGACGTTGTATGCTTTAAAGTTGACGAAAAACAACTTATACTTAACCATACAGTGATCCAGAAGTTCTTGGACGTCGAGATCCACTTCGGGTTTAGTACTTACTCTGCCTGTCCGTTGCATAAGAATGAACGCTACGCGTGGACTGGCCGTGATACAGATTTGGTAAAGCACTCTTTGCCCCCCTACACTGGTTCTGGGAATCGGGTTACCCAAAAACAACATCGGGCTGAGCTTCGTGGTAGACTGACTAGGTGGCGCTCGCTCCATATCCCAAAGGCTCTGCTAGCATATCTGATGTGTGTTGACGTTATGGTTTATCTACGTCTTGGGTACCCGTTTTGGTTTATATATCGATTGTGGATACCGCTCTTCGTTGGAACCGAAGGCCATGACCTTATAAGACTATGCTTATCCCTGGTGTACCACTCCTGCCCTAAATTGACACGTGCAGTACCCCGGCCCCTTGTGCTCCACCGTTACCACTGTGCTCGTGCTCAAGAGGCTCTTTTACGTGCTATCTCTGTGCACCAGTCTCTGTGCACCGACTCCCAGGCTCCGTGTCGATCGTCAGCCATGGGTGGCCAGGGCCACTACGGCGGCGGCAAGGGCCAGGGGAGCTACGGCAAGGGTCACGGCCAAGGGAACTATGGCAACTCTTGGGGAAAAGGACGTGGCCAATGGCAGTCACGACAGGGCGGGTTCGGCGCGATGGCCACCCAGTTCAACGACATGATGGGATCCTTGGCGGCGCTGGGACAGATGGCGAAAATCGGCTCCGCTCTTACGCAGGCGCAGGGCTCTAGCACAGCCTCCTCCCCGCAGAAAGAGTCAAACACCCAGGGCATGCAGCTTGGCAGCGAGGACCTCGCCGAAGCTCTGACTGGCGTTATCGCACGTGCTGGGGACAAGGGCGACACGAGATTGCAGAACACGGCGCGGAAGCTGAGCGAGGTCTTGAGGAGCCCCGCCCGCCAGTCCAACCAGCCACCCCCCACAGCCGGCGACGATCAGCCAGGGCCCGCTCGGACCTGGGGCCCTGCCACGTGGGACTGCTGAGGACTACGCGGCCGCCCAGGCCGCGGCGGTGGAGGAGTCCCCAGCTTTCAAGAAACTTCGAGCCGACGTCGACCTTCTCGCCATGGAACAGAAGCAGCATAAGACCGCCATTGCCAAGATCGAGAACACCACCCAGGAGACCAGCACCGACATGAAAAAGCTCCCTGGCTTGTTCAATGCTCGCTGTGCGCACGGTGGCCACCCTGCTGGCCCTGCACCTGGCGGCGACGGCCAGAACCAGGCCCTTTTCGCTCCAACGGTGACGGAGGCCATTCACGACAAAGCCATCGGGTACGTTGGCATTACGAGTACACGACGTGAAGCAGGCGACTGCCGTGGCAAGCTCCCATTGCCCTTCAAGACTTGGTGGGACATGATGGGGGCACTCAAAGGGGTGGGTCAGTGGAAGACAAAACTCACCAATCTCGAGTGCCCAGAGGAGCAGCTCGGCGACGCGCTGACGAAGCAGGACGTTGGTAAGCTCTTGT
>CAUYUJ010019718.1:97500-132500 GCA_963575745.1 Prorocentrum cordatum
TCCGTCCAGCCTCTTGTCGGCTGCGGCGGCCGACGCCTGGAACGCGCCAGTGCAGTCGGCTCGTGGAAGTATGCAACGTCGGCATGGCCACCGAGGGCGGCAAGCAAACGTGAACTGCTTTTTGTTTCGCAAGCCATGACGCCCACGTGCGTTATGTCTTACATTCTGGACGCCCCAAAGCGGTTGCGACAGTCGCCACCGTAGCACAGGCCACAATGAGTCCAGACATTCAGAAGGCCAGGGTCAGGGGGCAAACGCAATATCGTGTATTATTTTGAGCATCTCGCACGTGATAGAGTACGGCACGGTGCAACACATCCCCGTCCAGCCATCGAGCAGTCCAAGCATGTGGCGACGAAACCTGCTTGCAGGAAACCCTGGTAAGGACCTGCGCTGTAATTACAAAATCCGCGAAACGACGCGGGCCATCATTGAACGCGTCGTGACACTTACATAAGTCACACGAGCATCTCACTGGGCGGCCGAACGCAGAGGCTGCCACTTGACCGACAATTCGAACAACAACGAGCACGGCCCCATACGTTCCCAGCTGTAGCTCGCACGCGGCGGCGACGGCGATCGCGGCGGGAGCGCAGACGAAGCCAACGACGATGGCCAGGAGGGAAACGCAGGCGACTGCTACGGCGAAGACGAACAGGAGGAGCGCGCAGTCGAATACCCCTCCGTTCACACCGCGGCTGCCGTCAACGATCGCATCGACCAGCCTGTCGGTGACGCCCTTTTCGGGCAAGGTCAGCGACGCCGCTCACCCCGCGTCCTGGCACCGCGCCGCCCCGCGAGGATCGGGATGGAGCGGCGGGCGTGGGCCCCCCCGGGCCCAAGATGTGCGCGAGGACACCCTTCGGTCGCTGAAGGTATGTACTGTTTAAATTCTCCACGTTTCGCACCACCATTTTTCGTCGGGCCCTATGCCAACTCACAACGGGTGATCGACCTCTGCGTGTTCATGGTCGCGCCGCCGCGCCATTTTGGCTGCGCCTAACTATTTGATGGTCGCCATCGGGATTTCCACGCCACCAGGTTGGGAGTGCCGCTCCCCGTGCACTTCTGAGTGGCTGCCCGCGCGCTCGCTTCGCTTGCCCTTCTCTTTCTTGCTTCGCGAGCCCGCAGACCAAAAAGTATCCACACCATTGGCAATTGGGTTCGCTCGTTGCCCGAGCTGACTCGACCCGCTGCGGGCGCCTTCGCCTGTGGCCGCGGAAAAAAATCTCACCAGTTCGGCGGTTGCTAGCTGCCGATGGCACCCCCTCCGTGAGCGCCGCGCGGCCCGCTCCGGCTAGTCTCTCCTCCCACTGCTCTCTGGTTGTCTTTCATTTTCTCTCTCCCGAGTGCAATTTAGGCTCCTGCTTCTTAGCTGTAGCTTTGGGCGGCGCGCGGCCCTTCCGTTTGCGCTCGCGAACAGAAATTCCCACCAGCTCGTTCAGAGACGCGGCTGGTGAAAGGTGACGGGCAGCAGGCGGCAGAGATCCTGAAGCGATGGCCGGGCGAATTATTTTCTTGAAGGAAATGCAGAAGCACGCAGAGGAGCATCTGCCCAGAGAGGTACGAGTCGGAGAAGGGAGAGAGGACAAGGACGAGGGCGAGGGCGAGGACGAGGAGGAGGTCTACGAAGAGGAGGAAGTGGACGACGAGGACGAGGACAAAGACTTCGGCAGCCATCTTGGGGTCCTCTTGAGACCTTTTTGGCGTCCTCCGGGGGCTGTATCGGGGTCCTCTTGGGGGGTCCTGGAAGCCGTTTTGGGGGGCCCCCTCTGGGGACGTTTTGGGGGCCTCTTGGGCCCCTCTTGGGCCTCTCTTTGGCCATCTTGGAGTCAGATTGAGCCTTCAAAAGCCAATCGGAAGCGAAGAGGCGAGACGGCGAACATTATTTAATTCCCGTTGGTTTTTGAGCTACTGAGTTTTTGGGGAGGTCCTGATGGGGGCTGTGAGAGTACTTGGGGTCGGTTTGGAAGGGTTTGTGAGGCCCGTTGGAGTATGCTTGTAGCCATCTTGAGCCCATTGGGGCCCCCTTGGGCCCAAATTATGAGCGAGGACGCCCTTCGGTCGCTGAAGGTATTTTTTGAATTCACGTGTTCATGTACTTCGGCTTGGGTTTTTTTTCGAGGGCCAGGGTGCCGATCGGCCCAAAGCCTATTTTGAACGCCTTTGCCACGTCATGCTCCGGCACCCTTCTTCCGAAGAGAGCGTGCCTATCGCCCCGCCACCGCGGTTGCGCTCAGCCGTGCGCGCGCGGCCGCGGTGTTTTTTCCTTCCATGGCTCGTGCCGCCGGCTCTGTGGGGGCGGGGCCCCCGGGGCCCAGAGGCCCCAGGGCCCCAGCGGCCACGGGGGGCCAGAACTGAGAGCAGAGGGGCCGAACGGACACGGGCTCGTCGGCGACGGGCACCAGCGGCCGATGTTGCGCGCTGCGCAGCAGCGCGGCTGGCTCTCAGCCTGCAGCAGCGCCCGGTGTCACAGCGGTGCCGCAGCTGCACGCGGACTTGGCGCGCGCGCGCTCGCCGGTCCGAGCGCGGCACCCGGCTGGTGCTTCCATGTGCTGGAGTTCGCGATCGGCCTTGACAAGCCAGCTTTCGGGCTCGCGTGAGCTGTTGCCGTCGGCACCGCTGTCCTCGACCTCCGGGGCTTGCCGCGAAGCCTGCGCCATTTCCATTCCGGCGGCGGTGGCGGCGCGCGGGGTGGCCGGGCACAGGGCGCCGCCGCCGCGCTTACCAAGCGCGCGGCCGAGGCTCGAAACGAGGACGCCGCCAGCGCGGTGTGCGGCATGGCGCAGCCACGCTCCACCTCGGCCGTGAGAGTGCGCTGGCGATCTCCCGCGACGGCCGCGGCATTGCCCGCCGGGGACCGCCGCCGCCAACGGGCGACGCAGCGCTTGCAACCGACTGGGCCGGGCGCGTCGTTGGCGGCGCCTTGTCAGCATGTTGCGCGCTGGGCGGCGCCAGGCGCGCCTGCCAGAGTTCGTTGCCCCTCCCCACCCCCCGCGAGCCCACCACCCGCGGCGACGCGGCGATAACCACCGCGCGGACATGAAAGGTTGGGCACCCCCAGCGGCTGCGAATCGGCCGACAAGAAATCTTCGGCGCTTGGCGCAGCCCCACCAACGCATGCAGCAACGATGATGCGCAAGCTCTCCGGGCGAGGCGTAGCAACATCCAGGAAAGCGTTTGCTCGCGCACTCCTCTGTGCTATTTGTTCGGTAAGTTGAGACGGGCGCCGCCGCAGGGGCGCCGCGAGCGCCTGTATGGTTTACTCCTAGATTTTATATGTGTGTGACAAGGGAAAGGCGCCCAGAGGAACGTTGAACACATAATTTTACCGACTGCGGAAAAGCCGACGCAGTAGAGCATCCGTTTCATCCAGACGCGAGGCCCAAGCGAGTTGTCTAGGAGCCCCGCAGAGGCCTCCTGGATCCATCTAGGGAGGGGGAGGGAGAGGAGGAGAAACAAAAAGACGAGGAGGATAAGGAGGATGACCTCTTGAGGTTAGTTTGGGGAGTCATGCAGCCCTCCAGAGGCTCTGCGGGGGCGTCTTTGGGCCCTCTTGGGGCGGTCTTGGGCCCCAGGGCTCAAAAAGCGGGTGCTTCCATTCGCCCCCTCCCTGGCTGTAAATTGGAGCCTTGGGGTGCTCTTGGAGCGCTCTTGTGGTTTTCTGTGCCGCTTTTACAGCCCTCTTGGGCCACCCTGGGGCCATCATGAGGCTTCAAAAGCTCATGGGAAACAAGCAAGGGCGATAATCATTAATAATCAATGATTTTTCGCAGTTTGGGAATCGATATGGGCTTGCTGGGTTGGGGGGTATTTGGGAAACATTGACCATGAGAGCAGTAGGTTAAAAGACCAACCAGGAAATCCACCGGGGAACCAGGACACCGATTGGCGAACACTGACAGAGAAATTTGTCCTGGGTCGAACGGAGAATTGGTTTGTCGGGTCGAATGGGGAAAACCGAGGACGTCGAACGAGCAAATTGTCATCGCCGAGTGGCGAGTTCCTTTCCCAGTGAGGGTTTTGGTCGATTTGCAAGACGCCCAGCCGCTTGTGCAATCCAGCGTTGCTTTTTTTCTCTGGAGCGGTTTCAGCTGACAGTTTTCCCTTGCCAGGGGGGAGAGCATGCTGTTTCGCGTGAGTTTGATGCCAATGAACGGAAGACGAATTGGATCCTCAGGGGCTCAGTCTTGCGCACTGACGTAGCAGCTATGATGCTCCTTTTCGGGTCGTGGGCGAGCTTCTGTTGCCAACCCATGCCCATCCCATCTCCAGGGATTTCGCATCTCCGTTTGATGGTGGGATGGGGAGACGGTCCGACGTCCCCTGCGCTGCACGTATTGCGCAGGGTTGGTGGGGATCTGAGTTGAATTCTATGAGGAAGCCCACCGTCCCTCCCCCTGTCCTTCGTACTCCTGGTCTTGTCGGCGATGGCCCGGTTCTGCAAGGGTGTCCGAAAGTCCTGGGGGGAAAGCGAAATACCCGATCCGCTGCGACCGTGGTGCTGTGGGTAGCTGAAATCCCGACACAGAGGCACATTTTTACCACAGAGGCAGTCCAGCGGACAGCGGGTAAACGCGGACGCACCGAGCCCGAAGACGCAACGAAGACGGAAAACACTGTTTAGGTCGAGCCCTGTAGCAGAGGGCAGGGTAGGAAGTCAGCTCACGTTGCTGGCTTTCCGTCGCCGTCACACTAACGGTTCTTGTTTTAACATGAAAACTTTGTTGGGCAGGGGGCGCCGCTGTCGACCGGAAGCTTTCAGAATTAAGGCAGGCGTGCTGTTTTGTGGCGACTCTTGTCATGATTTTGTTGATCAGGCTGGGGGCCTGGCCCAAGGCGACAGCCCAGCCCAGGGGGAGCCAAGCGGAGAGGGGGCGGATTTTTGTTGTGAGGAGGAGCGGGGGTGTTGCTCGAGGATGTAAGGTTGAGGAGGTCGAGGAGGAGGAGGAGGAGGAGGACGAGGAGGAGGAGGAGGAGGAGGTGGGGGAGCAGAAAGGTGATACTGTAGTGCTGTAGTGGCCTCCGGCCAGTGCCGCCGATCCGGGGCGCTCCCGATGCTGATGGGAATGGATGACCGTGTATACTGAAGATACAGCCCTCGTTCGAGACATCCTCATATGACGAACATGTGGAAATCGGTTGCGAAACCTTTTAGACTTTCGACAATGACGCTCTCGCGTGAGTCACCATGAAAGCCATGAAATGCTGAAATAGCTGTTGCACGCCATCTTTGTGGGGCGCTCTTGGAGGACCTCCAAGACGTCTGAAGAAGTGAAAGTATTGAATATCCATTTGTTTTGCCACATGGTTGTTCAAACGTAAGCGGTTTGGACGATTTCGGAGGCAGTCGTTTGCCTTATTTTTTGTGGGCGTCTTGGAGGCAGTTCTTGAGTTTCTTGGGGGTCTTTGGGGACCCTATTGGGGGGGTGGTCGTGTGGCTCTTGGGGAGTCTCGAAAACTTCTCGGGCCGTATTCGGGCCATCTTGGGCGTCTTCGATCGTTCAGTGGTTCGGGGCCGTTTTGGGTCATCTCGAGAGCCTTTTTGGGCCCTGTTGGCCCGTGTTGGGCCCTCCTTGGGCTGGAAAAAGTCATGCGGGAGTTTCCCGGGGGCCCCAGAGGGCGCGCGGAGAGGCCCAAGAGATTGAGAGTCTGGGGTCCGAGCCCATGAAGGATCCACCGGCTTGAGGACTGAGGCACAGGGGATTGAGCAAGGCACCTCGGGAAGCGTCTTGGGGCTCGTTTTGGGGCCTCTTGGGCCTTGTTTCGAGCCTCTTGGGGGCGTTCTGGATTCTCTTGCGGGCTTTTGGGGGGGGCGTCTTGGAGCCTCTGGAGAACGTCGTGAAAGGAAGGACTTCGATGTTCGGTTCGGGCTCTCCCTCTTGGGCCTCTCCTGGGGCCCTGGTGGAGCCCTCTTGGGCTGGCTTGGGCGCTTCTTGGGCCGTCTTGGCGTTTCCTTGCGCCGTTTTGGGGTCGTCTCGGGAGCCGCCTTTTGAGCCGTCTTGACGCGGTCCCGAGAGTTTGTGGGACCGTCGGAATCGAAGCCCCCCCGCCCCCGAGCACTGCATGGCGCCGGGAATGGCGTTTCCCCCCCCCCCCCCTGCATAGCGAACCCTCTCCCCCCGGCTGCCGAGCACTGAATGGCGTCGGGAATGGCGTCCCCCCCCCCTGCAGAGCGAACCCCCCCGGCTCCCGAGTACCGAATGGCGTCGGGCATGGCGACCCCCCCCCTTTGCAGAGCGAAGCTTGAGCGAGCTCAAGTCCACGCTCTCAGCAACTCACACGCCAGCCCCCACCCCCTTGCAGAGCGAACCCTCCCCCCCCAGCTCCCGAGCACTGAATGGCGTCGGGAATGGCGTCCCCCCCCCCTGCAGAGCGAACCCCCCCTGGCTCCCGAGCACTGAATGGCGTCGGGAATGGCGTCCCATCCCCCCCCTGCAGAGCGAAGCTTGAGCGAGCTCAAGTCCACGCTCTCATAAACTCACACGCTGGATCGGCGGATATTGTTAAAGCTTCGCGTAACCTCACCAGCGCCATGGACAAACGATGGGTGATATATCCTAGCCTTTCGCGCAAACTCACCAGCTCATCCAGAAACGGTGGTGCTGCGTCCTACTCTTATTTGAAGGTTCCCGAGATCAGAAGTCATCATGGTGATCTATGTTGGGTTTGATCGGCGTTTTTTTCGTTGGTTGACGAGCTGGATGGGTTGCGTGGTGGTTTCGTCGGCGTTTTCTCGCTCAGCAGGCTTCCTGTTGTTTTTCGTGGGACACGTTTAACAATTTCTTCGTTTCCTGGTTCGCCTCGCTCGCCTCCATTCGCGTTCCCGTAGGGAAAAACACATCCCCTTTCGCATTGATCCATTTTCGGCAAGATTGAGCCATCTTGGAGGCCATCTTGACGCATTGGGGTCAGTCTTGGAGACATCTTGGACGCTCATAATCCCGCTGTCCGAAACCCGTCCGAACCCAGGGGACGGGGTACGTTCCGGGGCAGCCCCCTCCCCGAATGGGGCAAGAAGGGCCCTTTCGGAAGAGGGAAGACAAGAACCGTTACAACACCTCCGTCCAGAAGGCTGGTGGGATTCGGGACGGTCGGCGGTGCCTTCTCTCTCTCTCTCTCTCTCTCTCTATATATATATATATATCTCTTTCTTTCTCCCTCTCTCTCTCTCTCTCCCCCTCCCTCTCTTCTTCATTATTTCACCCCCTTCATCCTCATGTCCTCCCCGTCCCCAATGAGGGAAGGGGGGGGAGGAGCTGGAGGATGAGGATACATCTCCCGTCTTCTGTTCCCCGCCCACCCCCGCGTTCACCTCCGTGCCACTGGGCGCCAACAGGACGCAGCCCCTTCACTTCCCCCCGCCTCCCCCCTCCTTCCGTTCGGGGCACTGCTCGCGGGGATGGGCTCTGAGAGGCACGCATCGGACCCCGCATCGCCCACTGATTACCGATCGGGGCCTGGTGGCCGATCCTGCCCGGGACTGTGCGGTTTTCCTCTATCGGGCGCCTATCCGCCGAGGTCGATGCCTGTATCCCCCCCCCTTGAGCCGCCCCACAGGCTCCTGGCCTCCTCCTCCTCCTCCTCCTCCTCCTCCTCCTCATCATCATCGTCATCATCATCATCATCATCATCATCATCATCATCATCATCATCATCATCATCATCATCATCATCATCATCATCATCATCATCATCATCATCATCATCCCCCCTCTCCTCCTCCTGCTGCTCCTCCTCCTCCTCCTCCTCCACCACCACCTCCTCCTCCTCCTCCTCCTGCTGCTCCTCCTCCTCCTGCTGCTGCTCCTCCTCCTCCACCATCACCTCCTCCTCCTCCTCCTAGTAGGGGGTGGGGCAAGATCGGGGGGCGCTGGCTCTTCTCGCTCCTGCCGGCGCACAGGGGGGATGGCGATGGTGACCCCGATCATGTGGTCGACATGCGCAACCGCTTGTGAGGCGGGGCGCCCCTTTGTCAGGACAGTCTTGCGCCCTCCTGCCGCGGGATCTCCCAGACTACCGAGATCGCCTCGCGTCGCCATGTTGCCCACCTCCCCCTCCTGCTCCTCCGCGTCCAGAACTCCGGTGAAAGGTCCCTCAAACGTGCACGCCGAAGCCAGAATCTAGACGTCTTGCTCGGGCGAGGCCTCGAAACCAGGTGGAAGTCTCCCAGCGGCAAAGGTCTCCAGCACCCTCTCGCCAGGGCGACCCCTCCTCCGTCTCCTCCTCTGGGGCCCCTTGGGGTCCTCTTGCGGGGGCTGTCTGCAGGCCCCCGAGGCGGCGCCGCCGGAGGGCCCCAGATGTATCTTCGAGCCTCCCCTGTGGGCCTTTGGGGGCCCCTCTTGGGGGCCTTTTGGGCGCCGGTTCGCGGCGGGAGGGCCGTCTTCCTGGCCAGGGTTGGAGGCCTCTTGGACGCTCTCGAGGCCAAAGGGGCCAGGCGTTTGGTCGCACGGTGCTTCGCACGCCCAGCTCGCGCGGTGGCCCGTGCTGGTCATTCCGGCGGGAGGTCGCAGGCGCGGCAGGGCCTCACGGCAAGGAAGTGCTCCTCGGCCCCCCAGCCAAAATCGAGGAGCGCAGGGCCGGGCAGACTGATGGGCTTGTTTTCCACCACCACCACCACCACCATCAGTTGGAGGCGGAGGGGGTCCTCCCCCTCCTCTTCTTCTTCTTCCTCATCATCCTCCACCTCCTTCCCCCTCCAACTTATGGTGGTGGTGGTGGAAAACAGGCCCATCGCAGACAGCTGCGTTTCCCCTTGCTCCGTGTTTCCCGTTTTCCACATGCAGCTGACAGGGCGAGAGCCTGCCACAGCCAAGGAGCTAGGAGCACGCTTTTGCGCGTCGGCTTGCTGTGCCTCCCTTCTCCGCCGCCCGAGAGAGCAGCTGTCGCCCTGGCCACGGAATCACAGCTTCACGCACGCAATGTAAGTAAGCTGCAGTCGGGCCGCTCAATACGGGTGGTTCTTGTCTTCCTCTCGTTATTCTTCCGCTCCTTCCCCCACCCTCCGCCTGCTACTGTTCCCTCTCCCTCCTCGCCCCCATCCTCCCTCCATGAGCTGGGAGGTGCTGCCGTCTAAGACTCCAACATCCGTGCTTGTCGGTCCTAGGCATCGGGAAGTGTACACGCTCCGTCCCGAAACCCTCGCAGGGTCTTGGCACCAGGAGATAGGAGGAGGAGGAGGAGGAGGAGGAGGAGGAGGAGGACCAGCAGCAGCAGGAGGAGGAGGAGGAGCAACAGGAGGAGGAGGAGAAGGAGTTCCATCCGCGCAGCGTGACCCGACTGCTGACGTTCCGACCCGATGCACGCAATAGGTCGCGCAGGATCCACAATCCTCAGCGCTGTTTTGTTTCACGGTGCTATGTGGCACAGCTTTGAGAACTCTGCAGCCGACTAATAAATATCGCGCCGCTCCGCGGTTGCACTGCCCCAGAGGATGCCAGCGTGCGGGGTGATCGTTCGAGAGTGCGCCAATTTGCGAGTGCATCACCCCTCAGTTTCCAGCGCAGCATTTGGGGGGAGGATAACGCGGTAGAGGAAGGGGTCGGCCGCGCCATGCTGGCAGCCAAATGTTGGCACTCCGTGGGACATGAAACAGTTGTATCTCCATCATGGTGCATTGTAGAGTCGTCCCGCCCTGGCTCAAGAACCAAAACTCCTCGAGCGCCCCGACCATTCCACCTCATGGCCCTGTCCTTCTCCTTCCTCCTCATACACCACGGCTCGCGGCACTGCCCAAGGCTCGGCGACCAGCCTCCCAACCCCCCTTTTCCGCCAAAGAATTTCGGACCATTAGACCTCCATCATTGCTCTTCCGTCTGACACGCCCTCAGGCTGTCGTTTCGATGCCCTTCCGAGGTTTCCGAAACCTCAAACCGATCCTATGTTGTTGCTGTGTTGTGCCCCGCTGCCCGTTGACGTTGAGGCGACCGGGATCGTGACATTGACGTGGAAAACGCATACATTATTATTTGCCTCTTGTTCGGAGTATCGAAGATGCCTACGGCGAATCACCGCCGCCCCCTGTCTTTTAGGATACGCCTATGTGGCCAAACGTTTGGGCAAAGTTTGGCCACGCTATTGGACCATGCGTTCCTCCAGCAGTTGTGTAAGCCCTTCGGGGAACACGTGGGGGAGGAAGAGAATGGATGAGGAGAGGGAACAAGAAGGAGGATGAGTCGAAGGATGAGGAGACCTCTTGGGAGCTTCTTGGGTCACGCTGGGGCCTCCTGGAAGCTTCCTGGGGGCCGATGCCTCTTGGAGGCATCATTGGGCCTCTTGGGGGCGTCTTGGGGGCCTCTTTGGCCATCGTTTGGCGTTCGTGGCCCGAGTGACGCCGTCGGAAACCGTCTTGTGAGCCTCTCTGGGCAGTCTTGGGGCTTTCTTGGGGCGCTTCAGGGTCGTCTTGAAGGCCATCTTGGGCGTGCTGGAAGCCTCTTGGGCCGTCTTGGGGTCGTCTTGGGAGCCTCTTGGGCCGTCCTGGGGCCATCTTGGAGGCCTCTTAGGCCGTTCCGGGTTGTCGGAAAGCCGTTCTGAAGCAAATGCCAACATCTTCAAAAATCGACGCAAAGAACAATGGATGTTGCATCTTCTGGCTTTCCTGGAGGACCTCTTGGAGGCCTCTTATGCCGTCTTAGGGGCCTCTTGGGCGCTTCTTGGGCCGTCTTGGGCTCTCTTGGATCTTCTTGGCGGTCTTGGAGGCATCTTGGGACTGTCTTGGAGGCCATCTTGGGCTCTCTTGGGGCCATCTTGGCCATCTGGGAGACCATCGTGGCCGTCTTGGAGGCCATCTTGAGGCCTGGGTGCGGTCTTCGGCTCGGGGTCTTGGAGGCCGCATGTGCGGTCAGATGACAGGGTCCCTTCGGGACATCCTCATTCGTGGCTATACGATGGTTCCCATCGAGGATTCCCCAATACCCAGCAGCACAAAACAACCTCGCACCGATTGGGGCTATCGTTCCCCAGACGCTGCCCGCACTGTGCCCAGGGCGGCCATGCGCCGTTGTGCTCGGTGGCATCACTGCATGGTGAGTAAGTGGGATTCGGTCTCGGGGGGCCACTTGAACCTATGTTAGGCCGTCTGGGACCTGTCTTGGGCCGTCTGGGGGCACTCTTGCGCCGTCTTGGTGCGCTCGTCGAGGCCTCTTGGGCCATCTTGGGGCGATCTTGGAAGGACCTGGAGCCGCGTGGGGCCGTTCTGGGCCCGTCACGGAGAGAATGTGAAACAGCATGGGAAACACAGTTGTTGATTGCTGTTTGGCACTCATTCGGGTGATTTGGGGACTCGGGGCGTTCTTCCAGGACGTAGGGAAGGTCCAGGGAGTAGCGGTATCGGCATCTTTAGATTTCACCACACCGTGCGGTGACGGACCGTGCGGTGAGATTCGTCGGTATTTCGGGGTCACCGCACGGTCTATTCCCGCACGCTTGTGGGACCGCCAAGACAGGACCCCCTTGCGAACTTCTATTTGCCGGCGTCGTCACGACCAGGTGCGGATCTCTCGGAGATCATCCGTTGCGTGCGCCGGGTCTCAGCAAAGAGCTCGGATGGCACATTGTCATCTGGCTGGCGCCACGATCGTCGAAGGACGTCCCTGCTCGCAGTCAGATGAGCGATGAAGGAGGGCGTGATTGCCTGAAGGGTTTCCCAGCTTCCCCGTCACGAGAACAATATCGAATTGTATCCTGAGCGGAGCTCTATCCCCGCCGTTCACCTCGCGGCAACGCCAGCTGAGGAGAAGGGAGGAGGAGGAGGAGCAGGATGAGTGAATGTCGACGACACTCAGAGGAGGGCGAGTTGAGACAACGGTAGTTGGCCTTCGAGGGGGGCCCCCCTCGTCGCCACGGCTGGACGCAGCTCTGAAAGAATGTGCGTTGGGACCCTGGAAGGGTCCGGGGACCGATTTTGAGTTGCCGTTTTCTCAACTCGCCCTGCTCTGAAGCACAGAAGTTGCCTCTAGCTTGGGGCACCGCTCCAGACTCGTCTCCGTCTCGTGCCCAGGCCTCTGCTTGAGGCCCGATGCCGCCCCCTGAAGCCTCCATTCAGTCACAGCATCGGATGAGAAGGAGGAGAGAGGATGAAAAGCAACATGAGCAGGAGGAGGAGGAGGAGGAGGAAGCCCTTGAAACAGACCGACGAGATCTGTACATGGCGCGCTCCAGAAAGGGCCTCGCCTTCGAGGATCGAGGGAGTTGCCATCTCTTCCTCGGCGGAAGGCGGCGGAAGTAGAACGAGGGCGGCTCCGCCCGCGGAAGGCGGCGGAAGGCCGGCCGAAGCTGGCGGAAGGTAGAGAGATGCGCTCCCAAGAGATGGCAGCAGTGTCGCAGCCAGGGCTTTCTGGAGTCAGCCACGTATCCACCGCCAGTGGCCAGGCCCAGCATTTGCCCACCAGCGGTGTCTACACCCCCCTGGCTTGGCCAGGCAGGCAAGCACACCGCTCCTGGGCCTGTCCATTTGTGGTGGATCGGTGTAGATCTCGTCGCCCTGTCGAGAGAGACCCCAGCCCCTCCTCCTCCTCCTCCTCATCCTCCTCCTCCTCTCCCTCCTCCCCCTCCTCCCCCTCCTCCTCCTCCTCCTCCTCCTCCTCCTCCTCCTCCTCCTCCTCCTCCTCCTCCTCCTCGTGGACTTGACTCGGTGGGCGTCAGGGACGGGGACGAGTCTTGGAGTCGGACCCTGGCGGTTCCATTGGTGCGAGGAGCGCATGCCAAAGCAGCGGCGCACAGCCAAACGGTTGTGGCCCCACGTCCAGCGAGTGGTTTTCTCTCATTTCCGGTCCACAATTGTTGCCGTCCTCTCTACGTGCTTGTCGTCGCCTCCCCCCTCTGTCTTGATGTCCGGATGCAACTATATCAATATACATCTACATGGATGCATGCGTACATACACACACACACGCATACATATTTACATGCATACGTAAACACAGTGGCCTTCGGCCGATCCCGCCAGCGTGCCTTGGTTGTAGGTCAAAGGCCTCTTGGATGCCTGCGGTGATCTCTTAGGAGGCCTCTCGAGGTAGCCTCTTGGAAGCGGCCCGATCCCTCCCTACTCAAGAGCTCCCTCCCACTCCCTTCACAGTTACACTGTACGCGTACTACTCTCCTACCTCCCCTGACTCTGTCCAGAAGATGTCCCGCCCTCTCCGCGTATTGTTTTTCGTTTACACAGGATTGGACAACGGTGATTTAGCCCATGGCGTTTTACAATCCGACTGCATTCGATGATTAAAAAGGCGATGCTCCCGCTGCAGCGTGGTCCTCGTTTTCGGATCAGCGCTCTGTTCCCGTCGTTCGGAATGTCGCTCCCGTCCCAGCGCGAGCCACGTTTCTGGATCTGGGTCCTTCATCGTTGTCGCCCCCCTCCTTTCCCCCCCTCCCCCTTCCCCTGGTCCGTCTGCTCCTCCCGGCTTCTTCACTCTAATTCCCGCTGCTGCTGTTCGGCCTTGTCCTCTTCCTCCTCCTCCCCCACCTCCTTCCTTCCTCATCCTCCTTTTCCTCCTGCTCAATTCTCCTTTTCCGATTGCGCATATCACGATATGGGGTATTGGTGGGCCTTGCAGGTCCGCTATGACACGCGTCCGTGGATAGAGATAAAAACAGCACAATGGGAAGGGACGGGGTGGCAGGGGTAGGATGTCAGACATGGCGCGAGCGCACCTAGCTTGACCCCCCCCTCTCCCTACTCAAGAGAAAGACCTCGGCGAGACGCGGCCGCTTGAAGACACCCCGAGGCTGGAAAACCGCCGAGAATCGACGAAGACGCCGGAAAACCTCTAACCTCGAACCGCCCCTGAGCTTCTCACCCCCCCCCATGCTGCCCCTGATCCTCGAAGGGATGGATAGGCTCAGGGGGGTATGCACCGACCCCGAACGGCCCATTGATCTTCGATCGAAGCCCGATAGCCCATCCTGCCCAGGAACGTGCGGTTTCGCTATCGGGAGCCTGTCGCCGATTTCTTGGCGATGTATCGCCGATGTTGGCTCGATGTTTCCCCCCTTTGCCAATTCACCCCCGAATGCTTCCCCCTCAGAGGAGCCCCTCCGATCTCCGAATCAACGTCAAATACGCTAACACACCCTTTGCGGCAGACTAAACAGTTTTACACAGTTCCGACGGGGGTGACGATTGAGGGATCGGGACAGGAACAGGGATAAGGTTATGGCTAGTGATACAGGGCTAGGGATACAGAAATAGGGATATAGGAAGAGGGATCGGGATGGGGATTGACATAGGACTATGGAGTTGTTGGGTAAGGATATGATATAGGTAACGAGGAAAGGATAGAGGCAGAGGGGCAGTGACAGACATAACTATATATACATATCTATATATATATATATGTGTATATATATATATATATATATATATATATATCCCTGGGTGCGAGGCTGGGGGCCCCAGGACAGGTGCCCGACCCCCCATGGCGGGACGGGGGGGGCCTGGAGCCTCCCGGGGGGGCCTGGAGCCTCCCTGGAGCAGCCCAGGCGGCCCAAGAGTGCCCCAAGAGCGCTCCACGACAGGCCCAGCAGGCTCCAAGAGGCCCAAGAGGGCCCCAAGATGCCCAAGACAAGCCCAAGACGGCCAAAGAGGCCCCCAAGACGCTCCAAGAGGCCTCCAAGAGGGCCCCCAGAGGCCCAAATCGTTAATTTTACGAAGGTGTTGGACACGTTTTGCCTTTCCCGCCTTTTCAGCTTTCCGACGCTCCACGACGGCTCAAAGGCCCCCCGCGGACGCCCCAAGACAGCCCAAGAGGCCTCCAAGAGGGGCTCAAGACGGCTCTGGAGGGCCCCAAGACGCGCCCAAGACGGGCGAAGAGAGGCCCAAGACGGCCCCAAGAGGGGAACCGCGAACCGGAAATTCGAGCCTCCCGCCTCCACAGGGCCCCGGGAGGCCCCAAAGGGGCCCCAAGAGGCCCCAGGAGACCCCCAAGAGGCACCCAGGAGGCCCGGTGCCCGAAAACAGCTGCCCCGACCCTCCATGGGGGTACCGGGGCTCATTTTCCTTGTGTCTTTTTTATAAGGTTTCCACGTCCTGGGCCTCGGAGGCCGCCGCCTCCGACCCCCCATGGAAGGACGGGGCGGCCAGGAAGGTCCAAAATAGTCCAGGAGGGCCTCCAGAGGCTCCCAAGACGGCCCAAATGGGCCCCGAGTCGCCGAAAGACCGCTCCGGGACGCCCAAGATGGGCCCAAGACGGCCCGAGAGGCCCCCCAAGGCTCTCCACGACGCTTCAAGACGCCTCTCCAGAGCGCTTCAAGAGGCCGAAATCGTCAATTTTACAAAGGTTCTCGAACGATTTTGGCCTTCCAGCCTTTTCGGCTGTCCGACGTTCCAAGACGGCTCAAGGCCCCCAAGAGCGCCCCAAGACGGCCCAAGAGGCCCCCAAGACGGCCCCAGAGTCGCCCAAGACAGCCCAACAGAGCCCCAAGACGGCCCCAAGATGCGCCCAAGACGGGGACCACGGCTCCAAAATTCTACCCTCCCGCTTGAAGAGTGCCCCAGGAGGCCCCAAGGAGCCCCCAAGAGGCCCCAGGCGGCACCCAAGAGGCACCCAGGAGGCCCAAACGAAGCCTAAAGAGGCCACAAAACAGCCCCGAGGAGGCCCCACAACGGTCCCAAAACGGCTGCCGAGAAGCTGCGAAACTGCCTTCACGACGTCCCCGACAGGCCAACCACGAGATCCAAACCAACACCCATGAGGCCTCCGACCCACCACCCAGGGCACGGTGGCGGGAGCAGTGACAGCACTTGTGCACAGCATGTTCCGGCGGGAGCCTTCCGGAACACGCTGCAGGAGGAGGAGGAAGATCAGGAGGAGAGAGAGCTGGAGTGGGAGGAGGAGGAGGGGGACGAGGAGGAGGAAGAGGTCTCCAAGACAGCTCCAAGATAGCCGAAGAGGCTTCCAAGAGGGCCCTAGGCGGCCCACGAGGGCCCCAAGGCGGTGCCTGAGGCGCCCAAGACGGCCCGAGAGAGCCCCAAGACGGCCCCAAGAGAGGCCCAAGAAGGGAAACACGAACCGAGAATCCGAGCTTTCTACCCCGAGAGGTTCTCGGGAAGTCCCAAGAGGCCCCCAATCGGATCCAAGAGGCCCCCAAGAAGCTCCCAAGAGGGCCGACGAGGTTCCAAGAGATCTCCCAAGGTGGCCCCAAGAGGCACAACTCATTGTTTTACGATTGGGCTTTGACGGGTGTTAATTTTTGTCGGCCTTTTGGCATCCCGATGCTCCAAGACGGCCCAAGAGGCTTCCAATACCGCTCCCATACAGAGGAAGAGGCCTCCAAGAGGGCCCCAAGACGGCCCGCGAGGGCCCCAAGACGGTGCTTGAGGCGCCCAAGACGGTCCGAGAGGGCCCCAAGAACCCCAAGAGAGGCCCAAGAAGGGGAACGCGACCCAACAGCAGAGCGTTCCCCCCAAAAGGCCCACAGGAGGCCGCAAGAGGCCCCCAAGTGGTCCGACGAGGACCCCAAAAGCTCCCCGAGGGCCTAAAAGGCCCCTAGGAGACGTCCAAGAGGCTTTAAAATAGCCAAGAGTGCCCTCGATGCGTCAAAACTGCTTCCAGGAGGCCCCCGGGAGGCTTCCGGATTGCCTCAATCTGGCCGCAGGTGGCCTCAAGTCGGGCCTCCACGCAGCCAAGACGGCCAATGACGGCTTCAGATTGCAGAACCGATGCCCCCAAGGGACCCTCAGACGCCCCCCCAAGAAGCACCCAAGAGGTGCCTCCAACAGCCAGTTGACGAAGCATGCGGAACACCCCAGAAGCTCCTCAGATGCCGTCGCGCGCCTGTGCTTGATAGCGTTGTCCAAGATCGTCCAGCGCCCCCCCCGGCCTGGGCTAGAACCTGAGCGCGCGCTCAGGATGGTCTTGAGTCCTGAATGGATGAGCATCTCACCCAAATCCACAATTCCCGGATTCCTTGGGGCCTTCGGAGACTCCGCGACAACGTTAAGAAGCCGGGAGGCGCGGTACCGGCCAGATGTCAGGGGATATGTAGGACCCCCGAGTAGGAGTTTTATTTTGATGAAAAAAGGAATTATTGGAAAACATTTTTCCCCCAAATCCTCGATCTTTGAGGGCTGGAAGCGGGAAAACGTGAGAAGGCGAAAAACATAGGAAAAACCATTGGAAATCAACGATTTTACCCTCTTTGGGCTCTCTCGGGACGGCTCTCGCAGCTCTCTCGGGCTTTTCTTGGAGCTTTGTCGGGGTCTCTTTGGGGCCTATCAAGGATGGGGGGTGTGTTGGGGGCCTCTGGGGGGGCCCGGAGGCCTCGCGGAGGTCTCTGGAAGCCTCCTGCTCCCGCTCTTGGGCCCATCTTGGGCCTGTTCTGGGGTGTTCTGGGGCTGTGCTGGGCGCCTCTTCGGCAGTCTTGGAGCCTTCTTGGCATGTCTTGGGGCCGTCCTGAGGGTGTCTTGGGTGGTCTTGGGCCGCTCTTGGGAGGCTCTTCGGCGCTCTTGGACCGTTGGAAGCTCGAAACCGCGAGAAGCCAAAAACATTGAAAAGACCATTGAACATATACGACTTTGGCCTCTTTGGGCCGTACCGCGATACCTATCAGACTTCTTGGGGTCTCTTGGAGGCCACCTGGGAGCCTCGAGATTTTTTCAGCGCGTTCTGGGAGCATCTTCCCGGAACGCGCTCGTGGCAGGGCGCCCACGTCCGAGGACGTTGGCATGGGAAACCGCAGCGCGTGATCATTCCAGGCGTTCCGGCGGACTCCAGGAAGACTGCATGTCTTATGAGGATTGCTTCCGCCTCTTGCCCCGAGCATCCCAAACTGCCTGAACGGTTCCCACTCGCCTTCCCCAAACCCAGCGCTTGCCCAGGCGCGTTCCGGACGAAAGACCGCTCCGGGACGCCCAAGATGGGCCCAAGACGGCCCGAGAGGCCCCCCAAGGCTCTCCACGACGCTTCAAGACGCCTCTCCAGAGCGCTTCAAGAGGCCGAAATCGTCAATTTTACAAAGGTTCTCGAACGATTTTGGCATTCCAGCCTTTTCGGCTGTCCGACGTTCCAAGACGGCTCAATAGGCCCCCAAGAGCGCCCCAAGACGGCCCAAGGGGGCCCCAAGACGGCCCCAGAGTCGCCCAAGACAGCCCAACAGAGCCCCAAGACGGCCCCAAGATGCGCCCAAGACGGGGACCACGACTCCAAAATTCGACCCTCCCGCTTGAAGAGTGCCCCAGGAGGCCCCAAGGAGCCCCCAAGAGGCCCCAGGAGGCCCCCAAGAGGCACCCAGGAGGCCCAAACGAGGCCTAAAGAGGCCACAAAACAGCCCCGAGGAGGCCCCACAACGGTCCCAAAACGGCTGCCGAGAAGCTGCGAAACTGCCTTCACGACGTCCCCGACAGGCCAACCACGAGATCCAAACCAACACCCATGAGGCCTCTGACCCACCACCCAGGGCACGGTGGCGGGAGCAGTGACAGCACTTGTGCACAGCATGTTCCGGCGGGAGCCTTCCGGAACACGCTGCAGGAGGAGGAGGAAGATCAGGAGGAGAGAGAGCTGGAGTGGGAGGAGGAGGAGGGGGACGAGGAGGAGGAAGAGGCCTCCAAGACAGCTCCAAGATAGCCGAAGAGGCTTCCAAGAGGGCCCTGGGCGGCCCACGAGGGCCCCAAGGCGGTGCCTGAGGCGCCCAAGGCGGCCCGAGAGAGCCCCAAGACGGCCCCAAGAGAGGCCCAAGAAGGGAAACACGAACCGAGAATCCGAGCTTTCTACCCCGAGAGGTTCTCGAGAAGTCCAAAGAGGCCCCCAATCGGATCCAAGAGGCCCCCAAGAAGCTCCCAAGAGGGCCGACGAGGTTCCAAGAGATCTCCCAAGGTGGCCCCAAGAGGCACAACTTATTGTTTTACGATTGGGCTTTGACGGGTGTTAATTTTTGTCGGCCTTTTGGCATCCCGATGCTCCAAGACGGCTCAAGAGGCTTCCAATACCGCTCCCATACAGAGGAAGAGGCCTCCAAGAGGGCCCCAAGACGGCCCGCGAGGGCCCCAAGACGGTGCTTGAGGCGCCCAAGACGGCCCGGGAGGGCCCCAGGAGCCCCAAGAGAGGCCCAAGAAGGAGATCGCGACCCAACAGCAGAGCGTTCCCCCCAAAAGGCCCACAGGAGGCCGCAAGAGGCCCCCAAGTGGTCCGACGAGGACCCCAAAAGCTCCCCGAGGGCCCAAAAGGCCCCTAGGAGATGTCCAAGAGGTTTTAAAATAGCCCAAGAGTGCCCTCGATGCGTCAAAACTGCTTCCAGGAGGCCCCGGGGAGGCTTCCGGATTGCCTCAATCTGGCCGCAGGTGGCCTCAAGTCGGGCTTCCACGCAGCCAAGACGGCCAATGACGGCTTCAGATTGCAGAACCGATGCCCCCAAGGGACCCTCAGACGCCCCCCCAAGAAGCACCCAAGAGGTGCCTCCAACAGCCAGTTGACGAAGCATGCGGAACACCCCAGAAGCTCCTCAGATGCCGTCGCGCGCCTGTGCTTGATAGCGACGTCCAAGATCGTCCAGCGCCCCCCGGCCTGGGCTGGAACCTGAGCGCGCGCGAAGCGCGCGCGATGGTTCTAGTATATATATATATATATATATACATATATATATATATATATTATATATATAATACAAGACTGCATTGGCGCTTCGCGCCATGCACCTTGGTCTTTGAGGCTTTGCATATGCTGGTCGTTCGCGCCATCCCTAGTGGCCTTGGAAATGTGGCCTGTCCCTGCGGAGGTTTTCGGAGGTCTTCGAAAATTCGGGAGGTCCTTGGCCTTTCCCCGGCCTCGGGGGATACCGACAGGCGCCGCAGGTGGAGGGCAAGGGGTAGCAGGGAGGGAATCTCGGGGAGCGAGGAGAGGGAAGCGGATGTGGGGGAGGACGAGTGGTGGAGCGGCAGAAAGAGGAGGAGGAGGAGGAGCAGGAGGATGAGGAGAAGGAGGACCCAAAGGAGGAGCAGGAGGAGGGAAAGAGATGTCGCCGTCAGGGGGGTTCATGTGTACGTACACGCTTGTCGAAATGTCTGGCAGTGAATGACGACGAAAGGTCTTCGTAGGTCCGCACATTGGCCCGCTCGTGGCTCAGGTGCCCCGGTGCGCAATGCGGAGGAATGGCAAGCCATGCGAATGAATGCCAAGCAAACCGACGCAATGTCAAGCAATGTCGCAAAACACAATGCAATGCCAAGCCGAGGATGTCATGTTGCAGCGGGTCGCAACGAGGCACGCGAAATAAGTCCCTATCGGGGAATGCACCGACTCAGAGTTCGGGGAAATTTGGCTGCGAACCCGGGACTCGGGTCAGTTTCGTTGAAAACGCTGTGTGGGCCTTGTTGGAGCCTTGGTGCGCCGGCTCGGGGCCCTCTCGAGCCGTCCTGGGGCCATCTTGGACCGTGTTGGGCAGCTTGGGCCCTCTAGGGACCCACATCGTTTTTCCAGCCTTGACAGAAACGTGATGAGGATGTTGAGGAGCTCGAGGATGATAATGATAGTGATAACGATAGTGCTGACGACGATGATTATGTTGTTCATGTTGGTGCTGCTGGTGATGATGGTGATGATAACAATGGTGACGATGTTGATGGTGATGGTGATGGTGGTAACGATAACGATAGCGATGGTGGCGTTAGGCCTGTTGAGATCGATGATGTTGGCGGTGATGATGATGATGATGATGATGATGATGATGATGATGATGATGATGATGATGATAATGATGTTGACCCGGATGGTGACGACGGTAATTGCGAATATGATGATGACAATAATGACGATGATGTTGTTCAGGATGGTGATGTTGATGGTGATGGTGATGGTGATGATGATAACGATGACGATGTTGATGATGATGATGACGATACTGATGTTGATGTTGATGTTGATGCTGATGATGATGATGATGATGATGATGATGATGATGATGATGATGATGATGATGGGGATGCTGATAGTGATGACGATTACTCAGAGGATAAGGACGAGGGTGAGGGAGAGGGTGATGATGGTGAAGCTGACGATGATGATGCAGCTTCTAATGGCGATGCTGATTACGATGGTAATAAATATGATGGGAGTGGTGGTGGTGACGGTGATGGTGGTGGTGATGATGATTGTGATGATGATGGTTGTGATGCTGGTGATTGCGATGATGACCATAATGATGATGATGACGATGATGATGACGATGATGGGGAGGGCGAGAAGGAGGATGAGGGTGAGGGTGAGGACGATGAGAATGGTGACGATGAGGATGGCCATGTGAACGGTTATGAAAATGACCAGGAGGAGAATGATGATGAGGAGGAAGAGGATGTTAATGATTAGGATAATGATGATGATAATGTTGATCATGATTATGAATATGACCATGATCATGATCATGGTGATGTTGGTGCTGGTACCGGTACTGGTGCCAGTGTCAGAGCTGGTGCGGGTGTTGGTGGTGTTGGTGCTGGTGTTGATGTTGATGCTGCTGCTGCTGATGCTGCTGCTGATGCTGAGGAGGACGAGGAGGAGGAGGAGGAGAAGGAGGAGGAGGAGAAAGAGGAAGGCCGTCACATATGGACACTTGTCGCCATCACTTTTGAAAAGCTCCCATGGAACTCGTGTGGACCGTTTTGAGTCCGCGCTGGCCTCCTGTGAGGCAGTCTTGGGGGTCCCTTGGGGCCCTCTTGAGCCGTCTCGGGGCCCTCTCTTACGCCGTCTTGGCGCTCTCTTGGGCCGTCTTGGGGCCCTCTTGCCGCATGGTGGGTGTCTGAGGGCTGTCGTGGCACCGTCTTGGCGTCGTCTTGGGCCATCGAAGGGCCCTCAAAGGCCGTCCTGGGTCCCACAAGGAGAAAATCGAAGGCAGAGGGGGCGGGCCATCTCAGAAGGCTCAGAGGGCCTTCAGCCTGCTGAGAAGCTTTCTATGTCTTCCGCAGACAGAGGAAATCCCAGACATGCGACGTTCTTGTTTTTTCAGGACGGGGTCCCTGGAAGTTCCGACCCTTTCCCCGGGACCGGTTTTCGCATCCTGAGCTGTTTTTTGACGGTCCCGAGGCCCGGCGAGGGCCCCCTGAGGCCGAAAATGGCCAAAAACTTCCCGTCCTGTTTTTTATGACGCGATCATGTCTGGGCTTCTCGCTTTCCACCTCGGCGCGCGGCCCCTCTGCTCCCCCTCCCTCCTTCCAGCCCCCCGCTGGGGAACGCTTTCATGCCCTCAAGGCCAGCGCCGCGACGAAGGTCCGCGCGGCTCGCACGGGTGCGCACGCACCAAGGAGCCCTGAGATCCGACGCTCCAGGAACAAAGTGGAGCAGGCAGGCGGCTTTGGGCCGCTTTCCGCCTCCGGGGGCCCTCGCCGGGCCTCTGGAGCGTCAAAAGACGGCCAGGGACGGAGAGCCGGCCCTGGGGAAGTGGTCCGGACCTCCGGGGCCCACGCACCGAAAAAATTGGAGCAGCCGGATGTCCGGGAAGGAGCTTCGCGCGGACGGTTTTCCTACCCCGTCTGCCCCGCCCATGCTCGGCCACGGCGCGGCTGCACCCTGCGCCTCCCGCTCGTGGCCCCTCCCTCGCCGCTCCTCCTGCGCCTCCTCCTGCGCCTCCTGGCCTCGCCGCTCCTCCTGCGCCTCCTGCGCCCTGCTCCGATCTCTCGCCCGCGCCGCTCCCTCCACCGCTCCCCCCCTCCCGCTGCCAGCCCGCCCCCGTCCCTGCCCTCCTCCCCTGCCACCCCTCCCCCTTTCCCCGCACCCCTCCCCTCCCCCTGGGCGGCGCGCGGCGCCAAACTCGGCACGCACCGAGATCCAGCAGGTCCTCCTCCACCTCCTCCCCCTCCCCCTCCTTCTCACATGCTCCCCCTTCCTCCTCCTCCTCATCCTCCTCCTCCTCCTCCTCCTCCTCCTCCTCCTTTTCCTCCTCCTCCTCCTCCTCCTTCTTTTCCTCCTCCTCTCCCTTGCGGCCTGCTGCTCCTGCTTCCCCCCCCCGCCCCTGTCTCTCTGGCCTCTGTTCTCTAATGCAGCACCGGGAGCACGAGGGCAGCCCAAAAAGGCCCCCCCGACGCGTGGCAGACGTGGGAGATCCCAGACCTCCACCCAGGCCTCGGTTTTCCGTTGTTTTCGGCTCCTGGGAGAGCCCTCCCCAGGCCCCAGGACCGTCAAAAGACAACCCGGGATCAGAAAAACGGTCCTGGGATCCAAGCTGAGGATCCGCGCGGACGACGACCACGACGACGAGCACGACGAGGACAACGCCGACGCCGCCGCCGCCGACGACGACGACGAGGACGACGACGACAACGACAACGACAACGACAACGACGACGACGACGACGACGACGACGACGACGGCGACGGCGACGACGACGGCGAGTCCAGGCTTCCGTGGATCCACGCTGTGAAACAATCGAGGTGTGATGTTTGTTTCCGTCGGTGCCCGGCGGAGCACGAGCGCAGCCCAGAGCGGTCCTTCTGGCGCGCAGCAGAGGTGGGAGGTTCAGGGTCCCTTGTCAGGGTCCCTACCTCTCCCTGCTCATGGGTTCCCTCCCTTTTCTCGCTCCCCCCGTTGCCCCTTCCTCGCTTCCCTCCCTCCCCCCCTCCTCACTCCCCCCCCCCCCTCTCGCTCCTCCTCGCTCCCACCCCCACCTCCCTCCTCGCTCCCCCCCTCTCCCTGGCCCCCCGCCCGATCCGGGCAAAGGGCCCTTCGTGACCCGCCTGTCCACGCGTGGCAGCCAGCCAGGGCGAGGAGCAGATAGGCAGCCACGCTGTGCTGTCGTTCGGGGGTGAACTGGCAAAGGGGAGAAATGTCGAGCTAAAGATGGCGATAAATCGCTAAGAAATCGGCGACAGGCCCCCGATAGCATAACCGCACGTTCCTGGGCAGGGCGGGGGGGGTAGCTCAGGAGTGGTTCGAGGTTCAAGGTTTTCGGGCGTGTTCCTCGGTTCTCGGCGGTTTCCCAACCGCGGGACGCCTTCCAACGGCTTCGCCTCGCCGAGAGGCGTCTGGGGGTGCCTGGATCGTCTCGAACGGCCGTCGGAGATCCGAGCTATGACTCGAGAACTGGACGACGAGGTTCATTGGGCCCGTGAGACCAACGCTTTGGACATCCCAGCTGGAGAGGACGAAGAGTTAGGGCGACGACGACGAAGACGACGACGAAGGCGACGACGACGACGACGACGACGACGACGACGACGACGACGACGACGACGACGACGGCGGCCACGACGACGACGACGACGCCGACCCACGGCTCGACCCACGGCTGCAGCTTTCTCGCTCGCGCCAGCGCCTTGGTTTATCAAAGTCCCCGTCTGCAGGGTCCTGAGGTCAGGCCAGGAGCGCTGCGCCAGAGAACAGGTCGAATTCATAGTGTCCAGAGGAGGAGGAGGAGGAGGAGGAGGAGGAGGAGGAGGAGGAGAGGAAGAAAGAGGAAGAGGAGGAGGGATGCGGGACACGCGCAATGGGAATCCTACCCTGCTGCTGCTGCTGCTGCTGCTGCTGCTGCTGCTGCTGCTGCTGCTGCTGCTGCTGCTGCTGCTGCTGCTCATCTCACCTCAGCTTCGCCACCATTCTCCCACCGGTCATCCTCTGCATGATCGCCATCCTCCTCCTCCTCTCTCCTCCTCCGCCTGCTCCTCGTTCTCCTCTTCCTCTGGCATCTCCATCTCCTGTGTTTGACTCGGTTCCTAATATCTGCCTGAAGTATGCGTATGTTGCTAGCAGTTCCCGGCAAACATCGTCTTCCTCACTTCCCCCTTGTCCTTCCTTCTCACTCCTATCTCTTCATCTCCCTCCCCACTACTATCCCAGACATCGTCCGACATTATTTGTTCAATACGCGGACCCAGAGTTTCCGACACCTTCCATGGGGCAGTTCTGCGTCCCGGGTCCCATTTTGGCGCCCCCAGGGCTGATAAATAGCCCCCAGAGGCCACCATGAAGGAAAAACGCCCAGATTGAAAAAGTCACACCTGCGGAGATTTGGGATGTGGCCGCACCCGATGACTTCCGCTCCAGGGCCGCCCCGCCAGCGCAGGTGCCCCTTCCCCACCTCCCCGGCGGCCGGGCGCGCGCAGGCGCGGCGGGGAGGGGCGCGCCCGATGGCGGCAGAGGCGGCCCCCGCCCCCCGCGGAGGGGGCCAGCGCACGGCGCGTGGATCAGCACGGTGGACAGTGACACCCAGAGATCCGACAAGACGTATCTAGAGAAAATACATGCGTTTGGATGCGATCGCGCACTGCTGCAGGCGAGAAGCCTATCGTATCTAATTTTCTGCAACGACTACAAAATAGATATTTGTTTTGGATGCGCGCCCCCGACCTGCACGGGAGCGCCGCCGTATATCTAAACGTATATATATATATGTTAACAATATATGTAAAACATGGGATCGTATTTATTTTTCTTAAGAACACACCATATATATATATACACATACATCCATCCATACATACATACATACATACAGACAGACAGACAGGCAGGCAGACAGACATACACACATACACACATACATATTACATGTATATACAAATATTCATATGCGCATATATATATATATATGAATAGCCCCCCCGGCCTGGGCCAGCCCAGCCCGCAACAATTCTAATACGCTCGCTGATACCCCCCCGTTTCGCTCTCCAGAGGCAGCCTGGAGAGGCCAAGAGGGTGCCAAAACGAGCCAAGACGGTTCCAAGAGGCCTCCAAGACGGCTCAAGAAGGCCTTGAGTTGCCCGATACGGCCCAAAAAGGCCCCAAGACGCTCCAAGAAGGCTCCCAGAGCACTCCTAAGCCAAAATCATTAAATTCCGATGGGGGAACTTACATTTGCCTTTGCAGCTTTCACGGCTGTGAAGACGGTCCACGAGGCCCCCAAGGCGGACCAAGAGAGCGCCAAGGCGGCCCAAGAGGCGCCCAAAACGGCCCAAGTTGGCCCCAAGACGGCGCCCAAGACGGCCCAAGAAGGCCCAGAGTCGCCCAAGACGGTCCAAGATGGCCCCGAGACGGTCCTAGAAGGCTCCGAGACGTCCTAAGAGGCTTGCCAAAGCACTCCCAAGAGGGCTCCAAGGGGCCCAAATCGTTAAATTCCGATTGGGAAACGTACATTTTTAGCATTTGCGACGCTTCGGCCTTCACGGGTTTGAAGACGGCCCAAAAAGTTCCGAAGACTTGCCCAAGAGTGCCTAAAACAGTCCCAAGAGGCCCTCAAGACAGACCGAGAGGGGGCCAAGACGGCCCAAGGGCTGCACAAGACGGCCCAAGTTAGCCCCAAAACGGGCCCCAAGAAGGCCGCAGGTGGAACTCTTCTGGGCACGCCCCGTGCCAGGCATGTTCCGAAATGGGCGCGGGGACGCCATGCAAAGATTCCTATTCTGGGGCATGATTCGCGCGACAGGTGTGCCAACATGGGCGGGGGGGGCGTTGTACGAACCTTCCGGGCCTTTAGGTGGTGCTCCTTATGGGCACGATCCACGTGATGGGGTGTGCCGCAATTGCCGGGGGAGTTGCAGTGCGAACATTGCCTCTGGGGCCGTGGGTGGAGATCCCTGTGGGCCATAATCACGATCCGTGTGCGAGGTGTGCCGAAGTAGGCGGGATGGCGGGATGCAAACCTTGTCTTTGAGGCCGTCCGTGGATGTCCTTGCGGGCTCCGATACGTGTGCGAAGTGTGCCGAAGTGAGCGGAGCGATGTTATAAAGCTCCTCTCTGGTGCCGCAAATGCATTTACTTGCGGGGCACGGTCCGCGTGAGGGGTGTGCCACTGTGCGAACCTCGTCTCTGGTGACGTAATAATGTGGGTCTCCCTGTGGGACGCGATGCCTGCGAGGGGTGTGCCGGCATGGGCGCGGGGGGACTCTCAGCCAAGCCTGTCTGAGGGGCTCAGGTGGAATTCCCTGAGGTGTAAGATCCTTGTGACAATATATATATATATACATACACACATACATATATACATACATACATACATACATACATACATACATACATACATACATACATGCATGCATGCATACATACATACATACATACATACATACATACACATATATATATATATATATATATATATATATTATATATATATACATATATATATAATATATATATATATGTATCCTCCGATGCCGAACGCTTTGGACTACAACTAGAGTTCGCTGGAACCTAAGCGCTCGCGAAGCGCGCGCGTGGTTCTAGTATGTGTATATGTATGTATAAATATATTTAACATCAATAAATAGATACGCCAGGCCCACTCCCGGGGCGTCCTCCACCTCGCTCACATCTCGATTACGCTCCCGGTACTGCGCTTCCCGGCCTCCTGGGGAGCCCCCACGACGCCCAAAGACAGCCCAAGACGACCCCAAGAAGCCCCCAGAACGTCAAAGAAAGGCCCAAGACGCTCCCAAGCAACCAGGATAGCTCTCGGGCGGCCCCTCCAGGCTCCCAGGAGGCCGCCAAGAGACCTCAAGAGAGCTCCGAGAGGCCTCCCGAGAGCGCCCGGATAACCTAAAGTCGTTAATTTTCATGGTTTTGTTTAGGGTGTTTGGCTTTCTCACCACTTCATGCCTCCAACGCTCCAAGACGGCCGAAGAGACCCCCAAGACAGTCCCGAGACCGCCCAAGAGGCCCCCAAGACGGCCCCAAGACGGGCCAAGACGGCCCCAAGATTGCCAAAGAGGCGCCCAGGACAGCTCGGACCACCCCAGAACAGGCCCAAGATGAGCGGGAGCAGGAGGCCGCCAGAGACCTCCGAGAGGACTCCGGGACCCCCCAGATGCCTCCAACACAACCCAGACCCCTGAGAGGCTCCCAAAAAAGCTCCGACGAGGCCCCCAAAACAGCCCAAGGGAGCTTCGAGAGCCGTCCCGAGAGAGCCCGAAGAGGGTAAAATCGTTGACTTCCAGTGGTTTTTATTGACTTGTTTTGCGTTCTCACGTTTTCCGGCTTCCAGCGCTCCGAGACCGAGGAATTTGAAAAAAAGAAAAAATGAAGGGAATATCTGAGGTTCTTTTTCTTTTTAAGTTCAACAAATGCGCGCCCCCTCCTCCCGGGTGTCCCACGCCTTCCTGGAACATCTGCGGAACGCTCCTGGTACCGCGCTTCCCGACCTCCCGGGGAGCCCCCAAAACGCCCAAGGACAGCCCAAGACGACCCCAAGAAGCCCCCAGAACGTCAAAGAAAGGCCCAAGACGCTCCCAAGCAACCCAGGATAGCTTCTGGGCGGCCCTCCAGGCTCCCAGGAGGCCGCCAAGAGACCTCAAGAGAGCTCCGAGGGGCCTCCCGACAGCGCCCAGAGAACCTAAAATCGTGAATTTTCATGGTTTTGTTCAGGGTTTGGCCTTCTCACCCCTTCATGCTTCCAACGCTCCAAGACGGCCGAAGAGGCCCCCAAGACCGCCAAAGAGGCCTCCAGGACGGGCCCAAGACGGGCAAAGACGGTTCCAAGACTGCCGAAGAGGCGCCCAGGACAGCTCCAGACCACCCCAGAACAGGCCCAAGATGAGCCCAAGAGCGGGAGCAGGAGGCCGCCAGAGACCTCTACGAGGACGCCGGGACCCCCCAGAGGCCTCCAACACACACCAGACCCTTGAGAAGCTCCCAAGAAATCCCGACGAGGCCCCCAAAACAGCCCCAGAGAGCTTCGAGAGCCGTCCCGAGAGAGCCTGAAGAGGGTAAAATCGTTGACTTCCAGTGGTTTTTGTCGACGTTGTTCGCCTTCTCACGTTTTCCCGCTTCCAACGCTCCAAGACCGAGGAATTTGAAAAAGTGAATTCCAGATATTTCTTTTTTTTCTAATTGGGACTTCAATTTCCTATTCTCTTCCTGGAGCCCTATCAAGAAAGACTTCGGGGCCACATGCAAAAATGTTTCGGGAATGTCGTTGAACTCTCTGACGCTGTCTTGGCACTCTCTTGGATAGACAAAATCCCATGATCCCATGAGTTGAAGCAGTGGAAGTTTAGACTTCCTTTTTGTCAAACTCACCCCCTGTCTATTTTTGCACGAAAATCCCGAGAGGCATCCCAACAGACCGTGGCCTGCATGCAGAAAACGTCTAACCCACAGCCCAGGCACTACACCATGGAAAAAAGGGAAATCCCACCATTCCGTTTTTTGTTGTTCAAGTTCGTCCCCCTGTCTCTTACACAGCAGACCACAATTAAGGCCCCAGAAAAGAGCCCAGGAAGCCTTCGAGGGCCCCAAATCGTTGAATACCTAATGGCAATGAATGGTTTTTGCGTTTCCGCAGTTCCCCTTCTATACGATTCCGAGGCTTGCGCAGGGCCTCCAAGAGAGTCCCTGGATGCAAGAAACGGCAAGGATGATATTCCATGTGTTCGCCCGTCAAGCCTAGCTAGAACTTGAGCGCGCGCAGATCGCGCGCGATGGTTCTAGTATGTATGTATGTATGTATGTATGTATGTATGTATGTATGTATGTATGTATGTATGCATCTATATATATATATATATATATATATATGCATTCGTATCTAATGTTCGTATATCGTATCGTCTAAGTTCGTATCGATTCGCATATAAATTGCCGCGCCGTGTCTATTCGTATATAATTTCGCCAGAACGGATGCAGTTGGTTGTGCTCTCGGAGCGAGAAGGATCTATGAGGCTGACCGAAGCAATAAGCAATGGAATGGGGATAGTGGAAAGCCGTAGCGATATGGAGTGAGGAGACGAGCGACGACGAGAAAGACGACGAGGAGTAGGATGGATAGCATCGATGAAACGAAATTCAGGGGAGAACTGGGAAGGAACAGGGAACCTTAGGAGGAGGAGAGTAAAGAGGAAGAGGAGGCGGAGGACATGGACGAGGAGGATGCGTCAAATCGAAAGTTCAGGGGGCGGTGCGGGCAAGGAGAAGAGAAGATGAGCACCGAGAGGGTGGATGAGGAGGATCTAAGAGGAGTGAGGAGCGAGAATGATCGATCGGGGGCGTGCGCAGACGACTCGAGGGACGATCGCGATGGCGGTGATGGGGATGACGAGGAGGAGTATGAAGGTGACCATTGCGGGGGGAGTTCCCAGGAGGTTGTCGAACATGGGGAGTAAAACTCGGGACTCCTGACGGCGAAATTCGGAGAAGTACGGGGGGGTAGGAGGAGGAGGAAGAGGAGGAGGAGGAGGAGGAGGAGGAGAAATATGAGGACGAATTAGAGGCGCGAGAGGGTGATATTAATTTCGATGAGGGTGCAAACGAATCCTGATGTGGAGGCATGGGGATGAGTGATTTGGACGATGAGCGCGGACGAGGGGGATGATGTGGGCGCGCGGCGAGGAGGCAAGAACAGCGAAGTGGATGGAGCAGGAGGGAGCGTCAGGAGGATAACGTGGAAGAGGGGGAGTCAGGACGGGGATGAAGTAGAGCAATGATTGAAGGGAACGGCTCCTCTGCTTCGTCCTCCTCGTCACCGTGATCGTTCGGCTCGCCCGCCGCCCCCCCTTTATCCCATCGGTTCGTCATGATTTCCTCCTCCTCATCGTTGTCGTCCTGAGTGGCATGTGCATTGTCTTCCCTGTTTGTGGTCATTGAGCGGCCTCGGCATGGCAGTAAAATGGCGCCGTATCTATCCGCATTTACTTTTGATAGACACGTTGTCCAGATATGGGCGCCGTATTGAACCGTATCCATATATATATATATATATATATAACCATACCTGTTCGTATCCAGGAAAGACCCCGTATCTAAAATGGGAAATAGATCATATATCCCGAATCTTAAACATGAAACAATCGCACCTAAACGTATCTATTTTTGGAAGACATCAATTCTTCTCTACTTGCTTTAAGGAAAGCGCTGTAAAACACGTATGGTTCAGGGGGGGGAATTTTAGATACCGCGCGGCCCTTCCAGATGCAGCTGCCGCTGGGGAAATGAGCAACCAAAATAAACGTTGGCAGTTTTCGGCCTCCGGGGGCCCTCGCCGGGCCTCGGGAGCGTCAATAAACGACCCAGAACGAAAAACTAGCCCTTGGGAAGCGGTCTGGACCTCCGGGGCCCACGCATCGAAAAAAATCTGTACGCTTCGCGTATCCCCACCAGCCCATCTCACAGCAGCAACTCTCGCGAAGCATGCCGACAGTCGTGTTTTTCAGGCGTGTGTCCGCTTGGCCCCGCATATCTCCCCTGTTCCTCCTTCCTCCCGCCTCCTTGTACATCCTCCTTGTGAGGTGAGGCGTTTGGGCACCTCGTCCGCGTGCGAGTTGTTCGGGCCCCTCCTTGTGGTGTGAGTCGTTCGGGCTCTTCGTGGTGTGAGTCGTTCGGGCCCCTCGTCCTGGTGTGAGTCGTTAGTCGGGCCTCTTGGAGCCTCTTGGGCCTCTTGGGGGCCTCTTGGGGGCCTCTTGGAGCCTCTTGGGGCCTCTTGGGGGCCTCTTGGGGGCCTCTTGGGGGCCTCTTGGGGGCCTCTTGGGGCCTCTTGGGGGCCTCTTGGGGGCCTCTTGGAGGCCTCTTGGGAGCCTCCTGGGGGCCTCTTGGGGCCATCTTGGGGCCTCTTGCGACCTCCTCAGAAGCGCAAATGAGCGCTGCCCCCTGAGAAGGACAAAATGAGCCCAAAACCTTCGTAAAATCAATGATTTTGCTATGAAGGAAGAGGAGCGCTGCCCCCTCAGAAGGCCAAAATGGGGCCGAAACCGTAGTAAAATCAATGATTCTGGCTTCAAAGAAGAGGAGAGGGTTTTTTCTCGGTCCCCCCGTCGGGGGCAGAATCCTCGTGAGGGGTGTCGTTTTTTAGCCCTCCCAGGAGTCGAAATTAACCCCCCTGACGACCCGCCGGACCCCCTCTCCAGGCCCAGGGGGAGGGGGTAGGGGGAGGGGTAAACCCCTCCCCGAAGGGGAAGAAGGGGGGTTGAGGACGGAGAGCTCGCTAAACCACTCACGCCCAAAGGGCTGGTGGGATTGGAGCGCACGGGGGCGGCCATCTAGACCTCTTAGATGGGGTCCGAGCAGATGGGTCGGAGGATCGCACCGCGTCGCCGATGCATCGCCGATGCGGCTCGATGTGGAGCCCGATTTGCTTCGAGTCGGCGTCGTCGATGCATCGCCCATATCGACGATGCATCGCCGGTGCATCGCCGATGCATCGCCGATACATCGCCGATGCATCGCTGATGTATCAGCGATGCGGCGCGATCCTCCGACCCCATCTACTCCGACCCCATCTAAGGCCTCCAGGCCAAGAGGGGGTGATGACTAGGGGGGATATCATGGCGTGGGGTATGATATCTCCCAGAGATTTCACGGCGCCTCTTCTTATTTCGTTACGTCCTTGGCCCACCCCCCTGGGCCGCGCTCGCGCCGCCGGCCATGATTTGCACCCCACCCTCTTGGACGCCCCCCTCTTGACCGCCCCCGACAGCGCACGGCGCGTGGATCAGTGCGATCGACAACGGTACTGAAAAATTGGGTACGAAGGCCACGGCGACAAGCGCAACGACGGCGACGACGACGGCGACGACGGCGACGACGACGACGACAGCGGCGACGGCGGCGACGACGGCGACGACGACGACGGCGACGACGACGACGGGCACGAGGACGAACAGCAGTTCCTGCCCATTTTGAACAAAACTCGCTGTCAGCGTCGCCGCGGTTGTCTCGGAGACAGGACGGCGACTGCCCAACAGCGGCCGCTGTTGGTTGTGGACAAGATTTGCTGTTAGACGTCGTACCCAATTTGTCCGTACCCGTTGCGGGTGTGCCAAGCGGAGGACCCGCGGAGGGTTGCGGGAATGACCAGGGTCCATATCCGAGTGATCCGATTCGATACCGACTTTGGTTGGCCCGATCCGATTCGATGCTCCGACGTTCCGTCGATCCGATTCGGCCTGATGCTTGCGTGGCGCTGTTGTGCGTCTTGGCGCGGCCCGATCTGATTCGATTCTCTGATGTTCCGTCGGGCCGATTCGGCCCGACGCTTGCGTGGCATTGTTGTGCGTCCTGGCGCGGCCAGTGCGAGTCGATTCCGACGCCGTGCCGATGCGGCCCGATCATGTTGATATTCCGACTCGCTCCGACTTCCCAGTTCGATGTTGGCTGAATTTGGTTGGGGAAAGGAGAGGGCTTGACGGGCCCGGCTGCTCGGTGGATCGGTGGAGTTTGCGGAGGTCTTCGCTGCTCTCTGGGCTGTCCAGGGCTACCCAGATCCTCCCGACGGCCGCCGGAGACCCCACAGTGGGGACGCGCATCTAAAAGCCAACTGCTTTTCGTCAGGGTGGCCTGGGTTTCGTTCCGCGCGCTGCGCGGCGACTTCCCGCGGCCGCTGAGGAAGCTGGTGCGTTCAGGGTGCTCTGGATTCCATCCCGTGTGCACCTCGCGCCTGCGGGTTTCAGGGCTGGGTATCTTGCGAGGGTTTCTTGCGGCCGCGCCCACACCTGTAGGCATGGCCCGAAAACCACCGTGGACGAAGAGGCCCACACCTCCTCGCGCTGCGAAGAAATCACGGCTGCAGGTTTTGGGCCACCGTCACCCTTCGAGAGGTCCAGACGTCCAGACCTCCAGGGGTCGACACTCAAACAAATCACGGCGTTGGAGGTCTGGGAAAGGGAGGGAGGGACGCGGGAGAGGGATACATCATGTCAGCTTGTGCTTAACAAATGACGCCCCCCCCACCATGGCTGATGCATAGACCCTGTGGGGCGCGAAACGTTTTTGTTGAGGACACACGGCTTGAACGACGAGCTGCTTCCGAGCGGGAGCACGCCCGCACAGTGCAGCGCAGTGCATTTGTGAGCGCTGCGCATGCGATTCTATAGGCTTGCGCCACATCCGTCGACCCCTTGAACGAGGTCGGCTTTGTTTCATATTGGGAGGGGCTAGTTGGCCACAGTTGGAGATCCTCACTTGTCCAGGATATTTGGGTTTTCGAGTGATGGGGGCGGAAAGGAGCCAACGCAGGAGGAGGCTGGAGGAAGCGCATGCGATGTTGTGCGTTGCCGTCAGAGCAAGGGATCTTCTTCGTGATAAGCCCTGCAGTGCGCGCTGCCCGCCGAAATTGGGCTTGCGAGCGTGCTCAGCTCGAGGCCTGAGGTTTCACCGGCTTCGTCCCTCCGCCACCAGACCGTGGCTCCGTTTGCCCGTCGGGCATTCGCCACCCCCCTTTCCCAGACCCCCTCAAGGAATGACAAAATCATGACGGGAGGCTTTTCCCTATTTTCGGCTTCCAGGGGCCCTCACCGGGCTTCAGGAGCGTCAAAAAGCGACTGTGGATGAAAACCGGTCCCGGGGAATGGGTCGAGACTTTTGAGGGTCGACGATACGAAAAAATCATTACGTCGATGTTTACCCTCCCTGGCGCGTGGCCGGTGCGGGACGCCAGCCCGATTGTTCTACAGAATTCGTTGGTTCATGTAATGCTCGTCTCCCGCCCTGACGTCCATCCTTTCTCCGCCTCTCTTGGTTTGACGAGCCAGCTGTAGGGCATGCGCCCTGGGTGCGCAGAGGCCTGTCGAAGGGTCTCTCGACGGTGGCGGCAGCGTCTGCAACGGCGCGGATGCAGCAGCAGCGGGCGTGGCGGTGGTGACGACGGCCCTGGTCTCTGCCGCCCCCTCCTCCTCGAGCCTGTGGCCATTTCAGCCCGACCGCCCCGCTGGGGCGGAGGCGTCTGCAGTGGGGCGGAGGCGTCTGCAGCGGAGGCATTGCTGCGCCTCAGCTGAAGGGGCGCCGCTTACGTCGCGTCCGTTGCTCTCTCCTCCTCCTCCTCATCCTCATCCTCATCCTCATCCTCATCCTCATCCTCCCTCCTCCTCCTCCTCCTCCTCCTCCTCCTCTTCTTCCTCGCTCTCCAATTGGCGGCACACTGTCGGCTCTGACCACCAGCGCCGCCGTGATGTGTTTCCTCTCGGCGGGCGTCCCGCCGCGATTCGCCCGAGCAGGGAAAACATATCTTCCATCGCGTGCCTGGCTTGTTATCTGGGCTAACCAAAAGCTGACATCAGGGGGAGACGGGGAAGGAGGGCGGGAAGCAGGGACGCCTGCCTGGAGGACGTCGAGCGGTCCGAGCTGTTCAGCCGGATCTGGCGCGACATCTCCCACAC
>CAUYUJ010019718.1:140000-147053 GCA_963575745.1 Prorocentrum cordatum
TCCCCTCCTCTTCTTCTTCCTCCTCCTCCTCCTCCTCCTCCTCCTCCTTCTCCTCATCATCCTGGTGATTGGTTCCTGGTGGCTGGAATGAACGTTGTTCGTGGCCTCCCTCTCCTTTTTTCCTCCTCCTCCTCCTCCTCCTCCTCCTCCTGCTCCTGCTCCTCCTCCTCCTCTCCTCCACCTCCTCCTCCTCCTCCTCTCTCCTCCTCCTCCTCCTCCTCCCCCCTTTTCTCCTCCTCCTCCTCCTCCTCCTCCTCCTCCTCCTCCTCCTCCTCCTCCTCCTCCTCCTCCCCCTCCTCCCCCTCGCGAGGAGGAGGAGAGGGCAGCCTGACACCCCCACCCACCCGGGGGCCCCACAGCTCTCGCAGCAGGCGCGCCCGGAGCGGGCCGACGGCGCGGCGTGCCCGGGCCCTGCGTCGCGCGGCGCGTCGAGCAGCAGCAGCGGCGGCGGCGCCAGAGCCGACGCCGACGCCCCGGGGCGCGAGGGGTGCGAAGTTGCGTGGATGGGGATCTGCTCGGGCCCCCCAGACCTCCTCGCGTGGTGAAAACATCACGGCGGGAGGTTCGTCGCTATTTTGGCCTTTGGGAGCCCCTGCCGGGCCTCGGGACCGTCACAAAACGACTCAGGATGAAAAACCGGTCCTGGGGAAAGGGTTCAGACCTTTGGGGGTCGACGTCGTGAAAAAATCACGACCCCAGTGGTCTGGGCTTGGGGGGGGGAAATGTATCCACATCCTCCGCCTTGCGACGTGCCCGAAGATGATCCCCCCAGGCGGTGGCTGTGGATCAATCCCCGCCTCGCACCTCAAGCCTTATGGAACTCAGATCTGAGTTGAAGGCCCGTGGTTCTCCTGACGCCGACGCCGACGCCTCGGGGTTCGAGATTAGAGGCTTTCGGGCACGCTCGTCTGCTCTCGGCGGTTGCAGCCTCGGGAGGCTCTCAAGCAGCCACGCCTCGCCGAGAGCGTTCGAGGGGGTGCCCAGATCGCCCCGAACGACCGCTGAAGAGCTGAGTTAGGGCCCGGAAGCTGGAGCGGCAGGGATTGGGTTGGTCTTTCTTTGCCTCATCCTCCTCCTCCTCTTCTTCCTCCTCCTCCTCCTCCTCCTCCTCTTCCTCCTCCATGGTTTGGCGCCGTCCTTACGGCGGCGGCCGTGGCGTCGACCAGGTCGCCTTCGTTAAGTGGCGGAGGGCTCTGGCAGGTCGACTAGAGTGACTAGAGCTTCATGCTGGTGGGTGTCGGGCGCGGAGGCGCGGCGGCGTTGACCCTCAGCTCGTCATGGCAGGTCGTCAGACGTGACCGTCGTCATCGATTACAGTGGGGGGACCCATGCCAAGAAACACCCTGCTTGCCTCCAGGGTGCCCTGGGTTTCTTGGTTTCGATGGTTTTGCTGTGGAGAGCGTGACTTGCCCACGCTAAAATTCGCGGGATGTCATGGGGTCTCAGGGTCGGGTTTTTTGTGGAAGGTTTCTTGTGGATTGGCCCCCACTGTACCCTTGGACACCATCGGCAGCGTCAAGGCCAAGTGCCAGAGCCAGTTTGACAAGCTCGTGATGCTGATGATCACTGGCGCCACCGACGGCTGCTACTTGGGCGCCCGCACATCCTTCCCCGAGGAAAGCATCACGAGGATGGGCAAGATCGAAAGCGTCAAGGCCAATCTCCATGGCAAGGGCGTGCAGCTGGAGTGCGGTCACTCAAATTTTAAGCAGTGCGACGGAAAGTGGTCAACACCGTTGTAGTGCACCTTCGAGCAGATGTTGCTCCAGTTCACCGCCGCGTGCGGGGCATCATGCCGCACAGAAGTTCGAGCGCATCGCCTCTCGGCTACGTTGGCTCGGAGCTCTTCGGCACTTCCGCTCTTCCGCCACTGTGGCTCAGCAGCTTAGCGTCGTTTCGTGCATGGGATGAGGCAGCGTGGAGGGGCAGCATTCCTTGCTCCTCCCGCTCGGTCGTGCCAGGAAGCGCCAGAGACTTCATCTGGTACGTGCGGATCCTCATCCTCCCCTCATTCAACATCATCATCCACACTTCTCTTCTTCATCCTCGTCCTCCTCATCTTTATGTTCCTCCTCCTCCTCCGCGTCCTCCTCTGCTCAGGGGTGCCGACCGGCGGCGGGGGGGGGAGTGGCCAAGGGGGAGGGGCATCGACTCCTGATCGCCCATTCAATGCCAATCGGGGCCTGAGTGCCCCACTCCGCCCAGGAAGGCGAAATTTCGCCATCGAGCGCATATTGGCGATGCATCGCCGATGCCACGTCAATGTTCCCCCCCTGAGCCAGTCCCCCCGATATTCCCCCTCATGTTGTCTTTAATGTTTTGGTTTGGTGCCCAGGGCGGAAATGCGAGAAGTCATCGTGTTGCATGCGCAAGTTCGATTGTGCGCTCGGGAGGATCCTCGTGAGCGGCAGCGGTGCTCTTCTCTTCTTTCCTAATGTTGCGTTGTCCTGTCGTCTCCTCCTGGATCGTATTTTCTTCCCTTGTCCGCCCCTAGCTTGCCAGTGTCGCTCTTCATCCTCCTCGTGTTTGACGTTTCCGTCGGAGGTAGTACATTTTTGGTGTTGTGCGATTCGCGCATCCAAATTCATATTCAAACCGAAAAGTGTTTCCTGGTGTGTGAGTGATTTCGGTCGTGTGAACAACAACTGGATACACATGACATGGTCATCAGACGCATGCAATGTGGTTCTTGTTGGGCCCTCGCAGACACGCGTTGCTACATTATTGGAAATACTCCAGAGGCGTACGCCATGCCGCCGACCTCCCGAAGAGAGCTCGCGACGGTCCCCCTCCTCCTCCTCCTCCGCCTCCTCGGCCTCCTCCTCCCCCTCGTCCTCCTCCTCCTCCTCCTCCTCCTCCTCCTCTGATCTTTTGGATCTGAATGCATGGACCCATAATGCGGCCTTCTTGGGGCGCATTGTGGGCCCTTCTTGTCGCACGCTGGCGGTCACGGTGGTCCTCTTGGGGCGGAGGGTAAATGTTCACCAGTGAGGCTTTTCAGAGCGTCATGCGGACACGTTGAAGGCGCTTGGATGCTTCTTTTGGGCTTGACGGGGCTTTCGTGGGTCCTCTTGGGGTGGTGAGCGCCTGCCTGCGGTTTCGGGGGTCTTCTTGGGGCAGAGGGCTCGAAAGGTGAATTTGACTTATCTCTTTGGGGCCTCTCTTGGGGCCCTGTTGAGTCCTCTTGGGCCGTCTTGGGCCCCTCTTGAGCTGTCTTCGGGCCCCTCCTTTTGAGGTCCTCAGGGGGGGGGGTCCGTCGCTTTGGAGCGATCTTCCGGGCCTCTTGAGCCGTCTTGGACGCTGTGAAGACGAAGCGGGGGAGTGTATCAAAAATGCGCGCTATCCTACCAGAACTCCGGCGTCGTGATCGCTTCACAACGTGAGCCTCCAGAGCTCTGAAAGAGCGCGTTCTGTGGTCGCTTGGAGGGGGGGGAGGTTTGAAACCGGACCCCCCCCCCTTGGATGGAGGGGGGGGGTTCGAACCCCCCCCCTCCCGTGAGGGAGAGGGGGGGGCTTCGAACCCCCCCCCTTCCTCCCCTGCTTCCTTTCTCCTCCCTTGCCGAATGTTCCCAAGGCAAGCGCCCGTGAAACGCGTTCTCTCAGAGCTCTGGACCCCTTCCCCAGGATCGGCGTTTCCTCCCGGGTCGTTGCTGGACGGTCGCGGGGCCCAGCGAGGGCCCACGGAGGCCGAGAACAACGACAAATTTCCCGACGCGATGCTTTTGCTTTCACAACGCGAGGAGGTCGACGATGAGGAGGACGACGAGGACGACGACGACGACGACGACGACGACGAGGAGGAGGACGACGACGGCGACGACGACGACGACGAGGATGACGACGACGAGGACGACGAGGACGACGCGAGGAGGTCTGGAATCGGGCTGGCCCTCTGTTAAATCTGCTCAAAATCAGTGCCCAGACCCCTCCTGGGCTCCATCCTGGCCGTACTTTTCTTCGCGGAGGATTCCTGACGCTCTGGTGGCCCGAAACGGGGCCCCACGGGCCGAAATCGAGGAGAAGAGCCGCCGCCCTGGCACATTCCGATCCGACCCGGCTCGTCCACTCGGTGCTGGCCGCTGCTGGCCGCTGCTGCCCGGACCACCCAGACCACCCGTACCACCCGGTCCAACAGGACCATTTGGACCATCCAGCTCAACCAAACGAGGAGGAGGAGGAGGAATGAGGAGAGCAGGAGGAGGAGGAGGAGGAGGAGGGGAGGGATGAGGAGGAGGAGGAGGATGAGGAGGGGAGGAGGAGGAGGGAGGAGGAGGAGGCGGAGGAGGAGGGCCCAGGGCCGCGGGCGCGGCCGGCGGCGGCGGGCAGCGGCCCTCTGCCGCGCGGTCCGCGTGGGCCGCGATCACGATGCAGGCGCGCCGCCGCCCGGCGCCGGGCGTCACTCCCGCACCCGGGGCGACGACCGCGGCCACAGTGACGACGACGACGACGACGACGACGACGACGACGAGGACGACGACGAGGACGACGACGATGACGACGATGACCGCGCGGCGACGGCGACCGACGACCGAGACGACGACGACGACGACGACGACGACGGCGACGACGACGACGACGACGACGACGAGGACGATGACGGCGACGACGACGACGAGGACAACGACGAGGACGACGACGATGACGACGACGACGACGACGACGACGACGACGACGACGACGACGACGACGACGACGACGACGACGGCGGCGGCGGCGGCGGCGGCGGCGGCGGCGGCGACGACGACGACGGCGACGACTCAAAATCGGCCCCCAGACCCCTCTCAGGGTCCATCCTGACGTGTTATTTCATCTCAGATCGATCTCTGCCTGCCCTACGGGCGCCCAGCGGCCGAGACAATGGCGAGACATCCTGATGGAGGCGACGACGGCGGCGGCGACAGCGGCGGCGACGGCGGCGACGACGACAATGTGCCAACCCCAGAGGGCGACGGCAGGGGCTCGCAGCACGCCTCCGCGGAGACGAGCGCCAACCCCCTGCGGTGGAGCCGCCGAGAGTGGCTAGGAGGGGCGGCGGGGCCGCGGCGGGCCCTGGGGGTCGGCAGTAGGGGTGAGTCGGTGAGGACGAGGAGCGAGAAGAGAGGAGGGAGGACGCACAGCAAGTGGGATGAGGGGCGAGGAGGGAGGACGAGGAGTAGCAGCGAAGGTGGATGAGGTGGAGATGGAGCGAGAGGAGTAGGAGCGAGGAGGAGGAGGAGGAGGAGGAGGAGGAGGAGGAGGAGGAGGAGGAGGAGGAGGAGAAGCGAGGAGGAGGAGGAGGAGGAGAAGGAGGAGGACGAGGAGGGGGAGGAGGAGGAGGAGGAGGGGTTGACATCATCCGTACTGGCGGCCGTTTGAGCTCTGCGGCGCTCACAGCGCCCCAGGCTCACCGTCCACACGCAGTGCTGGTAGGCAGTTCCTGCCAGGCAGAGCTGACAGAAGAGCCAGGTTGAAGAAGGCATCAGCAGAAAGTTTAGGGCGGAGGCCTCCTCCTCCTCCCGTTTCTTCTCACGGGCGTCTCATCCCTGGCGGGGGCGGGATGGCGGCGGGGCCCAGAGAGGGTGCGAGCGGCGGGCGGCTCGCGAGCGCGCGGCTGCCCTCGTGGAGGCCGCTGTCCGTCGGACGGCCTCTGCGAAGGCGCCGCGGCGGACCGTGGCGGACGATGGCGCGCTCGACGGACCTCCTTCCCGGCTACCTTGGCGTCGCAATTTGTACCAAGGCGACGGGCGATTTTGCCTTGTCTCGGGCCCTGGGGCCATCACAGAGCGATCGGGCCCGAAGAATGAAACCCACAGATGGGGTCTAGGGCTCGGGTCGTGAGTTTTCGTTTTTCCTGTTGTTTCGTTGCGCAGTCGAATCTCACGGTCCGCCGTCCTCATCTTCCTCCTCCTTCCAGCGGGCGGTAGGGGGTGGGCGAGGAGGAGGAGGAGGAGGAGGAGGAGGAGGAGGAGTCGGGGCAAACGTGACCTGGGTTTGCGAGCCGCATTCCCCTTGTCAACGCCCTCCGCTAGCCCGGGTTTGGGGGCCACTGAGCGGCCGGCCTGGCTTCGCGACAGGTCCCGGGCTGACCCGGGGCTGCGCGGACCCCTGCTCGTGCGTCCTTGCAGGATGAGCAGGATCAGGGGCAACGACAGGGGGGATGCGCATAGGCGCATAGGGGGGGTGCATCGACCCCCAATCGCTCATTGATCGCCGATAGGGGCCCGATAGCCCCAACCTGTCCAGGAAGGTGCGGATTCGCGATCGGGGGTCCATCGCCGATCTATCGGCGATGTATCGCCGATCTATCGGCGATGTAAAGACGACGGCCTCTTCATGACGACGCGGAGCAGCCGGCGTGCGTTACGACGGGCGGGACGGGCACTGGCGACTGGGACTTCGGGGATGACACGTTCTTCACTTCTGAGGGCCACCTGTTCTTTGATATCATTCCTCCTCTCCTTCCCTCCGATTCGTCCTGGCCTGATCCCTCCAACTCGACTCAATTTTTCCGGTTTGTTGTCGATAACGAAGCCTTGGCGCAGGCCTTCAGTGGATCGTCGTTCGTCCAGTGGGAGCGTCTCACCCAATGTTCGCCTCTAGCGGACTGTTTGCTACAGTGCGTGACCGAAGGGTGGAGACCGCCAGATTCGATCGAGGCTCCGGTCTTGTGGCGGCCCCGCCATCAGAATCAAGAGGCGGATCGCTTGTGCAATGCAGTTTTAGATTCTGGCCGGGGTTTCTTATGCCTCCACCCTTGTATTGATGAATTGTTAGCTGCGCCACGCAATTTCTTAGCCCACTCAGACGGCGGGTGGCGCGGGAGCGGACGAAGCGCGGGCGGGTTCACTCTCCGTGTCTCCCAAGGGAGCGGCGACTGTGGAGGTCGCGGCTTTCGGGAGGACGTGGGAACCCAATGCAACCGATTATTGCGAAGGCCTTACGGCCCGTGCCGCCGACCCTGAGAACGACGACGATGAAAACGAGGGGGGGGCAGGGGGAGGAGGATGAGTGGGAGGTGGAGGAAGGGTAGAGGAGGTGGATGAGGGAGGAGGAGGGGGGAGAAGGATGTGGTGG
>CAUYUJ010019718.1:147153-172883 GCA_963575745.1 Prorocentrum cordatum
AGGAGGAGGAGGAGGAGGAGGAGGAGGATGAAGAAGAAGAAGAAGAAAAAAAAAAAAAAGAAGAAGAAGAGGAGGAGGAGGAGGAGGAGGAGGAGGCCAGAGACTTGCTTGGGACAGCCTGGGGCTCTCTTGAGGCCGTCTTGGACCGTCCAGGGCTCTTCTTGCGCCGTCTCGAGGCACTCTTGGAGGCCTCCTGGGCAATTTGGGGCTCTCCTGGGCTGTCTTGGGGCAACTTGGATGCTTCTTGGGCCGTCTTGGAGGCGTCTTGGGCCGTCTTGGGGCCCTCTTCGGCCGTTAGGGGACCCTCTTGGGGGCCTCTTGGGCCGTCTCGGGGCAACCTTGGGGGCCTCTTGGGCCGTCTTGGCGCGTCGGGAAGCGGAACAGGCAAGAACGCCAAAATCTGTCAAACACGTATGTGAAATCCATGGGAAGGCTGTAGGGAAGGGACAGAAGCGACGCCGGGAGGGCGGCGTATCTGACCCAGGACCCCCCCAGGGACCCCCCCCCCTGGCGGGGAAGGGAAGAAAGGGAAGGGGCTTCCCTTTGACTCAGAGGCGACGTTGTTCCGTTTCGGTTTGTACCGACACGCTTCAGGAAAAGGTTTTAGGAGAGGAGAGAAAGCGACGGGCGCAGTGGAGGAGAAGGCTGTAGGGAAGGGACAGAAGCGACGACGCTGCATGGAAACGGGAAAAAAGGAACGACGAGGAAGATGGGGCCAACAACAAAGCCTCTTCCACACGCCGACAGGGTCGGCCGATTTTTGTTCCGCCGAAGTGTCTGGTCTCCAGCTGGCACTTGCTGTGTTCGCTGCCCTGCAGGGGACAGGCGATCTTTCTCAGCTCGGAATCCAAATTTTCAGGCGTAATGTGGGCTACAGGTATCTGCATTGAGTGAGGCTCCATCGGCAGGGACTGAAGAGATGTGCGGGGAGGCGGCCTTTGCGGTCAAGCCGAGTCTAAATAAATGGCAGATCGATGTTTCCCCCCCTCTGCCAGTCCCCCCTAGCGTTGCCCCGCCCCTCAAGAAAGAGCAGGAGGAGATTCGAGGCCTGGCGCGGGCCCGAAAGCGGTTCGAGGCGGGCCCGCGGGCGACTTGCGCAGGCCAGGCGCGTGCTCCTAGGAACGAAGCCGGGCAGGCGCTGCAAAGCCAAGTCGGACAGGCACTGCAGAGAGTCAGCATGGGTCCTCACTCCTCCTCCTCCTCCTCACTCCTCCCCCTCTTCCTCCTCCTCCTCCTCCTCCTCCTATCCTCCCTCCTCCTCCTCCTCACTCCTCCTCCTCCTCCTCCTGACTCCTCCTCCTTACTCCTCCTCCTCACTCCTCATCCTCCTCCTCCGCCTCCTCCTCGCCCCTCGCCCCTCCTCGCTTCCTCTTGCGCCCCTCGCCCCCTCCTCCTCGCCCCCTCCCCCCTCCCCTCGCCCCCCGCCCCCGCCCCCGCCGTCGGACGGCCCAGGGCTCGTCTTCAGAGGCAAGAGGAGGACGGGGAGGCGAGAAGCAGGCGCGCGCGAGGGGAGAGCACGCGGGCCCTCGAACTGGCCGAGCACGGCCGCTGCGTCGGAAGCAGTTACCACCAAGCGGCCGGCACAGACGGACATGTGCACACAGGTAGAGAGATTGGGAAAGAGAGAGAGAGAGAGAGAGGACGACGACGACAACAAAAAAGGCAGAGGGACTAACCCATACATGTGCATATATGTGCACAGAGAGATGATGTGATCCATATGTGTATACACTGACAGAGAGAGCTGACAGTAAAGCAAGAGCTATATGCACGCAACCTTTAGAAATAGTTAAACCCACCTACATAGACACATACTTATAAAGAGACAGAGATATATAACAAATAATTCCAGACCGTAGCAATACATAGTTGGGGGGAACACACATCTAGATATAGGGAAGCACAAACATAGATTGGGAGAGTGCTCGAGAGCGAGGGAGTGGGCAGGGAGGGAGAGGGAGGGAGGGAGCTGTGAGGAATGTTCGCGGTGTCCACCGTCCTGATCGTAGGCATGGAGACCTTCAAATGGTCCTCCCTCCTCGAACTGTTTCGGGGAGTTCTCTACCTTGAGCCCAGTGCTCGTCACGCGTCTCCTTCCACCACATTCCGGATCGCTGCCTGCTGTTGCTGCTGGCCCCATCCGCCAGTTGTCTCTGCTTCCCCCTTCTGATCTCTCCCGTCAGTGTCCTTCCCATTCGGCCACGCTCCTCCCTCGCCGCTGTGCCATGCACTACAGACCTATTACTCAATTCTCACCCCCGCCGCTGCCCTGGTCCGGTCTCGATCCTCCCTCCAGACCGTCTGCTCCCTTCCCGCCTTCAGGCATGCCTGGGATCCCTCCTCTGGGTATTCGCGGTGGCCGTTGTGGGCCTGGCGGGCTGGTTTCACTTCCTCTTCTCTCCTCCTCATCTCTCTCTCTCGCTCCTTCCCCGCTCTTTGCCTCAGTCCAGTGCTCGTGCGCCAAACGGTGAGGCCGCATGGCTCACACCCCACGGCCGCGCACTGGCCTCCTCCGTCTCCCAGCTCGCTCCTGCTCCCTCCTCGTCTTTGATACTCCGCGGCCGTGCGATCCGTTGCGTGCTATGTCTGGCCCGGGGCACAGAGTGTGCTGCTGGCGGGTGTCTCCTTTGCCTCGTCGTCGTCGCTTCCCTCCTGTCGTCCCTCTGCGTCTCTCTTCCTCCTCTTCCTCCCGTGCGCACTTCGCCGTGGCCTGCCACGCGCCCGCCGCCCTGGCAACGCGAGGGCGGCCGGGAGCGACCATCGCAGGTTGGTTTTCCCCTCAGTCTGGGTCAGGAGATGCGGCTCGCAGGCCAGAGGGAGATCAATCACAGAAGGATTTGGAACATGTTCGCGTTCATCACCATCCTTATCATCATCATCACCACCGTCACCATCATCATAATCATCATGAACATCATGAGTATCATCATCAGCATCAGCATCATCATCATCATCATCATCATCATCATCATCATCATCATCATCATCATCACCACCACCACCACCACCACCACCACCACCACCACCACACTGCTCCTAGTGACGCTGCTGCTGGCAGGCACCCCCCATACTCACACGCCTGGACACGCATTCTCGCAGCGTCCGAAAAAGGGCCTCCTCCTTAGGAATCCAGCGTCGTGATTTTCCTCGCAGCGTGGGCGCCTGGAGGTCTGGACCCCCTCCCCTGGATAGGCTGCGCGCCCCGGGCCGTCTTGTCGCGGTCCCAGGGCCTGGCGACGGCCCCCAGAGGCCGACAGTTGCCACAAACGTCGTGATCGTTCCGCAGCGCGAGAAGTTGGGAGTCGTCCACCTTTCGGCTTCCTGGTCAATCCCTGAGATCCGACGCCGAGAGAAATACTGCAACATCGCGAAAAATCACGACCAGAGCCGCAGACCCCAGCTATGTGCCACATTGTTCGAGCATCGATCCGAAACTGAGCGAAAACGCCCGATGAGAAAAGTTGTAACGCCCCGATCTGAGGAACTTTTCTGCCTCCTCCCGTAGCTCCCCTCGGCTCCTCCCCGAACGGAGGTCTCAGCAGCCAGGAGAGGCCGAGAAGAAGCGGGAGCTGGAGGAGATCGAGCGCCTTCGGGCGGAGCGCAAGGCGGCCACACGAGCGCCGAGGAGGAGGGGGTGGATGAGGAGGACGGGGGGCCCCGAACGGCCGCCGGAGAGTCGAGTCCCGAGGCGTCTTGGTGTCCGGACGCGGCGTCGTCGACGACCCAGGCCCCCCCGAACGCTCTCGGCGAGGCGCAGCCGCTGGAAGGCATCCTGAGGCTGGAAGGCTGCCGAGAACCGACGACAACGTCCTCGAACCTCGAAATTTCGTCTCCCCTGAGCTTGGAAGTCTGGAGGCATCGTCGTCGACCTCGACAATAATGTATGATGCTGTTGCAGGTGATGACGATGATGATGATGATGATGATGATGATGATCATGATCATGATCATGATCATGATCATGATCATGATCATGATCATGATCATGATGATGCTGATGCTGATGCTGATGCTGATGCTGATGCTGATGCTGATAATGGTGGTGTGGTGATGACGATGACGATCTTGATGATGATGATGATGCTGATGATGGTTTATGTTGATGGCTTGTGTGGATGTTTTGTGCGGACTGATGGTGATGGTGATGCTGATGATGGTGGTGGTGTTGGTGGTGATGGTGATTGTGATGGTGATGATGATAATGGTGTTGTGTATGATGATGGTGTTGATAATGCCGATAAAGTTGATGTGATGGTGGTGATGATGATCCTGATGATCATGATGATGATTATGATGATGACGATGATGGTGATGATGATGATGATGGTGATGTTGATGATGATGATGATGATGATGATGATGATGATGATGATGATGATGATGATGATGATGATGATGATGATGATGATGATTGGTAGTGGTGACGATGATTGATTGTCATGTATTTTGATGTTCGGTGTTTGATGTTTGCTGAGCCTGGAAGTCTGGAGGCGTCGTCGTCGACCTCGCTGAGTCCGAGGGCCAGCGGAGCGCCGCAGGCCCACCGGGAGCGGCGCGACGCGGCCGCGGCTGGCGCGGCGGCCCCTGGAGGCGGCGCCGAGTGACGAGGCTGGTAGTCGTCGCCGCCGCCGTCGCCGTTGTCGGCGTCGTCGTCGTCGTCCTCCTCCTCGCCCTCCTCGGCGGAAGGTAAGTTTTCGAACGCTTACAGGACCCAAGGCAGTTTCCATTAGCTGCGCCTCGTGGAATGCGATCCGGGGGTGCTCGGCGTAAGGTAAGTTTTCGAGCGTTTACGAGACCCGGGGTAGTTTCCATCAGTTGCGCCTCGTGGAGAGCGATCCGGGGGCGCCAGGATCGTCACGAAAAGCCGCGGGAAAGCCGAGCTATGACCCGAAAGCCAAGCGAATTCTCCCTCATCCTCCTCACCACTGCAGCCATTTTGGCTCAAGCCATGTCCAGATCTCGTTGATATTTTCCACTGCGCACTTGGAAGTGGCGTTGCGGCGAGAGCTTTCCAACATGTCATGGCAAGGGGCGGCAGCGATGGTCAGCATGTCAGGGTGTGGGCTCGCAGGGACCCGAAATGTCGTTTCCAGAGCTTTGGATTTCGTGCACAGTACAAGCAGTGTGGATGCAAAGCCCCGCAGCATGTGCTCAATCAACAGAAAGAGCAGCCCACGTCAGAGCCACAGCCTCGTCTCCACGGGCAATGGCGCAAAAGACCTTTTCGTTGTACCTGGCCCCGCTGGGCCAGCTAGGATGGTTGGTGGTCCAGGCAGGACTGGCAGCAGGGATCGGTCGGCAGCGTCACCTCCAAACCCGAGCCCAGCGTCGACCAGATCCTAGACATCCTGGCCAAGAAGGGCGGCTTGGGAGGGGATGTCAAGGCAGGAGTCTTGGAGGAAGTCAGAATCGTTGTGGCTGCACCCGAGGCAGCTACTGTCGCGCCCACGGACCTGTCCACCAGTGCCTCCAGGATCTGATCCGTCGCAAGTCCCGCAAAAAGAAGCAGTTCGCGGCCGCCAAGGACGGGATCGCTGCGGCGGCAGAGGTTTTTGAGCAGGCGCGGGCTGATCACCAGGCGGAGGTCGAGATCCACCAGAGGCACGCAAAGTCCCTCGAGGATATCGACCAAGCCGTCAAAGACGCGCAAGCCAAGACGGTGTTCCCCGACATCGGCACCAAAGAAGAGCCAGGAAACCCAGTCTCGGACCCGCAGTTCCTTGAGATGTTCAGTAAGCTGCTGGACACGGGAACGAAGAGGTTCGGCTTCGAATTCATCGACTTCAGCAAACAAGCCACCGCCAAGACCACGGTGGTCAATGCGACGATCCGTGAGCCCACGCCTTACGAGGGCGCGTCAGCTGCTAGCGCCGCCTCTTTTGGGTCTAGTGGTTCTGGCGGGTCTGCTCCTCCTACCCAGAATTCTCCAGGCGCCATGGCTTGGGGTGCCGAGGATCCAGGCCTGTTCCAGCACCTCAGAAGTTGTGGAGTCGGTACAGACCCCACAGGTGTGAAACGCTTCATTGAAGGCTTCCAGAAGGTTTCCAAAAAGCCGCGGGTGTGACGCAGTCGATGATTTCACGCCATGGTCCAACAATTCTAACACATGGGCTTCGGCGCATATGCTGACGGAATGGATCCGCACATTCGTTCTTTCACGTGTTCTATATGCAGGAGCATTCGCTGAAGCTCGCGGAGAGGATTCAAGCGGCATGCAGGTGGTCGCCCAGACGTGGGTTACCTCATCTTCTTCCTCTTCCAGCTATTTGCAAGGGTATAGGGAGCACAGAGAACAGCGCCGGATGCGCAGTCTCATCGAGGAGAATGGCACTCCCCACTCCCTGCTCGTCGGAGTTGATACCACCCCACAGTTTTTCGGCTATGTGTACCAACATCGGTTGTGCGTTGCCTCTCTGTTATGTTCGGCTTACCTCACCACCAGCATTGGCTTCAGCGGCGAGAACCTAGATCGCCTCGACGGCATCATCGCTTTCATCGGCAAGCTCAAAGGACCGCGGCCTTTGTTGGAAGATTGGAACATGCTCGTGGATGAATCGGAGGAAGGGGCCAGGCATGTTAAAGGTTGATATCTTCCGACCATGGAGCCGACGTGCGCGGCCAGGGAGATAGACTTCGGCATCGACTCTAACGCGATCGCCCCTTTTGCTTCCAAAGTTGAAGCAGCGCAGGGCTCTACGGCCACGACGCGCATGCCCATCGCCATCACTTTCTCGGGCTTCGTCGGGGAACGCTGGATCGAGAGCAGTGCGTCCTCAGAAGTTTCCCATCGAGAAGCCCCTTTCCCAGGTCGACCTGTTCCTGTGGCATAGCCTGATGAGTGGGTCTGGAATGTTGGTCGGCAGCGGCCTCAGGATCCTGGATCGGCGCGCAAGTGTCGGCCGGGCAACGTCGAGTCTCACCTGGCCCGGCTGCGCGACGCCAAACTCGGTGCCGCCGCGGCTGGACAGGGCGCGGCGCGGGCCCGGGGGGCGGTGAATGCGGCGATCAGGACGGCTTGGAAGCAAGACGTCAGGGAGGGCCCCCCCCTCGCGCGCTGGCCGTGGCCCCCCTTCCCCTCGGCCTCCGCTCGGCAGCCTGCAGGCAGCAGGCGCTCACCTACTTGCGAATTTCAATCGCTTGGCCTTCGGGGGGCCCGCCATCGGCGCGGGCCGGAGCATCCCCGGCGTCGCCTGTCTTTGATTAGGGGGGCGGGCGCATTGCAGGCGCGCGATAGCGAGTCTAGGAGCGCCAAGTGAAAGGCGAGGGCTTAAGAAGCGGCCCCCGAGTTGAGCGGCCGCGCGGTGCATCGTTGCGCCCGCGAGCCCAGCCAGGTCTTCGCCCCCCGGGGGTGATAGCAAGCCACCGACGCCAGCGTCGGGCCTGCAATCGGTTGATCTTCTTCGGGAGCAACGGGGGCCGCCGCGGATCAATCCTCGGCGAGATGGCGAAGCGCATCCTCGGAGCTGCGGCCCAGGTGTGGGCCGCGACGCTCTGTCTGGCGCGGACTGCGCCGTTGGCCCGCGGGGGCCGGGCGTTTCGGGCCCGCCGGGCCCCTAGGGCGCGCCCCCTGGAAGGGCCAGCGAATTCCTCGACAGCGCCCCGCAGTCTGATCCTGCTTGGGCAGGGCTAGGCCAGAGCCGCCTTCATCCGCATCAGCTGCTCCGGCTGCCAGTCTCTTTATAGCGGGCATTCGTCGACGCTCCCCCAACTAGGGAAGTCGATCCCGATGCTCTGGACCTGGGCTCCTGATTTTTCCCCTGGGAAGCCTGCGCCTGCGGGCGGGGCCAGACCCATTGCGCCGGCCTCGGCCTGGGGCGGGTTCGGTCCAGGCCCGGGCAGCCCGTGGCCAGAAAGCGGGAGCTCCCCCTGGACAACTCGGCAGTCTGGGTGCCCTCGGGCCCCACCTAGGATCGCGCGAGTCATTTTCACAACAGCATGCAGATTTTGCGCGCGCCAGAAGCTTCCATGCAGCGAGTGGCCTTCTCGATTTGTCTAGATATTATGAGCGCATCTCGCGCGCTGACTTTTTGCGTGCAAGCGCGGCCCACAGGCTTCCCAGTTGCGCTCCTCAGGTGTTTGCGCCCCAGCTACCGCTTGCCTCGCGCGTTGTCTGGGAGTCGATAATTTCGGAGCCCGCGATTGCTAGCGACGCTGTCGCCGCCTGGCGCAGCGGCGCCCTGGCCCTCGCCCAACTGCCCGGCGCAGCGGCGCCCTGGCCCTCGCCCAACTGCTCGTGCACATCGTGGTAAACAAGTTACATTTGGATTGTCCTCAGGTCAGGTTCCAGAATTGAGTCGACGAGCTTCTGTTGCAGATAGGAAGCAGGGCCCAAGTGCTCGAGCGTTCCCCAGCGACCATGATGGACCCTATTTCTGGATTGCAAAGCAAGCTTCTCAGGGTCAACTGGGACAAGACTGGGTATGACCACCGCGCCCGATCTCGACCGGGTCCGAGGTAGTCGCTGGGATTTGCACCAACCAGCGCACGCTGGCATGTCGGTGTCCAGGGACTGACGCAAACAGCGGAGGCCCTAGGTCTGCGCTGGAACGACGCGTCTAGCCGAGGCCACGGAAGCCGTTCAGCGCGTCGCGCAATTAAGAGGAGCCGGCGCCAGTGTCAGCACGATAATGAGGGTCTCCCACGGCGACGGCGGCTTGGGTTTCGGCTGTCACTGGCACTTCCAAGCGGAAGTTTCGCTCGCTCCGCCTCGCCACCCTTCGCGCGGAGGGTAGAGCGCCCCCGGCGACCTCGGCGGCCCCGAGGCTTCCACGTCGAGGGCGCTCATAGGGATCCGACTGTGGCTCACGCAGTAGAATTGGCAAAGAATTGGGCTCTCTCTTGTTTCTCAGCTGCCTGGGTTAGGGCTTCTAGAGGCCTGCTTGGAAGCCGCCCGCGGGATCCTCTCCTGGCCTCGGCGCTGGTCTCAAGTCGTGGACCCAGCTCAGGCAGAGCGGCCTTCTCAGGCCTTTTGCGGGGCCTCCCTGTCCAGCGCCACTGTCTACAGCGGCGCGTTCCATGGTAGGTTAAGTTCGACTCGGTTTTCTCTTGGGTGCGTCATGGATCTAGCCCGACACTCAGCGCTTGCAGCCTCTGGATCTCACTTCCACAAGTGGCCCCCGCTGCTGCTGCTTGCCAGGGTGGCCATGCGTTCGCTTGTGGGAGGCAGCCGCTGGCCTCAGGCCGCCTCCACTTCGCGGCGAAGCCTGGCATGATTGCTCGGATAACTGCGGAGACCGCGGGACTACTCCATCGCTTCTACCTGCGCCCCAGACTGTTTGAGACTCGCAGAGGGCGTTGCTCACCCCGCGTCAAGCAAGCTGCTAGCTTAGTCAGAGGGCTGAGTGAGTACGTTTGTGATGTTTTCGCGCTGTCTCTGGCCAAGTCCAGAGTTTGTCATTCCCCTTTGCGAGGCGCCCGAGGAAAACTAGCTGAGGTTTGTTAGAATGTTTCCTGGTTGGAATTTTTTAGGGCAAGCCTTCGTCGACGGGGGGCGCTTTCAACGCGGCCCATACTGGGCTAAGTAGAGTTGGATGGGTCGTCGCGGCTGTCGACCGCGCGGGCCAGCTCAAGGCGGCCACGCACGGTGTTGCGCCAGTCTGGTTTGCTCACTCCCAGGTCGCCAGAGACGGGGGGGACTATGCGTTCCATATGTTGAATTACCACTCTGAGTGGAGTGACGAAGACCCGCTCGAAATTGTTGGCGATTGCGCTGGTACGGTGGAACGCGCGCATGACTCAGGAGCTGCCCTGACTTCCCCCACGTAACCCCAGGCGTCACTCCTGGACCCTGGACCATTTAGTGGGACAGCATCGGGCAGAAGGCCCGAGTTTGCAAGGTCAAAGCGCACCAGTCAGTGAGAGATGCTAGGACGGATCAGGATCTGGCTCGCTCGAGGAAAGACAGCGGCCGGCAAGCTCGCCCGACAGGAAGCTCTGCTGTGGGGCATAATCAGGGGGTAGGCCCCTGCTTCTTTTAAGATGTAACAAAATTGTTCGAGACTGCGTCCCGCGGGACGGCCGCGCCCAAGCCGCTTCCGGGGGGATCGAGCAGCCCGGCTCGCACGGCATCGCATGCACAGCAGACATCGAGCTCGAGGATGAGATTCCGCAGGCGTCTTCTCAGCTGTGCCAGGAAGAGGGGGTGCGCCTTTTTTGATGGGAGTTCCAGGGCTGCGGGGGCTGCGGCGCCTCCGTTTCCGCCCCCTCCGCCGCCTCCTCCGCCTGAGCCCAGTGAGTTCCCCCAAGCCTCTGGGCCCGGGGGAAGTTCCGAGGACATTCTGCTGTTGAGGCCGAAGTCCAGGCCGAGTGTGGCGATAGGCTTCCTGATCTGTTGTTCTGCAAGTTTTGCCGTGCCTCAGCGCATCAACATGCGCGAGGGGGCCCGTTGGACATTTCAAAGGGATCCCCTCACGCGGGATATAAGACCCAGAGGTCTCGACTCAGTCTGGGTCTTTTTCCCAGGACAACCTGGGCAGGGCCGCCGCCTGGGCCAACGCAGGAGATCAAAACTGTTTGGGGTCCTTCGCTGGGCTGTGAGCCCTCGGGAGGGGGCGGCTGGTGGGGCGTCGGGCCCCAACGCTGATGCTGTGGAGGCCCCCCCCTGCGACGGCAGCTGCCCGGCCGTCTAACTCGCCCATCGTCGACATTCCATCGCTCACTGTCCTACAGATTGCCAGGCTGCACGGTTTTGAGTCCCCTGAGGCGCTTGTTGCTTGGGAGAGTGACCAACGTAGAAGAGACAGTACTTCTGGTGAGTGGGACGAGGAGGTCGAGTAATCTGCCACTTTTGGTTTCCTCCTCTTCTCCCCGTCGAAAACTCCGGAACAGATCGACGTCGCCGCCGTCGTCGTCAAGGTTGGGTGAGGTTGTTCGCCATTCTCGGCCTCTCGGGGGCCCGGACAGGAGGTCGATCTGGGGGCGAAGGGCTGCTCAGGATGGGCCCTGGGAGGGGTCCGCGGGCCGATCTTGGCGGATCTCGATTTGGTCGGTCGTCGTGGACAGGAGGAGGAGGAGGAGGAGGAGCAGGAGGAGCAAAGATCCCGCTCCGGCTCCCTGTCTATCTCTCTCTCTCTCTCTTGTTGCAGCTCTCTGCCCCACTCGCCGCATCCCTACCTTGTTTCCCCCCGCCTGCTCTCCATGTTCTCTTCTCGTCCCCATCCTCCATCTTTTTTTCTCCTTCGCATACTGTCGGATCGAGGTGTAAGACCGAGGTCGGTTCGGGGAGGGTACCCTAATGTTTTTCGTGTTTGTTGGATGTTCTTGTGCATCCTGGGAGACGGCACCCGTGAATGTTCCTGCAGTTTGGGCCGGCCGGGGGTCTCATGTTCTTGAAGGATGTTCTTGTGTCCTAGGTCCGACTGTACTCTCCTCCTCGTCTCTCCCTCCCTTCCTCTTGCTCGTTCTCAGCTTCAGCCTCGTCCTCCCTCCTCGCCTCCGTTGCCCACCTTCGGGCGGTTCCATGTAGGTACCCAGTCTGCCGACGAACGCATCGGAGGTCGAAACGGATTGGCTCTCAATTTGTGTAAGCGGTCCACAGTCGCAGTGATTTGGCTTGCGTGTTTGCAAGTCTCAAGCGAGAGACCCATGTTAAAAGGGAGCCGCCAGCCGTCCACGTAACTGATACTCAGTTTAGAGTTGGGGGTCGTACGGTTTGAGGAAGCATGTTGTGAGATCTAATCGAGCGAGCTTGCGTTTCAGAGAACTGAACGCGCGCGGCGCTAAGGTGAGGTCAGAATGTTTTTTTTTTTTGTTTTTTTTGTTGTTTTTTTTTTTAATAATAATATAAAAAAATGTTTCCCCCCCCCCCCCCCAAAAAAAAAAAAAAAAAAAAAACTCACTTGCCTCCATCCTCAAAGCTGTTGGCAAGTTGGGTAACGAATGCGCACGGACCTAAGGCGAGAGCCGCATGCTGGAACCTACCAGCTTGCCCTGTTGGTTGGAAGTTGTTAGAAAGATGCGCGCGGCGTGGCGTTAAGGCGAGAGCCGCATTTTGGAAGCCACCAGGCCTGCATCTGTCCAACTGCCGGAAATGCCAAAAACGAGTGCGCGGGGCGCTGAGGTTAAGGAAGGAATCGCATGTTGAAATCCGCCAGTCCTCCATCCTTGTAATTGTTGGACCTTTTTTCCCTTGGATAGTAAACAGTATGGACGTATCAAGCGCAGCGCCTGGTCTGGCCTACGGAATTGTCTGGTAGTGCAGCAGAGTGGGCGATCATTGGGGACAGCCCTTGTTGAAGTGGCGGGCGAGGGCGGCAAGGGCAATCAGCGACGAGGAGCAGGGCAGAGATAAGGGGAGGATGGGGCGGGAAGGGACGACGGGGAGAAGTGATGGGACACAGCGGGAGAGACCGAGAGGGAAGGGGGAAACGAAAGGTCAGGCGGAGCAGGCGGGGCCATGCGAGGCGGGCCTGGGAGGAAGAGCCACCAGCGGTTGGGGCCGCCCCTCGCGACGGCGGCCGCCGCCCCGATCGCGGAGTGCCGTGCTCGAGACCGGGGCAGCGCCTCGCAGGCTCGAAGCCCCCATGGGCCTCCTCTCCCCCGTCTCCCCCTTTTCCTCATCAGTCCTCCCCCCTCTTCCCCGCTTGCACTTCCTCCTCTGCTGCCTCGTGATTTCTGGTCATGGGCCGCTCGCCCTGCTGAGCCTCCCGTTTTGCCCCAAGGAAGGCGATCGCGGTTCGGTCGCAGCCCGCCTGGCCTCCTCTCCCCCCTCCCCCTGCCAGTTCACAGCTACACATTATGAAAGATCTCCCGCCCTCTCTGTGCATAGTTTTTTTTCACTCAGGATTTCAAATGTTCTTTCTTGCGTGTTTGTTCCATCCGATCTCTTTCGGTCCTTCAAAACGGTGCTCGCGCTGCAGCGCTGGCCACATTTTCGCGCTTCTGGTTCTTGATAATCGCGTTCCCGCTATAGCGGTGGTCCCATTGCCGCGTTTATGGTCTTTCCGCATGGCGTTCCTATTGCAGTTGGTTTCATTGCCGCGTTATCGGTCCTTCCGAATGGTGTTCCCGCTGCAGCGCTAGCCTCACTTCCTCGTGTTCGGTCCTTCCGAATGGTGCTCACGCTGCAGCGCCGACCTCATCTCCAAATTGTCGGTCCTATACCATGGTTTTCTGGCTGCGTCGTTCACGCAGCCATGGTATGCAACTGAATGGTATATTATGCATCGTTATTCTGGGATTCCATGCCTTGCTCTGAAATTTTGAGATGTGCATCGTTGGGTGCCATGCTATGGCATGCAATGCTATGCTATGCTATGTACTGTTCTGCGGCGCCGTGTCGCGCGCTGCAATGCTATAATATGCAATGTTTGACTACGCAATGCTGTGCCATGCTATGTATCGTGGGCCATTTGGGGACCGTTGTCCTCTCCGACATCCGGCTGTGCGCAATGGTAAGGGATGGGAGGGCGGGATAGGACGTCAGGTATGGCGCGAGCGCGCCTAGCTTGCCTTTTCCTTCTCTCTTCCAGTCGACCCCCTCTTGCCCCTTTCCTCTTCCTTCTCTGGCATCGCGAATTCTGATCTTGGGCCGCTCCCCCAAGGGGGTGATCGTGACTCGGTCGCCCCTCTTACAGCCCGTGAACTTCTTCCTCCTCTTCCTCCTCCTCATCCTCTTCCTCTCCTCCTCCTCCTCCTCATCATCATCATCATCATCCTCCTCCTCGTCCTCCTCCTCCTCTTTCTCTTCTCCTCCTCCTCATCCTCCTCCTCCTCCTCCTCTTCCTCTCCTCCTCCTCCTCCTCATCATCATCATCCTCATCATCCTCGTCCTCCTCCTCCTCTTTCTCCTCTCCTCCTCCTCCTCCTCCTCCTCCTCCTCCTCCTCCTCCTCCTCCTCCTCCTCCTCCTCCTCCTCCTCCGCCTCATCGTCCTCATTTTCCTCCTCCTCCTCTTTCCAGGAAAGCCAACAAAAAGCTCTGGAGCCGTCGGCCCCCGTGGCACAGGCCCCCTCGGGCCCCCGCAGCTCGCGACCGCCCCCAGCGCCCTTTGGAGGCGGGCAGCGCCCCACGGCGCCCCTCCGGCCGCTGCGCTCGCCGCGCACCCTGCGCGCGCGCGGGGGGGCGCGCCCACGTGTGCAGAGGAGCCGGCGGAGCGGCGGCAAGGCGTGTGCGGCAGAGAAGTTCCCCTTGCCTCCTCTTCCTCTCCTCCTCCTGCTGCTCCTCCTCATCCTCCTCTTCCTCTTCCTCTTCCTCCTCCATCCTCCTTGTCCTCATGTTTTTCATGTTTCTCCTGTTGTCCTTCTTGTCCTCGGTATCCTCCTTGTCCTCCTTGTCATCCTACTCTTCTTCCTGTTCCTCCTCCTCCGTTCTCTTCCTTGTTCTGTTCTCCTCCTCCTACTTCGTCCTCCTTGTTCTCTCCGTTCTCTTCCTCATCTTCTCCTCCTCCTCATCCTTATCCTCATCCTCATCCTCATCCTCATCCTCATCCTCCTTCTCTTTGCTCCATCCCCCCTCGTCCTCCGCTTTCTCCTCCTCTTCCCTCCTCCTGCCAGTTGAGCGCCCCACTAGTCTGACTAGCCATCGAGTTCAATCAGAAACGCAATCCAGACATGTTGATGTTTTTTTCTCCGTCTTGTCTTTTTTCCCCCTCGTCCTCCTGCAGTCAGCCGCCACCGTTCCGTCGGGGAGAATGTTGTGCAGTGCGGCTGCGGCGCACAGCCGATCTCTCGGGCGATGATCGTTCCAGGCGGCTATGAACAGGAAGTTCAGTGGTTCTCGGGACATTCTGGGCGGCCCAGCGGGCTCGAAGAGATCCCATTCTTCGTCGTCGTTTTTGCGTCGATCGTTGAGTTTGGGCGAGCGGCGTGCGTTGCCAGCTGGCGATCACACTTACAGCGGTCTAGCGGCCATGCGGATCCAGGGGGGGATCCTCCCCCAGACCAAGTATGCACACGCAATGTGTACACGGAGGAAAGTGCAGCAGAAGTTGGAGCGAACGATGGACGTTTTTTGCCTGTCAAAGACAGCGCTCGTCCACCCGAAATGCACTGGTCTGTCACAGCCAGCAACGAAAAGCAATCGAACAGTGGCCTCCGTCACAGTCAATAACGGTTCCTTCAGTAGACGACAGCGGCGTCCACAACAAAGCGACATAGCTCCTGGAACAGACAACAGCGGGTTCCGCATAGAAAAACGGCTTCCGCATCAGACAACGGTTTTGTAACAGACTCCGAAGTTATGCGACGTCACGGACGGCAGACAGTTTCGCAACAGATACCCGACGTTTTCGCAACAAACATTCGACGGCTTAACAATATACACCCGACTGCTTCGCAACATGATTCGGAGGCGCCGACACGTTTTGAACAATTGTAAATCAAGCATTGTAGATTTTGTGTGTTCACACCCGCGCAAGCAATCTGCCCAACATAGCGATTTGATCAGATTCGCTGTATTATGTAATGTTAAGTTTGCTCCGTTACATATCCCATTCGTCCCACTCTCAGATCCGCAAGGCTGGCAGCACATGTTTGTCCCGACCTGTGATGTCGGAGAATGAATTTTGAAGATAAAATGTGAGACATTTATACAAGATCAACCGGCGTAGGATGAAAATGATAATGCAAGGCAAAACCGATAAAGGAAAGAACCGGGATTGGAGAAGGAAGCAGCACATATATTTTGTTGGAATTGGAAAAGCAACCGAAAGGAACAAGATCAAAGAAGAAACGGGGGGGCGAACTGAAAATTGGCGGGATCCGGAATAGGACGAGGGGGAACCCAAATTATTATTTGAATTGTTCGTAAGGCGATAGAAGTACAAGCAATAATAATGATGGAGGCTTCTTGGAAAGGGCCCAACTGACAATGACGGCGCGACTTATATTTATGTTAGCTCAAGTGTGTTGCCATGTATGGGGGGCTAAGGTATACTAGTGTGGGGAAGGCAATTTATTTCTCTGAAGATGTATTGTCTTATTCCGAAGCGGCTCTGGTTTTTGCCAGCAGGGGTTCGTTGGGGAACCGATCAACCGTATGGTTAATGTGGATTGGGCGCTATGCTGTTTTGTTTGCAGCCTCGCCGCGTCGACGGCTGGAAGCGTTCTGGGGTATATTTCATTTCAACCACCAAGTTTTTCGATGGCGCGTCCCGTCCTGCTTCCGAAATGGCTGCGCAACAGAAGTAGCGAAAGAACGGTTACCTGTCCTACCGGCTGGGGCGTTCCTGTCTTTTGCACAGGTGTAACACGTGCATTGTTCATAAAATATTCCGAATTTCGCGCTTGTTGGACCGGGTTAGTCAAGCCAGCTTATGTCGCGTGCTTGCACATCTCAGGGACATGGGTAGACCTGAGGTCCGCCATCGCCGGAGGCCTGGGCACTCGGGCCACCCGAGGGCTGAGGCGTGCCCTCTTCACGCCACATGTGCCTACGGATTGTCGAGCGACAGGCTCGCACACCCATTGCATCATAGATAGCGTCCTTAGACGGAACTTGCGGAACGATGGCGTCGTGCAAAAAAATATCGTCCATGCATGTTCGGGTTTGTTTGCAGCTTTGGTGCATACGTCTGTGGTTGGCACTACGGTGCAAGGTGGAAAAATAAGGCGCCGCAGAAAATCAGAGGTGTGTGTGTGTGTGTGTCCATAAAGGGTGGTGTTTTAAAAAGTTGTGTAGCGTATTCGACTATATGTCTTGGTTAGAAGTTTGTGTCATGCATGCGTGGGGTGGGTGCAACATGCGACGCATGCTAACATTTTACGCTCAGCTTCACTAAGCCATGCTGGATTGCAACGAGTACAATCATCAGGTGCCGAAGTAGGTGGTTGACGGGGTACAAGCAATCCAATTGGTACCAGCACTAGCGCGGTCATCGTTTGTGAGGGTAGCTTGAGGTAGCACTTCAACGAACTATAGCGCATGCTGTTCTGAACCAGTACGTTGATTTGCCCCGCAGGCAGCAAGAGCCAGTGTGCCAGCTGGCTGCGGCGGCAGCGGATTCCGTATCCGAACAATGGTTTCGGTATTCAAACAACGGTTTCCATATCCATTCACACCGGTTTCGGTATAACCAGTTTCCGTATCCACCCACATTTGTTTCCGTATCAACCCACACCGGTTTCCGTATCTACCCATATCGGTTTCCGTCTTCACGCCCACCGGTTTCCGTATCCACCCACATTGGTTTCAGTATCCACCCATATTTGTTTCCGTATTTTTCCACATCGGTTTCCGTATCCATCCACACCGTTTCCGTATCCACCCGCACGGGTGTCCGTATTTTTGTCATTAGTTTCCGTATCCAATCACCCCGGTTTCCGTATCCATTTTGATTGGTTTTCGTATCCAAACACGCACTAGTATCGCGAAAATCACACAAATTCGTTTTCATAGAACCAGGTGCCCAAAACATTAGTAAAACCAATGATTTGGGCCTTTTCGCCGAGGCCGTTTTGGATGCCCCGACCGCTCGCGGAACGCCCCGTCCAGGTCCAGGGGAAGGGGAAACCCTTCCCCGAAGGGGTTTCTGGCTCAAGGCCTGACTCAAGGGGCTCAGGGGTTCAGCCCTCAGGGCTCGCTTTCTCCTTATCCAACCATCATGGTTACATGTTTCATTCTTTTGCCCACTTGCCACATTTCCGATATTGTGTTTATTTCTCTCTCGTGCTGTCGGTTGTGTTTGTTCGGGGGAGCGTAAGACCCGGGTTTGCCGGGACTCGGGTTCGCCATCGTTTTTTGACGACCGCGCCTCGGATTTTGACGAGGAGGAGGTTCGTGGGATGTCTGCAGCGGGAGGCCTCGTCAAAATGCAGGCTCGGCCTCGTCATTTTTTTGACGACCTCGTCGGGGATTTCCGAGTCCCCCGTACCCGAGTCTTACGTCTCCCCGATTTGTGACGACGGGGTGGGTCAATGGCATGGATTTTACAACAAGCGGGGCACGCCCCGTGGGAGAGGGTTTGGGACGCAGGCGTTGCCGTCTACGCATGGGTTTCTCCAGCAGTTTCACGTTTGTATGTTGTTGCCGCAGCGTTCCCGACAGAATGCAAACAAGCAGGCATTCACGTAGCGATGGTGTGCTCTGGCTACCCGCATTCATCTGACACCTGGATTTGGGCCGTTTGCCCTAGGATGGGGGTGGTTGGTAGTAGGCATCCTCATTGGCATCATGGTGACGACAATTCCGTTTTTCGCCCGGAGGACCATGCAGCTGTCGACGTCGAAGGTTATCGACCAGGAGAGGCACGACCTTTTGGATCACATTTGGATTCATGGGAGGCCAGCCCTGCAAGAGTTCGCCCGCATAGCGGAGATTTCGAAAGTGGCGCTTCTCTAGAAGATTGTGGGCATTGCGCCTACCAGCCGGGCGGTCCCGGACACCATATTCGTTGACAGCCGCATGGACGATCAACAAGGAGATGGTGGAATCAGCTATGCCTTTTTCTACATGCATCCCGCCAAGATCCTCCATATGCATCTTGCTTCCCACGGTCGAACGCATGTCAGCACAATTGGTATTCACGAACAGTTGGCGTGCGACAGCCACTACTGTTTACAACGTTTATTCCGGCGCCCCCGTGCAATAATTCTATGTTCCCGAGTGGTTTTCGAATACGGCATCACCGATTCGTGTGCAATACCATATTACATTTTATGACATTGAGTATCATTACGGCCTTGGTCACATCATACAATATGTGCGCTATTTAAGACATCAACGGCGTCTATGGCAGCGGATCCGACCTTAACTCCCACCACGGTAGGCGCCCACAGGTGCGCAAATGACGGCACTACTGTTGGCTGTGTACTAGCAGCGTCGATTACATAGACTACAAGATCAACTATTATCTGCTCGTGCCATCCGCATTGGGCGGGCGAGCAATCTTGGCATCTTGCGGTCGACAGACGTTCCGTTAGTACCAGAACAACAGCCACTTCAATTTTTCATATCCGTGCTCTACGACGATGAGTTTCTCCTCCCGACGCCGACGCACGACGGCGGCATTACAAGGGCATAAGATGGGGAGCCCAGGAGGCCGGACGGGGAAGATCAACATGCGGATTCCACGAGAATGCGACCTGGAAGCATGGTGCCCGACGATTTCCCCGTGCTTCTTGGGGCGCTCCACATGGTAGGAATTCTGGCGACTTCAGCACAGGCAGCGAACACACAAACGATGCCAGGAGCTCTCCAAGACGAGCCCATTTCGCACCGCAAGAAGTTCGGGGAGCATATGGTCAAACGACGCATTCCATTATTCTACATGAGGGACAAAATATTACGATGGGCGCATCAAACGATCTGTATTACCTACAACAATGAAACTGGGCACCCAAATATTGCGATAATTAAAAAAGCGAAACAAATCGAGAAACTAATCCGGAAAATTCAGACATGCAATTCGGATTATATCTTCCAGCGGATTTATATTTATGATGGGCCGCATGCTGCGCCCGAAAGAACTACTTCTTTCAATTCGTTCCCGCGGAGCCCGTGCACCTAGTTGGGCAAGTCTGGCGGATTCATTACGGACAAATTTGGCCAAAATTGGCAAAACCAAATTACGATGATGCATGGGCCTTTACCAAACGATCAAGACAGCGAACATGGAAAATAATTGCAGGAAGGCGTAGTATGTCGGAAATTCCGAGATTTCCAGCTGTAGTTGCTCTCTCTGGTCAGGCCCTAGCAGCTTGGCGGATGAATTTGTGCATACGCCAAACTCGGGGAGTCACGCCCCCGCGCTGCCAGTGGGCCATTTGGGCCGCCCGTGCTGGCCGCTCGTGGCCAGTGGGCATCAGCAGCCTGATGGATGAATTGTGCATTCACCAATTGTTGTTGGCTGCTTGAGCCACCCATTTCGGGGTTTCATTGCGGCCGTTCGGGCCTACCCAATTGTGGAGTGTGTGCGATGTGCATTGCGCCCAGGTGCACTATTGCTCGCCCGCTTCGGGTCCACACTTTCGGTCATCCGATCCCGGCCAGCTCTATGAGGGCAATTTGTTTCGTGCTCTTCATGGGCACTCATATAAGTCGGGCGCACTTGCGCGCCCCACTCTCCCGCCTTTGATGCGAATTTGCTCTTGGCCGCCGCTCTCACGTCAGCGATGAAGAATGGTTGTGGTAATTATTGATTGCCTCTGTACCCTGGCAAGCTGCAAAATAATGTCTTCATGCTCATCTTCCTCCTCCTCTCCTCCGTCCTCCCGGCGCGCATTTGGCGCGTCCTGGCCGGTTTGTGCGCGCATTTGGTGTTCAATTCTCACTGCTGGCGCGCATTTGGCGTGTTGTTGCTCCCGCCCTCTTTTCTTGCCCACGCACATTCTGCGTTCGGTTGCTTCGTTCGTCCGGCGCAATTAGAACGCATGCGTTGTGGGCTGTAAAGCAAAATCAATAATTTGCCGAGGCGCAGCCAGCACGGAGCGCATGCGAGATCAGGGGTGCGTTTCGTGCGCACATTTCCCCGGAGGTCAAAAAATGCAGATCGCCCCCTCGATGCTGGAATCAATCGTCAGAAGCCAGCGAAGATTCGATGCATCATTTTTTTTTTGTTCACCGCGCAGCGCCGCACACACACCTCCAAGTGCCAATCGCTAAGCGGGACTGGGGTGAAAAAAAAGTTTCTGCGTAGCCCGGGGGTGGCTAAGCAGACAAAGAGGAGGAGGAGGAGGAGGAGGAGGAGGAGGAGGAGGAGGAGGAGGAGGAGGAGGAGGAGGAGGAGGAGGAGGAGGAGGATCAGAGGACCTCCAAACCAGCCAGGCCGGGGGCCGGCTCAAGGGAGGTCGTTGGTAGGTCTCCGGGGTCATGTAGGACCAGGTGTGCCACTGATCGTTGTAAAGCAATACCAAGTAAACCCCACCAACGATGGGGAGAAATCGGCACCTTCTTCTGGCAAGGGCGGGTACTATTTGAATACATTGGTTGCCCCATCGTCCATACACCTCTGATCCCAAGCACAATAGAGCCCCAAGTCCTGAATCCACCACTTCCCTGTAAGTGCTGTTGTTTTCGTTTTCTGCCCTTTCTAGTAAACCACCACTCTGATTGCTTGTGCCCGCCCGAGCGGCTCCCGTCCTTTGAATAGGGGAAACCACTGTGATATCACAAAACAGCGGTAATCCGCGCGCCACATTCGTGCAAGGGACGATGAGGTCGAGTCGTCTCGAGTTTCCTGCGGGTACGGGAACATGCGTCGTGCTTAGGGTGCGTTTTACGTTCCGATCAGGTATAAGCCCCCCGCCCTCTGTAAAGACCTGGCGCCAAGCTGCGACCATCCAGGTATGCCGAGAATTGAGGCGACCATACGTGTTATCCGTCATTCGAGAATGGCCGTGCGGGTCCCCTCCCTCGAATAATACACCAATTCTGAGTCGCCGTCGCACAGCACAAGATGTAGTTGCGTTGTCCATGGTTGAACCATCTGTGGTTGGACACATTGTTAACCAAATTGCCGCGTAGGACCCCATACATGATCGTAGCCGTGCTTTTCCTGCCGTAGCTGCATTCGCCCGGGCCTGCGGCCCCCCGCCTAATTCACACAACACCGTCCTATATGCTTGACGTAGTACGCCTGAAGACGCATGGAATTGCCATCCGTGAGTCCACTCACCTAGAGCAAGTGGCATTGGGGGAGGCGCAAGTGGCGAATTATCGACCGCAAGTGTGCCCCAGAGAGGTCTGTCGTTCCAATTGGCATTGTCACGGAATCGGCCAGCCTCTTCAGCGGCGCGGAGGCAATCGGGTTGAGCCCCCGGTACCAAATCTTGAGCGTCGTCCAGGTTTGTGAAGTGGAATAACATACCTCGGCCGATCGTCGGAAATCTTAGGATAAGGTTCCGCAGCGAATCCGCCCAACTGGCCCAGTACGCAGCTGACGACAGGAGAATTGAGTCCCGCAACCCAAGACCGCCGTAACGTAACGGCAGTCTAGTTTGTGCAACCCATGTGTCGTAGTGTACATCGTGTAGGTCCGGGTCCCACTCGTCGGGTCCACAAATACCGAACAGTTGCCGAAACGTGTCTAATACATTCGCGTCGTGAGCAAGTGCTGCTGTTTTGGACGCGTGCGGCGGCGTTGTGCGCAGCAAGTGGTTGAGGCGTGGTACCGCACAGAAGTATAACAGTAGCCAGGCGCATTGGAGGGAAGGGAGCTTAGGTAGGAATTTAAGTAGCTTCTCCTTCTCCTCCACTAACGCCAGGCCAAATCCTACCACACATGCGGTTGTTCCAAGCGGAACCCCGAGTATGCGCATCCCTTTGTTCTGGTGGCGGGCGGTCGTGTACCCAAGGGTTGTTGTCGCTCCTCGCCGCAAGTCCTGGGGGGCAAGGGTTGACATTTTTACTCCAGGCGGCCAATTTTCCGATGTTGACGTCGATGCGACACACATTACGCAAGGTACCACGTACATCGTCGAAGATGGCGGCCGCATCCGCGGGAGCGCAAATGATGTATATGTCGTCCAAATATGCGATGATTTCCGCTCCTGCCGGCAACCTGGCCCGAAGTTGTCTCAAGGCAGGGTCCAATGCTAAACAGAACAATGCGGGCATGAGGGCATCCCTTTGTTCCCCGCCGTCGCCTTGGGTGATTGTGTGCATGACGCCCCGATTGTTTCGCCATTCGAATTGAGATGGCACGGCATACCACTGCCGTACGAATGGTACCAATTCGTGTAAGGACCCATGTGCCATCAATTGTTCGAACATACGGGCCCGACACACATGATCAAATGCCCCCACACCGTCCATGCTAAGTACTACCTTATCCGGGTCTGCGTCGGTCAGATATTGAATAAGGTGTATTGCTGCATCTGTCCCACTTCGGTCGTGTAACCCGAAATTGAATGGCCAAATTGCGGTTTTGAGGGCGTCATGGTATTGTCGTGCAAGGGTTTTCGCCACCAACCGCCTGAATGTGTCTCCTGCTGAAATGCCGCGGACCCGGGAATTTGGCTTCAGTATTGCAGTTAACGACGAGAAGAGCATGGCATCCCGAACACCCGTAGGTATCTCCGCCCGTGCCACCCGCTGATCGACTTCATGTAGGGCGTCCAATGTCGTGTCGTCCTCCAAGCATGGTTTGAAGTATTCGTATCGCGCGCCCCACAGGCCACCACTGAGCCCTTTTCTGTGATCCCCGCAGCGCAGTCGCAAATATATTTCTGTCCAAGTGGATTGGTTCCGCGGGGGCGAATTGAGGAAGATTATTTGGTAGATCTCCTGATGGTTCTTCTGGGCGTAGCCTTCGGTCTGTGAGCTCAGCATAGGTGTTGTCGTCTCCGGGTGCAAGTCCGTTGGAGGATATCACCCGAGCTGCATGGCTGAGTTCTCCTTGTTTGATAAGCGAAATTATATTCTCGATTTGCTTTGCCTCCTTCGCGCTCGCATTGTCGTGCTGTCGTGCTCCAGTGCTGTCGGTGGTCGGGATTGTTTGCTCCGCAAGCCATAGCAGTTTGTCCCAATCCCCAGAATCGAATAAAGCGATACGTCGTCTGAGCATCCGCTCCCCAGATTTCCCACCATGCGTCGTGTATTTTCGGCCCCGCGGTCTCGATCCCACGCGTTGTGTGCCCGTTGAACTTCACATAAGCATTGTGTCAAGATGCGTTGGTATGGCCCTCTTATACACTTGGGGACCGACGTGAGCGTACGGATCGGTTTGTCGATCTCGATGTTCAAGTCGATGCGTTCGATGTGGTGCCATCCGTTTGGTAACCGAGCCACCCCTGCAGTTTGATGCTGTGGTGGCTGTAAATTCGGAGCTCCAGTATTAGGGGCCTGTCCATTTAGGCCTCCATCCGGCTGCGGCTGCACTGGCGTATGTGATTGCAATGTGCGTGACAAGAAATACCGTACTGCAGGTGTTTTGTAGAGTCCCACCGCAATTTCAACATACACTGTTTCCAATGCCCGCGCATCCGCTGAGATTTGGGCAAGTTGGTCCATAAGTCCCTCCTGCAATGGCCTATTGAAGTAACCGTGTACCGCATGCAAAGTATGGTCAAAGCTGTGTATGTCCAGCCATGTACGTAAACCCGTTTCATCAACAATGCCAATTTGCCGCATGTTGAGGCGAATAGTTTGGAGGGCACCCCGTGCGGCCCCTACAGGGACCAAAGTATGGAAGGCAGGATGGTTTTCACAAAATATTTCGATCATGTGTTCCAGCCATTCGATCCGGGACCAAAGTATGGAAGGCAGGATGGTTTTCACAAAATATGTCGATCATGTGTTCCAGCCATTCGATAATATTGATATCATCATGTGTGCCGGAAGCTGCCCAAAAGATTGGCATGTTTAGAAATGACCATTGTTGTTGTTCCACCCGCTCCAGAATTAGAGTATCATCCGCTCCAACCGGGATGCCGTCCACCAAACGTAGCAATCGGTGTGCAATGTCGCGTACAGGCTGGTTGGGTCGGATGCGCTCGAAATTGGTCTGGTGGGGTTCGTCTTCCTCTTCCGCGTCGGCGTTGGAACGGTCATGGCGTGTATCATCAGCCCCCCGCAATGGTGGAGGTGGCATCGGTGCACCGTGGACCGCGGGAGGGCCAACGTGGGCAGGGGGAATTGGGTCAGCTGGAGGCGGCTCGGTGCCACCCACTGGGGTTGGAGGCTGCTGCATGGGGCATGGGCGGGGCGGGTGCACCGTCAATTGCATCGGGGGCCGCTCTCGGAGCCCCGCCTGCATCGGACGGGGGATTACGAAACGAACGGAGAATGTGGTTAGCAGCATTTCCGAATCAGTCGATGAATCCGCCCCTCCTGTCACCATCACCCTCGTCCTCTTCCAAATCGCTCATGCCGCCAACGTCGCACGCCAACATGCCTTCTGTCTCAGTGCAAGGAGCTTGGGCCATTGGAGGACTGGCGGGTCCGAGTGTTTGGGGACGTGGCCCTTCGCCGAGCGTGGGCGGCCCTTGCAACGGTCCAAGTGTTCGGAGTGCGGCCATTGCTTCGTTTCTCGAGGGGTGCAGGGGCCGATCTGCGTGAGGCGCTGCAGTACTCGGTGGTGGATGGGCGGCGGGGGGGGCAAGGACTGGTGGAGGGTCATATTCTGCTCTGCCTGGTGAAAGTGGTTCTTCCATCCGTGCTTCGCGGTTTCCCATGACCCTCGCAAGTGCAGAAGTCGGGGGATTGGGGGATGGGATCGGGATGGGTTGCGCAAATGGGTAAGGCATGGGAGCAGCAGCAGCATTCATAACCGTACCGGTTGGGACCGTAGTTGGTGTTGGTTGTTGTCGTAACGGTAGGCGTCGTTGTCGTAATGCAGTCGGAGGTTGGGATTCGATTGTCGGATTCCCAACATCAATTGTCGCCGAAATGGTTTGCTGTCGTAGTGGTTCACGCCGCCGTGGCATTCCAGTCGGAGGTCGTGTAGCCAGGGAGCCAGTACCCGAACCGTTGGTGAAGCCCAATGCCTGCAAAGCGGCTTCCGCCTGCCTCTTCCAGAGTAGGTCCCGGGTTCGTAGCTTCACCGATCCTGACACCGTTCGACGGTGAATATCCATATGGTAAGAAATCTGCAACAATGGGATTATATATGTGCCCACCATGGTCTTGCGAACGTTCTTTCAACCTTGGCCCGGGATTCGATGCCTCCCCAATTGGGCAACCACCGTAGGGGGATAACCTGTATGGGAGGTGGCAACACACGTCATCGGCAGCACGTGCGCACACGCGCCGGTAGTGACACAATATATCGATTTCTGCGAAAATAAACGTTCTGAGTATGCAAGTGTATGTCCAAATATAAATTGTATTGACAGTATGCCGTGCAGTACCCCATGG